>CAWUPB010001184.1:15833970-16433970 GCA_963924115.1 Dovyalis caffra
GTAGGGTGTTTATATAGACCCCATATATCCATATGAATGAGTTCAAATGAGGAATCGAGTGATAGAGGTACTATAAGGAAATGGTAACCTTGCATGTTTAGCAAATGGACATATGTCACAAAAAAAAACATGAGTAACAGCTTAGTCTAATTATGAGAATTAATTTAGGACGTGCCAATGATATATGGCCAAATTTTTTATGCCAAAGATCTATATTAGAATTACATTTTGTAGACAAGTAACAATATTACACAAAGAATTAGAGTGAATTGAACCGGATAGACTAAATACAGAATTGAAACTGGAATAGTTTACAAAGAAACAAGAATGTAACCTATTCCGAGAAAGCAAATCATTTTGTCAAGTTGAAAAAACAAGTACGCCAAACATGATAAAGACCATTGCATGCTTTACTAATCCTTTTTTTTCCTTCTAGTCTAAAGCTCCCGAAATAAACAAAAGGCAAGGTAAAAACTTACAAAATAACGATTATCGGCAATAAACTTAGCCACTAATAAAAGATTGAATTGAAAGGTCGGTAGATATAATACATATCGAAGAACAAAATCAAAGAACAAGATAAAACCTACATGAGTGACTATAGTCACGGAACCATTATGTAATCTGATAGTGAGATTAGAAGCTAATTTTATAGGGTTAACTGAGCAATTGAATTTACCAATCATATGCACATTAGCTCTTGTATCTACTATCCACACATCATCATGCTCAAGTTTAACATTAAGCAAGCTACAAAAGTATGTACCTACCATGTTTGTAGTAAGTGCCGTGGACCGATTGGTCTTTTTTGAAGAATCTCTAGATAAAAGATCAAGAATCGCCGATATTGATCCCGAGAAAAAACTCGGTATGAATCTTTTTTTAAAAAAAAAACCTCTTCTATAGTTAAGCTAGTCAAACCTCCGTAACTAGATAAACCTCCAACCACATTGACATTCTCTCCGATGTAGCTCATATTGTGAGCATTAAATGATCTTTATCTATCTCCAACTCTTAAAAGAACACCTCTTTATCCTCTAATATTGCCAAATGATTTTTGAAGTCCTTGAAGCTTATAACGACTAGCCTTCCGATGTCCAGGGATGTGACGAGTAATCATAAATAACATCCCTTCGAGATTGCCTCATTGGGTATTGGTTTCTAGTAGAGTAAAATGTAGTAGGAGCACTTGGAATTGTGCTAATATCCCTCTCGTGATTCGTCATTAGAAACCATTGAATAGGCTTGAGAATGAGATGGCATCGTGTGCATTAACGTAATCCGAGACCTCACAAGTTGAAACACATCATTTAACCCCATTAAAAATTACATCACTTTATGTTGTTGTGCATATTCAATTAAAGGTTAAGATACCTCATTGCAACAATGATGACATATGCAAGCAGGTGGAGGAATTAAGGAATCAAGTTGATCCCGTAAATGCCTTAATTTTGAGTAATAAGTTACAACGTTGTCTAAGCCTTGAACTAAAGAATTAATTTTCTCGTGCGGAGAAAAGATTTTTGCTCTATGTTGTTTATCGAATCTTTCCTTAAGATCTTTCCAAGCATCCTCAGCAAATTGATAATAAACCGGATCGTTGAACAACCGAGCTAAAACAAGTTTGAGTAGCCAAGTATGAACTAAGGTATTACGCTTCTTCAATTGAGCAAAATCGAGTGAGTCTAAACTCGGCCTAGAGCATCCGCCATTAATGAACCCATCCTTGCTCTTTGCTTCTAAAGAATTAACCATTGCCTTACTCTAAGAACTCGTAATCTTCCTCTCCTTGAAGTAAATGAGTTACTAGAATCAAGTAGGCACATCGGAAGGATGAAGGAAAAGAGGATCATTAGGATCCCTATATGTAGTCAACTCGGGTGAAATTAGGGATTGCACTTTGATTTTCCATGTTGGAATTGATTTTCTCGAGAAAATGCTGAAAAAGAAAAAAGCATTTACCAATAATGTGAAGAGAATTGACCAATAATGAGAGGTACTATAAATGAAATTAAAGATTATCGACAAAAAAACTTCAAGAATCTCGTGAATGGTCAAGTTTTGAATCAAGAACGAAAAATTTTCACCGAAGCCAAACGAGAGAAAAAAAGCTCGATACCATGTTAAGAATGAGATTCTTATAAAATGCTTCGAGTGTTTACTTCTTTGTATTACACTTGATATATATACAAGAAGGATTTTATCCTTTACAACGCAAGTAGTTAGAAAACTTATATAACTAACTAACTACCTCTAATAACAAACTAACTAATTAATTATCTACTCTCTTAATAATATCACCATCATAGTCTGAAGTTCGGTAATTTTCGTACGATGATTAACGCAAATTTGCATGTAGACTTTCGATCACCACCTTAATATCACACTATGATTAAGACTTCTCTAATACATCATTAGTATAAATATATCACAACATGCCTTGAACTCTCACCCCACCCCACTAACCCTTCTTTGTACTTGAAATCTCCAAACCATTGCATACAACCAGACTAATCTTATACATTTTTCTTAACCCATTTGATTAACTAGATATGGAGGTGATGAACAAAATAATCTTTAGGAGCAACCCAATGAATAAGTGACTCGAATTTCCATCAAAAGGTATATGGGCCTTCCCCATGCATGATGGTCAAAACTCGATTGAATTTGTGGCATTTGACATGTTATAACAACAATGGACATCGAAGGTCTCTATTTGCAATGAAGGTAATTATGCAAAACCTAGGCTAAAGGGCGAATGGGATCACTATGTTCTTCATAAATGACTCAAGAGAGGAGATAAAGTTATCTTGACTATACATGAGCAAGATCATGGTAACATAATTTATCATATCGAGTAGAAAGAAAGCATTTTAGTTTTTGGTATTCAATTGATCAACGAGTAATAGCGTTCTCTAAATCCATGTATGAGGTTTGGTTCAATCCGTATATTTAGGGTCACGGACAAGCGGGAAGTATGTTTTGGAACTATTCCAAGTTCACTATGAATAAAGTCAAAATACAAGATATGTGTCGACTTTGAAGAAGATAAGTCCTAAGAATAATTGTCCCCGTGAATTGTATTTGCTTGTATTGGTTTTATGTATTTTATATCTATGTGGAGTTGTTACTAGATCTTATATCCTTGGTTAGGCTTGTGCTACTCCTTTATCGACATACCAACATGGATGATTCTTCTATCTTGGCTTCTAGTTTTATTTATTAAAGAAAGCTCTTGTACGTATGAGTTTTAGCTTGTCGGTAATTTTTCATAAAAAAAATTTTTGCTAGTAAAGTGTTTTCTACTTTGTAGTTAGTTGTTATCAATTGAATCTTCGATATCTATGGTGGCGGATCAAACTATTGAAATTAAATAATTTAAATTTTTTTAATTTCTCTTATGACTAGATACATGTGTCTTTTGATTTTTTTTAAGTGACTACGTTCATTGAAAATATAGGTATTTTGTATGGAATAATTAATGTATTTAGTATTTATTATAATTCATGTAACTAGAGTTAGGAGTACCTATATATACCTTTTGTATTTGGCATTTAAAAGTATGTGAGTGAAGTGAGTATTACAAATATTTCACTCGTAAAATTCTTCTTCCTCTAACAAAGTGATCTCGCAGCCAAGATCTTAATTTAGAAAAGGGTATTAAGAGAAAAAAAAATTAGAGAGATGGCAAACAAAGGAATTCTTTCATTCCATTTTCCTCATCGTACAAAAGAAAATTATGAGAGTTGGTGTCTTCATATGAGAGCATTACTTGGCTCTTAAGATGTATGGGATATTATAAAAAATGGTTATGAGAATCCTCAAGATGAAAACGATCTTTCTCAAAATAAGATGGTCTGCTATGTTAAAGACAAGAATGAAGGATCAACAAGCCTTTATCATCATCCATCAATGTTTGAATGATTCTATGTTTGACAAGGTGGCCGATGTAACCACCTTAAGGCAAGCTTGAAAGATTTTGAAAAATTCTCTCCAAGAAGTTGACAAAGTGAAGAAAGTTAGACTTCAATCCCTAAGGGGTGATTTTAAAGCCTTGAGAATGAAGAAATCCAAGTCAATTTCATATTATTATTTAAGGATTAAGATAATTGTGAATCAATTAAAGAGATATGGAGATAAAGCGAGAAGATGTTCGTGTGGTGGAAAAGATTCTTCGTTCCTTGATTCCTAAATTTGACTATGTGGCTTGCGTCATTGAAAATTCAAAAGATTTAGACTTTATGACAATTGAAGAATTAGAGGCTTCTTTCCAAACCCATGAAGAGAAGTTCAAAAGGCGACAAGAAGAGTCTTTAGAGCAAGTTCTCAAAGCCAAGGCTTTTTTGAAGGATGATAAGGGAGAAAATAGCAAAAAAGGACATGGACAAGGAAGAGGATGTGGTCAGCTAAAGAGGAAGAGATAATGGTAACAATTCATATAATAAGGAGAAAGGTCGTTCATCACTCGGAGGTTATGAAGGAGTAAGAGGAAGAGGACGTGGCTACTATGAAAGATCAAATGAGAGAAGGTATGATAAGTCAAATATTAATGCTTCAATTATCATAACTTTGGCCATTATTCTTAGGAGTGTCATAGTGTTGATAAAAAGGTTAAAGAGAAGGTTAATCTTGTTGATAATGACAAGTAAGAAATTGAGGAGTCAACTTTATTGTTAGCACTTAAAAAGGAAGTAATGGATGCCAATAGTCCATGGTATTTGGACAATGAAGCAAACAATCACATTTGTGGAAGCAAAAAGAATTTTGTAGAGCTTAATGAAAAGATGAAAAGCAAGTTGTCATTTGGAGACTTCTCCTAAATTCTAATTAAAAGGAAGGTACAATTTTGATTTCTTCCAAAGATGGTAACCATAAACTAACGACCAAAGTTTATTATATGCCTAAATTAAAAAGTAATATTTTGAGTTTGGGCCAATTTCTTGAAAAGGGCTCTGAAATTCTCATGAAAGATATGTGTCTTTGGCTTAAAGATCTAAATGTCAATTTGATTGTTCGAGTGTTTATGTCAAGAAATAGAATATTTATGTTAAATTTCAAAATAATTGAAGCAAAATATTTAAAGGCTACTACAAAAGATAAATCATGGTGTTGGCATATGAGATTTGGCCATTTGAATTTTAAAGCACTTAAAGTCATGGGAGAAAAAAGATGGTGAACGGGATGCCTTTAATCAACCATCCTAATCAATTGTGTGAAGCGTGTCTTCTTGGCAAACATGCTAGAAGGAGTTTTCCAAGAGAAGCCACTTCAAGAGCAACTAAGCCACTTCAACTTATTCATACCGATGTGTGAGGACCTATAAATCCACATTCACTTGGTAAAAGTAAGTACTTTTTTTTCTTTATTAATGATGTTAGTTCAAAGACTTGGGTTTTTTCTTAAAACGAAATCAAAAGCTTTTATTGCATTAAAAAAATTCGAGGCTCTTGTTGAAAAGGAGAGTGGCTACAAAATTAAAGCCTTGAAGTCCGATAGAGGAGGCGAATTCACTTCAAAAGAATTCAATAAATTTTATGAAACTTATGGGATCCGTTATCCTTTAACGGTTCCTAGATCCCCACAACTTAATGGTTCAGCAGAGAGGAAGAATAGAGCAATTCTTTAGATGGCACGATGAATGTTAAAAGCAAAAAATATGCCCAAGGATTTTTGAGCAAAAACCGTTTCTTGTGCAATTTATTTATCCAACTATTCTTTGATAAGAAATATTAAAGATCAAACCCCTCAAAAAGCATGGAGTGGATAAAGGCCTAACGTTAAACATTTGAAAGTCTTTAAGAGCATTGCATATATTCACGTACCACACCAAGCAAAGTCCACGCTTGATGATCACAACATAACTTATGTCTTCATTGGCTATGACTCAAATTCCAAAGGCTACAAGTTGTACAACTCAAGCAATGACAAGTTGGTGGTGAGATGATATGTTGAATTTGATGAAGAAGCAACATGGAATTGAGAGGCCTAAGAAAAAAATTTTATTATTTTTTTCCATATTTTGGATAAGAAGAAGAAGAGGCGCCTATACAATATACAACTTCAACTACAACTCCACCTCATTCACCACCTCTTTCACCTTTTTTTTTATTTTCGTGGAGAAAGCTCAAATGAATGGCCTCAAAAGATGAAAAACATAAGAAAGATTTATAGAAATGCTTAAGAAGTTACTCTTGATCTTAAAGACTTACATTGTCTCTTTACAAATAGTGAGCCTTTAAACTTTGATGAAGCTATGAAAGATAATATGTGGAAATAAGCAATGGATGAAGAGATCAAAGAAATTGAGAAGAATAATACATGGGAATTAGCAACTCTTCCCAAGGGTTATGAGGTCATTAGAGTTAAATAGGTGTACAAAACAAAGAAGAATGCCGATGGAGAAATGGAGAGATATAAAACAAGGCTCATTGCTAAAGGTTACAAGGAAAAAGCATGGAGTGGACTATAAAGAGGTTTATGCACTCGTTGCATGTATAGAGACCATTCATTTGCTCATTTCATTGGTAGCTTAAATGAAGTGGAAAATTTATCAACTTGATATGAAGTTAATTTTCTTTAATGGTTAACTTGAAGAAAAGGTCTACATTGAGCAACCATTGGGCTATGTAGTCAAAGGGCATGGAGATAAAATTTTGAGATTAAAAAAAGCTTTGTATGGTTCGAAACAAGCACCAAAGGCATGAAATAGTTACATTGACAAGTAATTTCAAGACAATAAGTTTGTTTTTTGCCTTCATGAGTATTCTCTTTATATTAAAATTCATGCGAATGGAGATATCTTGATTTTTTGTCTTTATGTCAATGATCTTGTTTTCACCGGTAACTATCCAATTCTATTTGAAGAATTCAAAAAGGTATGTCACTTGAATTTAAGATGACCAAGCATATGGCTCATGTCATACTGTTTGGGCCTAAAAGTGAAGCAAATGGAAAAAGGTATCTTCATCTCTCGAAGGCTATGCCAAAGAAGTTTTGAAGAAGTTCAAAATGTTTGATTGTAATCCTATGAACACACACATGAAGTTGGAGTGAAATTGTCGAAGTTTAATGATGGAGAAAAAGAAGATCCCACTCTTTTCAAAAGTCTTGTAGGAAGCTTGACATACTTGACATGTATAAGACTCGATATTCTTTTTAGGTTGGAGTGGTGAGTCGTTTCATGAAAGCTCCTACCTCCATTCATATGAAAGAGGCTAAAAAAATTCTTCATTACAAGTACACTTGACTTTGGGCTATTTTATTCTTCTTCTAATAATTTCAAGTTTGTGGGATTTTGTGATAATGATTATGCAGGAGATATTGATTGTAGAAAGAGTACTAATGGATTTATATTTTTCTTGGGTGATTATGCTATTTCATGGAGTTTAAAGAAGCAACCCATTATTACACTTTCAACTTGTGAATATAAATATGTGGCAGCAATTACTTGTACTTGTCATGTTATTTGGCTAAAAAGATTATTAAAGGAACTCGTATTTGTCATAAGAAGAAGCTACAAAAATTTATATTGACAACAAATCTACAAAGCACTTGCTAAGAATTTAGTGTTTCATGACGAAGCAAGCATATAGACACAAGGTATCGTTTCATTAGAGATAGCATTGCCAATAAAGAAGTAGAGCTTAAATATGTGAAGACTCATTATCAAAGTATTGATATTTTAACAAAGTCTCTCAAATTTGAAGATTCTTGAAGATTAAGAGCAAGACTTGGAGTGAAGAAGAAAATTTCAAATTGAGGAGTGTTGAAATTAAATAATTTGAATTTTTTTGATTTCTCTTATGACTAGATACATGTCTTTTGGTGTTTTTTAAATGGCTAACTTCATTGAGAATATAGGTGCTTTGTATGTGATACTTCATCTACTTAGTATTTGTTATGGTTCATGAATAGGATTTAATTATAATTCATGTAACTAGAGTTTGGAGTACCTATATATACCCTTTGCATTTGGAGTGCATTTAAAAGCATGTGAGTGATGTGAGTATTACAAATATTTCTCCTCTAAAATTCCTCTCGTCCGACACAAACATATGTGATGTTTGCCTAACAAAGAACAATACTTTGACTATGTTTTTCCGTTGACGCATTGTTCATATGTAAGGAAGTTTTAGAAAAAGTATTCTATGGTTGCAATGAGAATTCTAGAATTTAATAACCTTGGCTGAACCTAAATTCAGTTTTTAGCATGAAGTATCCATAGGTCACTTTGTATTAAAGAATAATATAAATCATATCTTAGGACCTTACCTAATAGCTTAGCTTTTTGGGTGAGATAGTCTTTTGACATGGTATTAGAGCCTTAATGATCAAATGATTAGGGGTGCGAATCTTACCACTCCTACTTTTTCTTCTAATTAATTAAGCACAAGGTAGTGTGGGCTTGTACAAGTTTCAAGTCCAAAGGGATTTCACTTGAGGGGTATATTAGAGAATAATATAAATCATATCTTAGTGGTCTCACCCGATAGCTTAAGCTTTTGGGTAAGATGATCCTTTGATACTTTGTTAATACATAAGATTTTTTCTTAAGTAAAAATTTAAAATTTTTCTATTTTTTTTATTTGACCAAGTTTTGATTGGATTCGTCATATTTTAACCGTATCAACTTAATTTGCTCTAAAAAATTAGGAATGTAATGAAAATTTCAAATTCAGCTTTTAGCATGAAGTATCCGTAGGTCACTTTGTATTAGAGAATAATATAAATCATATCTTAGGATTTCACCTAATAGCTTAGCCTTTTGGGTGAGATAGTCATTTGATATGGTATTAGAGCCTTAATGATCAAATGATTGCGAGTTCGAATCCTATCACTCTCATTTTTTCTTCTAATTAATTAAGCACAAGGTAGTGTGGGCTTGTGCAAGTTTCAAGTCCAAAGAGTTTTCACTTGAGGAGTGTGTTAGCGAATAATATAAATCATATCTTGGAGTCTCACCTAATAGTTTAAGCTTTTTGGTGAAATAGTCCTTTGATACTTTGTTAATACATAAGATTTTTTTAACTAAAAAATTTAAAAAAAAATCTTTTTTTTTATCCGACCAAGTTTTGGTTGGATTCATCATATTTTGACTGTATCAACTTAATTTGCTCTAAAAACTTAGGAATGTAATGAAAATTTCACTCCAAAATTTAAGTTGCCTTTATTTTTTATATATTTATCTCAATTGCCATTAAATTAGTGAAATATAATTTTATATGTGGACTTGCGCGAAGCGATGTCCCACTAGCTAATGAACTACTTAATGGGAATAAAAGTGTCGGCCTTCCTAAGCATGCACTAACCTTAATTATTGCTTGCGTAACCTGCTGATTCAGTACTCTAATGAACTTTTTTTTCTTTACCAATTGAATAGGGATGAGAGGGACATTGCTGAATTAATTAGGTGCTCTAATGATCTTTATCTTTGACTTGTTCTTTAATAATATTGATGATCTCCCCTCGTTTTATCCAAAAAGAAAAGGATAAACGTCAATGATTGTACAGCAATCAGTTTAATCTAAACTATTAAACTGTTGGATAAAATCTAAATATATGATTTATATTAATTTTTATTATATCTTTCGCTTGAAAATTCTTTGAATCTAAAAGTAGTTTGAAACCCACCGTTACTTTGTGCTAAATTATTTAATTTTAATAAAAAATAATAATAAATAATTTATATTATTTTTTAATATGTATTTTTAGATAAAAATTCTTTAAAACTGATTTGAAACTCACTATTAACTTGTATTGAATTATTTAGTTTTAATAAGAATAATGAGGTTTTAGAAAATGAAATTATTGAAATTCAAATTCATAATCATTTGATCAAAATTATTAAATAATTATTTTAATTTAAAATTTTTAATGGTTCGACAAGGACATAAATATTAGTTTCTAATATAGACCAAATAGAATTTTAAGTAGCTGGATGTTAACTGTTACGAGAAATTACAAGATCATGATTTGACGTTGAAACTTTTTCCAAGTCTAGAAACAGTGGCAGTTTGTACTGATATTTCGCTTTTCTTTTTGTTCTACTGGAGTCTCTCTTATGATTAATAACTTTCGTCCATAGCTTATAAAAAGTTAAAAACAAAGAAACCAAATTATATTTTATTTGAACCCACAAGGATAAAATTACAAGCTAAAAAACTCACACTAGCATACCTATTTTATTAAGAAAAACCAGAAATTAATACACAAGAACCAACCATGTTGGTAGCAGGAAGTAGAACAAGACCATGCTAGCTGGGATTACAAAAGTACAAGGTACAAAACCACTTGGCAACTAAAGTTACAACAACAAGACTGAACATCAAGGCAGAAAGAAGCAACAATTCTAGAAGGGACAACTTGTTTAACTTTAACTTCCATAAAGAGGGCATACAGCACCCCTTAATCTTTTCCATTTCTTGCTTGCCAGTACTCTTCGATTGGAATCCATATGCCCATCGTCAGGTTTCTTTCAGCTTTGATACGATAACTCCTGACACCGTTCTCTCGCACTTGCATAGTCAACTTAACTCTATCTCCTTTCTTCAGCCCCTTCTCTAGAACATACCGCCGCCATCGGCCAGACATCCAAGGTTTCTTATGTATTCCCTCTTTGCGAACAGAGATCTTGAGTTCCCGTGGCTGGCCTAGCATGTCCAAAGCAACAAGATTTAAATAATTTTGACCCGCAGGCATGGGGAAGTTCTTCAGGCTTTTCGTCGGAAAATCAAATCGCTTATTTGTTGCATCACTTCTGGACAACAGTTTTTCCATTGCCACTTGATCCTCATACTCCATTTTCAGTAAATAAAAAGTGGTGAGAAATTTTTATTATTATTATTATTATTTTTAAGAAATTTTTGGTAGGTTTTTTCGGTTTGAAAGTAGAAGTGTAGTGATCAGTATTTATGCTAGTCGGAGTGATGCTAGCAGCCTGAGTGTCTCTCGATCATATTGACTAACTTTTGATTTTTTCTGTTGCTGGTCGATCATGCACATGGATCGTTCAAAATCTAAAATTCTTTGCCAAAAAAGAATCAGTTATCACCATGACATCTCTTTATTTCGGCAGTTAGTGAGAATAATGTGTCAGATCCTGTTTGATACACTAAGACTGCATAGTGAGTATTATGTCTTAGATTCTGTTTGATTTATTTTGTTACACTAAGACTGAAATGAAAATGATTGATCAAAGTTTGAAAATATGATTTGAATTATATTAGAAACATAAAATTTTATATAACGGTTTAAATTTTTAAATTGAGATGGTTATGTTCCTACAATATTTAAGTTTCTCTTCAAATTGAAAGTGGCCTTGAAGAGGAGAAAAAAAGTTTATTAATTGTTCTTGAAACATAATTAATAAATTAAAAAGAGAAAAGCATTGGGCCATCCATTGTCTGGAATATTCGTTCTCTAATTAAACTTTCTCGATTTATATTTTTTTATTTTTGACTAGCCAATCAGAGATGTGGTTACATCATAAAAAAAGCCTGAAGACTTCTTGTCTTATGGTATGAACAATCGGATAGAGATGAACCATAAAAATCTAATGAAAAGCTAAATGATTGGGATCATGATATGCTACTTTTGTTCTAAAATTTTAGTCTTATTTTGGCTTTTCACGCCTAAAACTACAATTAATTGCATATTATGTTACTTATTTAATTTTATAATATTATCTTTTTAAAAAAATAAATATGAATATATGTTCTTATATAATACTTAAAATCATATATATATTCATAAATTTCTAATTACATCTTATTTATCACTCAAAGCATTTAACGTATTCAATATTTTATCCTTTCGATTAATTTTTTTAACCAAATAAATTTTTTTAATCGAAATACTTCGATTGAAATATATATATATATATATATAAACTTTCAAAATAGAATATATAGGTCATATGATTTTAAGTGTTTTTTAATTTTTTAAATATTTTAGTAAAGAATATTTCGATAAAAAAATTTATGATTGAAAAGTTTGAAAGAAATGATAAATTAAACATTTTAAAATTTTTCAAAAATAAATGAAATGTAGTTAGAAATATAGAAACATATGAAATACTTTGATTATTATATGGCATATTTACTCTTCATTTAAATATAAATAAGAGAAAGAAATTGGATAGAAAGAAATTAAAATTACAATTATGAGTATAATAATAAAATATAATTAACAGTTTGATTTTTTTGATAATAGATAATAGTTTTGGTACTTTTGCTAGCTTTTGAAGAAAAGGTTGCTAGAACGCACAATGAGAGTGAATTTCCACCTCGAAAACAGGCTGTGATAGCTTCACAATCACCGTCAGTCAATCAAGTTTGTGGAGTTTTAAAGTAGCTTTTCAATTTGGACTCACCAAGACCCAGCTTACCGACCCAGCTTTCTCGTCATCAAATTTCACCATGTCACACGTTTGAATTAAAATAATTTGTATTTCTATTTCCTTACAGGAAATGAAATGATTTTAAGAAAAATTATTCCAGAACTTATTTTGGTTAGGCTACAAAAAATGAGGTAAAAAAATATTTTTCTTTATTTTGTTAACACCAAAAGGTAGATGTATGAATTGATAAAAAAAATACTAAATAAATATAACATAAATTGCATTTTAGATGAAAAGGAAACTTAATATATGCTTTCGAGTCATGATCAACATTGATTTATTGGTTTAGAAGATTTTTTTTTTTTTGAGTTCGAATTATGTAACAAGATATAAGAAAATTTATTTAAATCTTTGAACTACATAAAGAAGGGTATGTTTTAGGCTCGTTTGGAAAATAGATTTAATTTTCATTGATTTTTTTTTTTGTATTAAAAAAAAAAACCAATAATTTCCATGTTAGATTCAAATGGATATACTACTGATGATGAGGTATGGTTGACAGCAGTCAAAGTCTTCCATGAGGTTTGGTCCACCATGTACTCCGAAAGTTGAGAAGTAGGTGCTTCAACAACCAGGAAAGAGCAGAGAGGCAAGATGGAAGAAGGAATCTTAAGAGGAAAAGAGATAGAAATATGGGAAGAAAAAAAATCCTTGAGGTGTTATTTGCTCAGTTCACCATTCAAAACTCAAGGACACCTGATCTCTCGGCTCACTTCGATCTTTGACAATCTCAGATTGCCATGGCATCAAGAATTTGCCAGATGCTCTCCTAGATTTGTCCATCGGAGGTTGTCCTGAACTTGAAAAACGATGTGACGTAATGTCAAGTCAATTGGAGTTTTAATTTGGAGTTAAACCCCAAATTGAAGCCGAATTGATGTCAATTGAAACCTAGAGTTGCTGAAAATTTTTCAAAAAAAATTGCATTTGGGGTTTTCAAGAAATTGGTTCCTAATAGCTTGGAATTGGCTTGATTTGAAGCGAAATCAAGCCAATTAAGGCCAATTGAAAGAAAGTTTTGAAGAATTGAAAAGTTAGGGTTCGGCCAAAATTAGGGGAGAATTTTGAAAAATTGATTTAGGGGTTTTTGGTTGGAGAAGGAAGAGAAAGGAAGGAAAGAAGAGAGAGAGCATGGACGAACCAGTTCTGGTTCGTCCATGGAAGGTTCGGGAGGAGTGAGAAAGGAAGAAGAAGAAGAAAAGGGGGGGGGGGGGGGGCAGAGGTTTTGGCAAAGAGGAAGAAGAAGAAAAGAAGGAGAAAAAAGAGAAGGGGAGAGTAAGAGAGAGAACTGGTTCGTCCTTGGTGAGAGTGATTCGAGAAGAAAAAGGGAAGAAGGAGGAGGAGGAGAAGAAAGGAGAGAGAGAGTGAGAGAGAACGGGTGGGCGGCTGGGAGGAGGGGGTAAAAAAGGTAGTTTGATCCAAAAAGAAAGGAAAGGGTTTTTTGTTGTGATTGTGGCCGCCCAGTCAGGAAAAAAAAAAAACATTTGAGCGGCCTCGATGTCAGCCCAGCCCGATCAAAAAAGAGAGGAATTGGATTGGATGGATTTCAGTCCAGTCCAACACCAATAATAATAACAATAATAAAGGTCACTAATAAAACAAAACAAAAAATTTATTACTGAATTTTAAGTGCTGAATAATTAAGTATTGAATTTTAAGTTGACAAACTGTTTGGTATTAACTAAAAATTAAGTGTTGAATACAATAAGTTTGTTTGATAAATACTATTGTTGAACATATTAAGGTCTGTATACATGACAATTTTAACCTTACAATTGTAACATGATATTTTTAAACACAAATAAAAATAAAATTTGTGTGTATAAATAGATAAATAAATAAATAAAAATTCAATAAAAGTGATTATTAATAAAAAAAATTAAACACAATTTAAGATAACGAGTAATTGTCATATCATGCATAAAATAAATAAATCTCAATTATTAATCAATTCATTTGCAATTTGATCTCGCAAATTAATCATGAATGTTTGATCAGCTCGTGCTTGCGCCCCTCCTTCGATGAATGGTAAATTTACAACGATATTTTGTGTTTGATGCATCACATCATCGCCATCAAATTGTTCAAAAAAATTGTCGATAACAATTGTTCTTCGAAGATAATTATGTATTGCAACACATGCAACAACAATATCTCTTTGAACTACAAATGGATATGGAGCCATTGTCTTTAGAATTGAAAATCTTGCTTTTAGAACACCAAATGCTCGTTCAATAACATTCCTCAATTTTGCATGTGCATGATTAAATGCTTCTTCTTTTGATCTTGGATGACAACCATTACAAAAATTGGATAACCAATATCGTGTATTACGATATGGTGCCATAAACCCTTTAGTATGCGCATATGCAGCATCACAAAGATAATATTTATCCGTCATCAAATATTAATCTAATAAATTACATAAAAAATGTAAAAATTATTAACATAGTACGCCTAGAAATAACGTATCTTAAGGGAAATTTTCTATAAAAAAGAATTTAATAAGAATGGAAACAACCTACCGAGTGGAGGGATGGGAAAATTATTTGATGAGTCGTGCATAGTTTCGTTAATACTCTTGAATCATGTGCTACACCTTCCCATCCAGCCCAAACAAAAGTAAAAATCATATCAAAATCACATATTGCAAGACCATTTTGATAGCAATCTCCTCGTCCTCTCCCTCTATATGGGACTTGTTGATCGGGTGATATAACAACACGAATTAAAGTCCCATCAAGGGCACCTACAAGCACCCTATAAACAAATTAAAAAATTATTAATTTTGAAATACAAAAACCAATAAAATTAGAAATAAAAAGTGAAATGTATAACCCGAAATACTTGACGAAGTCGACGATGATGTTGAACTTGACTTAAATCCGGGTAAAATGAAGTAGGTACAACCATTTCTCTTGCAAACTTCAACATTGCTTGCGACACTTCATGAAAATAGTGATGCACTCGTTTGAGTTGAATGATTAAATCTTCGTTTCACGAGCACGATTTCGAAAATTTTGACTTAAAGTTATCAAAAACATTGCCATTTTTTCTTCAACCTTAATATAATGACTATCTCTCAACCATCCTTTTTGTGTGAAATAATCACATAAATTTAAGAATGCTTCTTTTTTCATTCTCAACATTTCTTGACAATGAGTTGGATTTCCATGAAGGATCTCTAGCATATATGCATGTCCTTCAAGAGCCGAATCCGTATCCGGTCTTCTTCCAATACGTCTTCTATTAATCCTTTTCGGTATAAGAAGCAACATAATAATCCTTAAACTCTTTTTTTGCCTATCTCGTCAACATACCGTTAATTAAAAAAAAAAAAACAAAAGCATGTTTCAACAAATTGGAAAGAAATCTAATTGAAGAAAAAATATTCAAATTGAAGTACTTTTATTCAAACAATAGTTCTTATGAAAACAGTAGACAATCACAATGAAACAAATTATTCTAAAATACTAGACAATCACAATGAAACAAATTAGTCTAAAATTCTAAACACAAATCATTAAGAAAAACATTCAATTAAAACAATGCTAACTTTTTAGCAACTATTTTGATCCATCCAATTCGACTTCCTCTCGGCTTTTGAGAAAGATTTATCCATTGCTCTCGATATGCTTTGCTTTCACAAAAGATAGCACATGCAGCTATATATAAAGGGTCATCCATTCTTAAAGTCTCTATCTCATCCAACTTCTTATCGCATCTGTTCTATACTAGGTCCTTCGCATTCTTCCAGTGTCTTCGCATCGCCACCAAATGATCATCAATGTCATCATCCTTATTTTTCTTTCGACGTTTTTCGGGTTTTTTATTTCATCATTTGGAGTTGAAAATGGAGCTGGAGAATTAGACTCTAAATCAATAAATTCTTCAAAATTTGTTCCAATTGGTTCAGTGGGCATAAAAGAACTAGCTCCATTTTCCGGCATGGATTCTTTAGGAGGGCTTGAGGAAGCAACTCTATTTATGGGCATTGTGTCTTTAGAAGGACCCCAACCTTCTTTTCCGAGTGGCTGAAATTCCATCAAATAATGATTTCATCTCATCCGAAAATTGCAAACCAACATAACGAAATTGTTTCGCGTCATTATTATTCTCGTTACATAAATATATCAAATCAATAATATGATTAATTGCTTTAAACTCTACTAGGGAATGAAATATATATAAAAAAAAATAGTACTCGCTCATAATCGTCCCACTCTTGTGCGATCCAATTGACGATATTAGTCACCGGATCATAACCATGCCCACTTTTATCTATTAGTTTTGACCATACTATGTACTTCTTTTTAAATATGTCCACTCATTCTTCGGTTGTTTTTGAGAAAACTTAATGCGTTTCTTTTCCTCAAATGCTTTCACTACATTGTCCCATGATTCTTTTTTTAAGCTCCCTCCATTTTTTCCAAGAATACTCACATGTTCAATACATGTATCCAAAAATTTTTTTACTATTTTGGGATCCTTCCAATTGGCTCTAAGCACTATCTTCGAAGCCATTCCTACACATAATAAAATAATTAAACCAAAAGGCACATAAAAACTACCTTAACTTGTTTTAAAAAATAATTAAAGTATAATAATATAATTACTTGCATGTTAACTAAAGTCGTTTTTCCATTAAACAAAAAGTGACCTTACCCCCTTTTGATTATATTCGTCAATAGTTATACATATTATTTTTGACTTGGTACTATAGAATTAACATATAATGAACTATTAAATTAATTTGAATAATTGAAATCATAGAAGAATGATGAGCCATTTATTATACGCTTGTAAATCCATTAAATAGGCCTAAGGATTTGAAATCATATTTAATTATTTAGAAATTGTAAATATGTCACCATCCAACGTGTAAAACCATTAATTATTTATGAAAAGTGCAGCTACAGGAGATTTGGGAAATCAAACAATATCCTTTAAGCATCGGTTCATCCAAAAAAAAAAAACCGAAAAGATATTAAAATTGCCAAACTCAATGTATCGAAAAGTGGACACGGCTCACAAGCATATGTCTAATCTCTTTTGCATGCCATTCCCTTTTTAAAGTATAATAATATAATTATTTACAACCTCGCCTATCATGCTAGCATAAACAATAATATCTTATGTTGTGGATGGCTTCGCTAGCTACAGTTTAATATCAAATGACAAATGGCAATTAAATCTCTTTTGCTTGTCACTCCAGGACAAAACATAACATTAGACGTGTACAATGGCATGAGAAGTGAATTATTCAAAATCCAAACCCATTGTCATTTACCTCTCCTCAAATATCTCTCTCGTACGTACTTCCCCTTTCCCTTCCTCTTCTCCCGCAACTCATCACTTCGGTCTCTCCTCATCTCCTTCTCTCTCACTTGCCACTCCACACAATGGCAAGCTTCAAAAACTCTCGCTCTCTCAATTCCACACACGAGCAAAATGCATCTTTCTACTCTACTCCTTTCTCTATTTTTCTTCCTCTTAACCAACATTGCTATCACTCACGGCCACAACATTACTCACATTCTTCTTAGCCACCCATCTTTCTCCACCTTTAAACACTACCTCACCCTAACGCACCTCGCCGGAGAGTAATAAAAGAAAGACAAAGAACAAGAGTAAAAATTTGAAGAATTTTTTGGGGAATAGTTGTTGTATTTTCTAGGAAAATTCGGGTTTTTGTTCATTTGTTCTTCATTTTTGGGTAGGGGTTTTGATGTTCTTCACACTTTTTGGTTTTTGCTTTGGGTCTTCCGAGTCTTTCAATTTGATTCTCGGTTCCCTAGCTTCGATTATTATTATTATTATTCTCTTTTCCTTAAAATTCATGGGCGAACATTCATAGGTTCTTCATATTCCGCGTTCGGTTCTTGAGCTTCGGGTTTCATTCGAACTCTCTAATCGGTTGTTTTCCCATTTTTCCAAGCTTGCCTACCATTTACTTTCCGTGTTTTCGTATGAGTTTCTAGGTTCTCATGAACACACGGGTTTTGTTTTAAGTTGGTGGGTTTTATTCCAATCTTTAGAGCTTTGGGAAACACTCAAATCACCCTATAACTACACGTAATCCCTAAATCAAACCCTAAATCATTTAATCAAAATAGAGTACAAGATCCACTAACACATGCTAACGAGCATATGATGGATGGAAACGATCATGAGGCAATTGGGTTTTCGGAATCATGGGAAGGATATACGTCATAACCTCTTTGTTATTTTGTCCTCCTCCTAACAAATTTATCTATGCTTGACATCACCGGGTTTTCGGACACCATACCGAAGCTAATTGAGGTTTATCAAAATTGACATCACCGGGTTTTCGGACACCACTCTTCAACGCTCTCCAACAGGATCAACAAAGATATGACTTTAATTTAATCAAAACCCGAAACTAAAACATATCAATCTACAAAAAAGAATTAACCTTTCTCTACAAAAATATACAAAAGAAAAAACAATCAATATATCAACGGACATAAAAGGAAATCACCTATAATGGAATGAAAGGAAAATTACCTATGATGGGATTAGATCTTAACGTCTCGGATTCCTAGTAGTTTGTTGATGATGATAGGATGAAAGCACCGATAAAAAAAGATAAAAAAAAGAACGTGTTTTTTGTTTCGGTAGAAATAGTAGAGATTGTTTTTCGGTTGATTTGTATAGCTAAAGTTATAAAATATATGAGGGCTATATAGTCATATTTAAAAAGTTTTAAAAATTTTTCAACCGAGCGTATTAATCAAAAAGTAATAAGTTAAAAATTTTAACTTACCCGATTAAGTAGATTTTGACTGAACTTAAACTTTTAATATGAGATTATTTAGGTTATCAAACAAACTTGTTATATTAAGTACTATAACTTAATTTTTTAAGCTACTTAATTAGGTTATCAAACACCCTTGATCTTAAATGTATTTTATGTATGTTTGTTATTTTATATTTAATTTATATTTTTAATTATCTTGAATTTATTTTATGCATTTTTTTCAGTTTTATATTTAGATTTTAATGTTTAAATTTTCTATAATTATTTTAATTAATGTAATTTTAACCTTGAATTTATTTTATGTATGTTTGTTATTAATTTATATTTCAGTATTTAAATTTTCTATAATTTATCTAATTAATGTAACTTTAATTTATTTGCTTAGTAATTAAACTCGGTAATTATTTTCATTTACCGAGTCTAATTACTAAGCGGAGGATTGTCAAGTGTCTTAATTCTTTAGAGACCGATGACGAACTTTTTAGGGACCGATGATAATCTTCCACTAATTAAAAAAAATCATAAAACCTTTAACAAAATCTCTTATCTAATCGGGACCGTTATTAGCAAAACAAAATTAATTATTTATTTTTAGTCATTTAGAATGTTCTCGACACATCGGTTGTTTTGAAACTCAAAAAGTAAATCCGATATTTGAATTGATGTATCTCTCGACCAAAGGATTCGACAATTAATTCAATAAGATGCCACAAACAAATATATATATATATATATATATATATATAAAAACTTAGTTTTGAAAATAAAGAACTTGGAATTTAGACAAGGATTATTTTTTATTAAAAAAAAGTTTTCTTTCGAGAGACAAATTTTAAAACTAAACCGGACATGATACCTTTCTTAGGAAAAGACGTTTTTTAAGTGATTAAATATCTTCTAAAAAACACAATCAACTCCTTACTCTAGAATCTCTAAACCAACATCTATCTTAGGTTCCTAGTTTCTTCAATACTAGGTGGCGATTTCAAACTTATAAATTTTTTAAAAATCTCGTTAGACGTCGGGTAACGATAGATCAAAACATCATCTATGTAAATCGAAGTCCTTTATTCAATACTAGCATATAGTAAAGGTCAATTGGTTTGCTTTGATTTTTGAATCATGGTGTGGTGGGTGTTTTAGGATTTTGAAAGAGCATTGTTATTGGAGGGTGAGTTTGATTTTGATAAGTCGGTTTTTATTTAGGGATTTTAAAAGAACATTATTTTTTTTTCTTTTTTCTTAAAGAAAGCTTACAATTTTTCTTTTGAAAAATTCAATCGATTTAATATAATTATGTGAAAATAATTAAAAATCAAAAGCAGCCTTTTGTCAAGTTTATTTAGCTATTTTCCATCAAATATGAAACTTCTCTACAACTGTAAGGGTAACATTGAGAAAATTTAAATCCAAGGGGGTAGAAGTCAAACATTTTGAAAACCATACGGACAAACAAATAGTTTATCCTAAAATAATTCCTGAGATTTTATCCAATTCATTAAACATGAGATGATTTTTTAACATAGTATTAAAATCATAATGCAAGAATATCGCGAGTTGTTGAAATTTTCTTATAATTTCTGATTTATTTTTATTTTTAATGGTCCTTTACAGGGGGAGCTTGGGGATTTTAAAACAGCTTAATAGTCAACTCGATCAAGGGATTCAATTATGATTTTCAAAATTAAAATGACTACTTTACAAAATTACAAAACATATCTTCAGCCCTGTCAGGAAATTATTTATATTCTCATTATCCAGCCTACTTGAAAAGAAAAAAGATGCTTGCTTGCGTAAGACAACCCTTTTGTTATTTTTGTTACATGAAAAATAGTTATTCTTATAGGGATTTTACTACATGCTGATACTTTGAAAGTAAAAATATTTCCATTAGCATTTTATTTTTTCATAATTGTTTTAAATTTGATCATTTTTTAATTTAATGATTTTTTCTTTGATTTACCACTTTAATTTTTGATAGATTTTTTCCTTTAATTACTATTGGTTCAATGTAATATAAAATTAAATTTGATAACTAATAATTTTAACAAATAAGATATTTTAAAATATATATATATATGAATAAAAATAATGATATGGCATATCAATTAATAACTTTTTAAAATTATGTAAAAAATCAAAGGAGACAATCTTCTTTAGATTAGAGAAAGTATTCTTGGCTTGGTTCACATTTATTTATGAAACCCCACTTCTTTTTCTTTATCACATCATTGATGGTTTGAGTTTGGAATCGCATGGTAAATCCAATCAGTATTGGAATGTAGATCACATAAAAATTGAAAGTTGCGTTGGATTAAAATCTAATAGGAACTCAAAATTCGGCACATGAAGTTTTTTACTAGGGAATTTATTGTTTTCTTGCTAAGTGCATCTTTGAGGTTTATTTATAGTTTCAGTCGCTCTTGGTTGTGTCAGCTGTTCTATATTGCCGTCCGAATTCGATTTTCGCTGGTTTTTCCCCAAGTTGCTTAATTTCTTAGCCTACAAGAATCTCTCTTAATCATATCGTTTCTAATATAGTAATGTTTCTTATCAAAATAAAGAAAAAGAACATGATAAATTTGGTATTTTATGTACTCTAATACTTATTTTAAAAATATTTTTGGTATTTTATCTCGTATAAAATTAAATTAAATGAAGAGAAACCAGCTTATAAATCTCGAATGAAGCTAGTTTGCAATCTATCAAGTCAAATTAGAATGCAAATTGTAAGGTTAATTAGTGATGGACGCAGGACCAAATGTCTTCGGATGCCAAAATAAATGTTTATAAATTTTTCATGATTTATACAAACTTATATATATATATATATATAACATACAAGTATATATTTTAAAATAATCTCAAAATACAATCATTTAAAATAGATATTCGTTCTTTCAAGTCATGATAAAAATAAATAGAAGAATTTGATTCCTCATTAGAGTTTGAAATGACAACATTCTTTCATTTAAAAGATGCATCGATAGTATGTGACTTTTTCATTCACATATGATTATGATTAAAATAATTGAAGATATTTTTTAGTAACCATTAATGAAAAAAGAATGATTATTTGTAAATTGTAATATTGCATTCTTATTGTTATAGCTCCTTTCGTTTTTTGGTTTTTTAATCTCCGGGTCTATAATTACAAGTACAACAATAACATAAAATTTCAAGATCAATAGTACAATTTTAATTTAAGTAGATAGATTATCAAAATTTTACTAAGTTATGGATCCAATATTCCAATAGATACCTTAATTACATAAAATAAAATTAGAAAGACAATCGATCTAATATTTTAATTATAAAATATTATTTAAAAAAAATTGGGAGTTGTCAAGATTCAATCAATATATAAAATGAAAAAATTAATAAATTAATAATGTAAATAATATAATAAAAGTTAATAAATTACTGATTTTTTGAGAAAATACCTACTATGTTGTTGAATAAGAAAAATCCAGATCGGAAAGAAGGTTTTTTTTTTTAATGTTTTGAATAAAATAAGAGTTAAGGAAACTGAAAGAACGAATGAGTTTATTAGTGATAGGAGGTAGCTGGATCAAATTAAACAAATATTAAGAGTTTAGTAGTGATTGGGTTTGTCTTATACTAGTATAGGAAGAGGAAAAAAAATCAAAGGGGGGGGGGGGGGGTGGTTGGGGCGCATTGCACATAAGGTGCGTCCTTCCCTGAGGTTCACAACAATGATGGTTTGAAGCCAATAATCTAAATATTCCAATAAAAAAACTTACATTCATGCTATTGACTCTAAAATCACACAACAGTAACCAACAATTAATGATAAAATTACAAGCTGAAAAACATACGAAACAGCCCCTTTCTTATTTAAAAACAAGCTCATGAATAAAAAGTTAGAAGCCAGAAATAAGGACACAAAACCAACCTTATATGCCGGTATGTTCACACTAGAACATGACCAAGTAAAGCATACAGCAGGAACTATTGATCACAAAATGCAATCCAAGATAATGGTGCACACAACTCCAAGGGACACAAAGCACAAAGCGTCTTAGCGAATTAAACATCTAGGCAGGTAGAGGTAACAATTGTCAAAAGCACAATTTGCTTACAACTAGGACGTACCTTCCACAAACAGAGACACTACTTATAGCACACCTTTATTAATTTTCCATTTCTAGCTTATGCCACTCTTCAATTGGAATCCACATGCCCATTGCTAGATGTCTTTCAGCTTCAATATGATAAATATTTCTAACTCCATTCTCTTGCACAGCCATAGTTAACCTCACTCTATCTCCTTGCCTTAGCCTTTTCTGACGAGCATAAAGCCCCCATTCACCGGATATCCATGGTTTTGGATATCCCTTCTTGCGAATGGAGATTTTAAGACTCCATGATTGCCCTAGCATGTCCAACGCATCAAAGTGGACTTGCTTGTTATCAGCAGAAATGGGGAACCCTCCTAAGCTCCTAGATGGAAATTCGAGTCGATCATTGGTTGCGTCGCTCTCCGATAGCAACTTGCTCATCACCTCCACATGGTCCATTTCTAGTGAACCAAAGCTAGCTGAATAAAATGTAAGAGAAGCTATTACATGGTGAAGTAATGTTCGGAGAATTTTAAGTAGCTAGATTTAGATTTTAGATTTTAGATAGGGTTTGTATTTATAGTGATATGGAGCAATAGACTAGGCTAATGCTCAGTACACTCCTCTGCTCTTTTTTGAGTAAATTATAATTATAAATCCCTCTAGTGAGAAATAAATTAATTATTATTTTTTTTATTTTTTAAATTTTTTTGTAATTTAATTTTTATCACTCTTTTTCAATTTATCTTGATTTTTTATTTTAAAAATATAAAAGGATTGATAGAAAAAAATAATATTTTATGAAATTAAATAATATTAAATTAAAGTTGATTGATCGAGATATTAAATTATTAATTTTTAAACAAGATTACAAAGGACACATTCTTTGTCGGAAAAAGAGGAGAAGATTGTTGTCTGCTACTCCATTTCCATTTTTGTTTTTTGTTTTTTTGTTGGATATAAGGGACGGCTGAAAGATCCCAGGGAACAAGATTACATAGGACAAATTCTTGTACACATTTTTTGTCACGAAAAGAGGAGAAGATTTCTGTCCCCCAATATTCCACCAGTACAAAATTCTTCTTTAATTTCCATAACTAGAGAACAAACAAAAAAAATGGTGATTGCTGAAATAACTTCAAGTCATTGATTCTTTCATTTCTTTTCTTTTTGTTGTAGAATAAGTAAATTGCTTTGTGTAAATTAAATTATATTTATCTAATTCAGCTAAAATATAAATTAAATTTTACCGAAGTCATGGTAATTTGAAATCTTGGTAGAAAAAACCCGAAATTAGTCACATACATCATTCTTTTAAGCCAATGTGAAACAATCAAGCTCCCACACATGCTGCATCGAAGAGTGTTTACAGATGTAAAACAGAATATGCAAACTGTACGTCTGAATCTGGTATTCATTTGTATATAAAAATTTGAACAGAAGTAGCAGATATGCACACTTAAAATTCCATTGTAAGATGTCATATTTTACATATAAAAAACCTGTCGATAAAAAATATGTTCGATGGTAACAAAGAAGAAGAAAAACATATGCTATTTTGAAAGTTTCTACAACGACAAAAGTTTGGGGGATTCAAGAAAGGCCACGACGAAACGAACCACTTATCATTATCGATGGATGCGAAACAAAACATTTATCATTATCGATAGATGTCAAATGGAAGTGCAAGACAAGCCGAGACGAACCATTTGTCATTGTTGATAGATGCGAAACGAAACATTTATCATTATCGATAGATGTCAAATGGAAGAGCAAGACAAGCCGTTTATCAGGATCGATATATGTCAAGTAGAAATGCAGTGATATAAAGGGAAATCGACAAAGGGAACTGCGATTTTCAAGGAACTAGAAAACAGATTAAGAGAACATTTGGATACACATATTTTTAGTGAAGACAGAGAGGCTATATGATTAAGCAAGAAAATGAGAACGTAGAGTCTTAGTAAAATGGGTTAGATTCTGTTTATCAAACGATGACCGAAAATGACAGTGACTTATCCAAGTTGGAAAGTGATGACTGAAGATGAAAGTGACCTTGATGACAATTGCAAAAATGCAAACCGTACATCTGAATTGGTGATCATTACTATCTAAAATTTGAGCACAAACACCAGCAGATCATATGCTTATTTACAATTCTATTGTACGGGGTCATATTTTAAAAGAGAAAAAAAAATTGATAAAAAATATTTTAGATGGTAATCAAGAATAAGAAAACATCTAAAACCAATTAGAACAACCAGTTGTCTGCTTGAAGGTAATAAAGAATAGAGCAGAAGAAGAAAGCAGATTGTGGGCTATATTGTTTTGGTGCTAAGTGCACCTTTGAGGTCTTTTATAGTTTGGGTCCTACCTGGTTTTGTCGGATATGTGGGCTATATTGCCGTCCAATTAACTTTGGTTTGATTTGGCATAATTTTTAATTTTCTCCAATTTTAGTTCAATTTCTTTGTCTACTATGATAAATGATTTTCATCCATTGCTTATAAGAAGTTGAAAAAAAAAACGTATTTTATTTGAACCCACAAACATAAAATTATAAGCTAAAAAACTCATACTAGCATACCTTTTTTAGGAACAAAAACCAGAAATTAATACACAAGTACTTGGAAGTGAAACAAGGCCAAGCTAGTAGGGATTACAAAAGTACAATGATAACTACAAAGTACAAAGCCACTAGGCAACTAAATACCAAAATTACACCAACAAGACGAAACATCAAGGCAGAAAGAAGCAACAACTCTAGAAGGGACGACTTTGTTTGACTTTAACTTGCATAAAAAAGAAACATAGAGCACACCTTAATTATTCCCATTTCTAATTTGCCACTCTTCAATTGGAATCCATATGCCCATCGTCAGGTTTCTTTCAGCTTTGATACGATAACTCCTGACACCGTTCTCTCTCACTTGCATAATCAACTTAACTCTATCGCCTTTCTTCAGCCCTTTGTCAAGAACATAGCGCCGCCATTGGCCAGACATCCAAGGTTTCTTATGTGTTCCCTCATTGCGAACGGAGATCTTGAGTTCCCGTGGCTGGCCTACCATGTCCACTGCAACAAAATTAAAATAATTTTGATCTGCAGGCATGGGAAAGTTGATCAGGCTTTTCGTCGGAAATTCAAATCGCTGATTTGTTGCATCACTATCGGATAACAGTTTTTCCATTACCAGTTGATCCTCGCACTCCATTTTCACGAGATTAAAAGCGCTGAGAAAAATGTATAGAAGTTGTTTTTTTTTTTTTTTTTTTTTTTTGGAGAAAGTTTTGGAAGGTTTTTTTGGTTTGAAAATAGAAGAGGTAGTGATCGGCATTTATAGCAGTCAGAGCAATGCTAGCAGCCTGAGTCTCTCTCGATCATATTTACTAGGATTTTCTTCGTTGCTTGTCGAGCTCGTAAATGGATCGTTCGAAATCCCAATTTCTTTGCTGAAAAAGAACAAGTGGCCACCATGATATCTCTTTATTTCGGCAGCTAGTGAGCGCAGTATGTTAGATTCTGTTTGATTTATTTTATTACACTAGGACTGAAATGACAATGATTGATCAAGTTTGAAAATGATTACTTGAATCGAAAGTCATCTCGATCCCAAGAAAAGAAACAATTAATTGTTCATTCTTCAAAAGGTGCTTTTTTTTTTTTTTTACATGAAATCTCCAAAAAGTGCTTAATAAATTTGAAAGAGAAAAACATTGGTCACGTCACTTGTCTCGTTTTCAACTCATTAATTTGGACCAATCAAGCTTCCAAATATATGTTCTATCTAGAAGTATCATAAAAAAAAATATGTGTGCAAAATTCATGACTACTTGGTTTAAAAAGTTTATATATCATGACAAATAATCACTTGATTAGGTGTAAAGCTCAAGGAATTAATGCTCCAAGAGATGGTTTTATTATATTCTCTAATAGTATAGTATCATGTATTAGAAAAAAATATCCATTAAAAATACTTTAGATTGTAACAACGGATTAAAATCTCTTTGCTACATTTGTTTTTCTTTTCATTTGGGTTGTTAACTGACATAGGAGAATCTCCATATAATCAAGGGATACCCTAGAAAGTAGATTAAAAAAAATGATTAGGGAGTCTCTTTTGAAGAAATTACAAGCCCTCGCCCATGATTCATGGACAATGTTCTTCATTTTCTCAAAATAGAATGAAAGGGATCTCTCCGTTTTTGACCTAGTCAAATTATAAATTGACAACAACAAAAAGGTGATAGGACTAAAAGCGAATCAAAAGAATAAAACACGATTAAGCAACCTAGATCCTTTTTTTCTTTTTAATGATTCCAGTTTTAAGACATTGTCCATTTCTCCACATTGATAAATACTAATTGGTAGATACAAATCATATATATAAAACATGCTTCAACTTGCGAGAAATCAAGCGAGCCACCATAATGCAGAAAAGAATATGGAAAAGCGTCCATAGACTATATGTGTGATCTAAATGTCTATATCCAGATAATTCAATAGTAATATTACAGAGTTTCAAACAATTGAAATTAGGGATAACCTCAACAAAGTAGAACACCAGATCGTATGCTTACTTAAAATTCTATTGTACGGGGTCATATTTTAGGGGGGAAAAAATCATGATAAAAAATAATTTAGATGGTAATCTCGAGAATAAAAAAGAAAAAAAAACATTTGGTTATTTTTTAAAAATTCCGATAGTGCAATATCCATAAAGGGATGTGCATGCAATTCCTACCGAACTAGAAATTAATTATAGACCAGCAAGCAAATCTTTTTTATATATAGATTACATAGAACTTGAAAGTTGTGATGGATTAAAATCTCACAGGAAAGCAGAATGGGGCACATGAAGTTGGTTCAGGTACCAATTAGGGAAGCCAGTTGTCGGCTTGAAGGTAATAAAGAATAGAATAGAACAAGAAAGCAGATTGTGGGTTATATTGTTTTGGTGGTCAGTGCATCTTTGAGGTTTTTAATGGTTTGGGTCCTGCCTGGTTTTGTCGGATATGTGGACAATATTGCCGTCCAATTAACTTCGATTTAATTTGGCAAAATTTTTAATTTTCTCTAATTTTAGCCAACTTCCAGGTATATTCTAATGAATCATTCTCATCCATGTCTTATAAGAAGTTAATAAAATAAAATAAAATAAGTATTTATTTTATTTTTACCCACAAAGATAAAATTATAAGCTAAAAAACTCATACTAGTATACCCTTTTTTAAAGAACAAAAATCAGAAATTAATACACAAGTACTTGGAAGTAGATTGTGGGCTATATTGTTTTGTTACTAATTGCATGTTTGAGGTTTTTATGGTCTGAGTCCTACTTGATTTTGTCAAATGTGGACTATATTGCAGTCCAATTAATTTTGGTTTAATTTTTTGGCATAATTTTTTATTTTTCTCTAATTTTAGCTCCTTTTCTTGGTCTGTTGGAGTCTTTCTTATAATCAATAATTCTCATTTAATAGCTTAACATTTTGATTTGAAATGATCATTTGACAAGTAAAACCTATCATGTCGGAGGTAGAACAAGACCAATCTAGTAGTGATTGCAAAAGTTCGAAGCCACTAGGCAACTAAAGACCAAAATTATAACAACAAGACTAAACATCAAGGCAGAAAGAAGCAACAATTCTCGAAAGGGCAACTTTTTTGACGTTAAATTCCATAAAAAGGACATACAGCAGATGTACTTTAGATTGTAACAAATCATTAAAATCTCTTTGCTACCTTTTTTTTTGGTTTCTGGAAGGTAGATTAACCGAAAAAATTAGTTAATGATCAGGCAGTCTCTTTCGAAGAAAATACAAGCCCTCACCAATGATTCATGGATATTCTTCATTTTCTCAAAATAGAATGAAAGGGATATCTCTTTTTCACCTAGTCAAATTTTGAAGTGATGAATTGAGTAAAAGCGAATGAAATATCTGAGAATACAACATGATTAAACGACCTAGAACCTTTTTCTTTCTAAGGATTCCAATTTTAAGGCATTGTCAATTTCTCCGCTATGATAAATAGTAGTTGGAAGAAATAAATTATCAAAAAATAAAAATAAAAACACTACAACTTGCGAGAAATCAAGCAAGCTATCATCATGCAGAAAAGAATACGCACAAGAGTCATAGACTATAAATGTGATGTCATCTTCTTTATCCATGTAAGTCCGTAGTCATATGAGAGAGTTTGACACAATTGGAATTTTGATCACCTCAACAAAGTCGATCCCCAAATCCGGATAACCCTTTTCTCAATTGAATCCCAAATCTAAACTTTTTATCAATTAGATCCCCAATGCATCTTAGAATCCTCAATCTGATCCCTCTATCAACAAAATATACCTAACGTTTTCTATAGGTTGGGGACTCAATAGACAAAAGGATTAGGCACATTTGTTGATGGAAGGATCCAATATTTGGGAATTCTTGAATTCACTGGGGATCCAATTTGTTAGAATTATAGGTTAGGGCCATAACTTAAAAACAAGCTCTAGATTTAGCAAGAAGTAATTTATGCTCGAGTTACAAATAAAATTCAACTTCCCCACTTTGAACCAGAAATTATGACCACTAACGTCCAAGTCATGTATGGGTCACAGAAAACATTTCATATATAGTTCATGATTTGTCATTAATTGGAGGTATTGGAATTTTCTTCTGATGATATCCAGCATTAATATATATTTTCAACTCATTATACAACGTATTTCTGTTATTTATTTTTCATTGTTTGTTTGCATCCCTATTAGGATGAAATGTAAAAATAAAAAAAATAAAAAGTGACGTGATTGATGAAAAAATAATTAGATGATGACCAAAATTGAAAAAATGAAAGCATGGACGACCAAGCCAAATTTTATCCACAGCCCCCAAAAAAAATCGCTATAAAAATCTCATTTTCTCTCCTGCTACAGGGCAGCCACTTTTCACTTCTCAAGATACATTCAGATCAACACTATTCTCTTCCTAAAAAGAGTTTGTAATAAAAAAATAGTTTTTAATAAAAAAAAAAGTTTTCATTTTTCATAAAATAATAACAGAGAAACAAATGTGAATAGGATATAAAACAACGAGTATGGGTTAGATAAATAAATAGATAAATAATTTTTAATAAATAATAAATAAAATAACAAGTATAATGTTTTTTACTGATTTATTTATTACGCTAGGACTGAAATGACAATGATATATCGATCGAAGTTTGAAAATGATTACTTAATCGAAAAGTATCACGAGAAAAGAAATGATTAATTGTTCATTCTTCAAAAAGTGCTTTTTTTTTTAATGAAATCTTCAAAAAGTGCTTAATAAATTTAAAAGAGAAAAACATTGGTCATATCACTTGTCTCGTTTTCAACTCATTAATTTGGACCAATCAAGCTTCCAAATATATGTTCTATCTAGAAGCATCATAAAAAATATATGTGCAAAACTCATTAATTGGTTTAAAAAGTTTATATATCATGACCAATAATTACTTGATTAAGTCTAAAGCTCAAGGAATTAGTACTCCAAGAGATGGTTTTATTATATTCTCTAATAGTATAGTGTTAGAAAAAAAATTCAATTAAAAATACTTTAGATTGTAACAACGGATTAAAATCTCTTTGCTACATTTTTCTTTTCTTTTCTTTTGGGTTGGTAATTGACATAGGACGATATCCATATAATCAAGGGATACCCTAGAAACTAGGTTAACAAGAAGAAATGATTAGGGAGTCTCTTTTGAAGAAATTACAAGCCCTCGCCCATGATTCATTTTCTCAGCATAGAATGAAATGGATCTCTCTTTTTGACTAAGTCAAATTATAAAGCGACAACAACAAAAGGGTGATAAGTCGACAAAAAGCAAATCAAATGTTTAAGAATACAACACGATTAAACAACCTAGATCCTTTTTTCTTTTTAGTGATTCCACTTTTAAGATATTGTCAATTTCTCCACTTTGATAAATAGTAATTGGTAGATATATATATATAATACTACATCTTGCGAGAAATCAAGCAAGCCACCATAATGCAGAAAAGAATATGGATAAGAGTCCATAGAGTATATATGTGATCTAAACTTCTTAATCCGGATAATTCAATAGTAATATTACAGAGTTTGAAACAATTGAAATCAGGGATAACCTCAACAAAGTTATGCTTACTTAAAATTCTATTGTACGGGGTCATATTTTAGGGGAAAAAAATTCATGATAAAAAAATAATTAGATGGTAATCTCAAGTATAAAAAAGAAGAAAAAAACATCTGGTCCATTTTTAAAAATTCCGATAGAGCAATATCCATAAAGGGACGTGCAATTCCAACCGAACTAGAAATTAATTATCGATCAGCTAGGAAATCTTTTATATATATAGATTACATAGAACTTGAAAGTTGTGATGGATTAAAATCTCATAAGAAAGCAGAATGGGGCACATTAAGTTGGTTCAGGTACCAATTAGGGCAGCCAGTTGTCGGCTTGAAGGTAATAAAGAATAGAATAGAACAAGAAAGCAGATTGTGGGTTATATTGTTTTGGTGCTAAGTGCATCTTTGAGGTTTTTTTATGGTTTGGGTACTGCCTGGTTTTGTCGGATATGTGGAAAATATTGCCGTCCCATTAATTTCGGTTTAATTTGGCAAAATTTTTAATTTTCTCTAACTTTAGCTCAATTTCCTGGTCTATTATAATCAATCATTCTCATCCATTTCTTATATAAGAAGATAATATAAAAAAAAACAAAATATATTTTATTTTTACCCACAAAGATAAAATTACAAGCTAAAAAACTCACACTAGTTAGCATACCCCTTTTTTATGAACAAAAATCAGAAATTAATACACAAGTACTTGGAAGTAGATTGTGGGCTATATTGTTTTGTTCCTAAGTGCATGTTTGAGGTTTTTTTTTTATATAGTTTTTTGAGTCCTACTTGATTTTGTCAATGTGGACTATCTTGCAATCCAATTAATTTTGGTTTAATTTTTGGCATAATTTTTATTTTTCTCTAATTTTAGCTCATTTTCTTGATCTCTTGAAGTCTCTCTTATAATCAATAATTCTCATCTAATAGCTTAAGATTTTGATGAAATGATCATTTGAAAAAAAAAAAAACAATCATGTCGGAGGCAGAACAAGACCAAGCTAGTAGCGATTACAAAAGTTCAAAGCCACTAGGCAACTAAATACCAACATTACAAACAAGACTTAACATCAAGGCAGAAAGAAGCAACAATTCTCGAAGGGGCAACTTGTTTGACCAAATCATTAAAATCTCTTTGCCACCTTTTTTTTTTTCTTGGGTTGTTAATTGAGATATGACAATATCCATTTATTAATCAGGGATACCCTAGAAGGTAGATTAACCAAAACAATTAATGATCAGGGAGTCTCTTTCGAAGAAAACGCAAGCCCTCACCCATGATTCATGGATATTCTTCATTTTCCCAAAATAAAATAAAAAGAGATCTCTCAATTGAGACCTAAATCTAAAATTTTTATCAATTAGATCCCCAATGCAACTTAGAATCCTCAATCTGATCCCTCTATCAACAAATATACCTACGGCTTAGGCACATTTGTTGATGGAATGATCCAATATTTGGGAATTCTTGAATTCATTGGGGATCCAATTGGTTAGAATTATAGGTTGGGGACATGACTTAAAAACAAGCTATAGATTTAGCAAGAAGAAATTTATGCTCGAGTTACAAATAAAATTCAACCACCCCATTTTGAACCAGAAATTATGACCACTGATGTCCAAGTCCCTCATGGGTCACAGAAAACATTTCATATGTAGTTAATGATTTGTCATTAATTGGAGGTACTGGAATTTTCTTCTGGTGATATCCAGCATTGATATATAAATATATCTATGTTCAACTCATTATCCAACCTATTTCTGTTATTTATTTTTCATTGTTTGTTTGCATGCCCTGTCCCAAATATTCGTTCTCTAATTCAACTTTCTCTCTTTTTCTTTCTTTCTTTCTTTTTTTTTTTTTTTTTACTAGTCAATCAGAAAGCTAAAAATATCCCTGCAGGGGGAAGGGGGACCATTCACCATCAATTTTATCCAAATCATATTTTCTCTGTTATTTGTAGGTTGACCATTTTTATTTTTATTTTTTGCCATTAATTTTTTTAATAAAAAAATGTTAAAAATGTTTTTCCTCTATTTTTTAAGAGATATTTTTTCACATGTTTTCATATAAATAAATAAGTTAATTAAACTTATTACTAATTTTTTTTACTCTCCTTGAAAAAGGGCTTTCGTATTTTGAACCTATCTTTAAAAAACTAAAAACAAAATAAAATTAGAAAATTTTTTAAAAAATGATTTTCTAACTCTAACAATTTTAAATCCATATTATATAGTTAAATCAATTGTGAGGATATAAAATCTTGTAAGACATGTGAAGATAAAAAAAATATTAAATAATATAGCTATATTTAAAATTTAGTAATTCAAAAAAAAAAGAATAAATTTATTAGCATGACCAAAAAAAAATTCAGTTAATATTAATTATTTGATAATTTTAATTGATCAAATTCAATCAATATATATTTGTATTTTATTAATTATAGAAGTTGATTGTTTTAATGGATAATAATAACATATAAAAGTTTTTTTTTTAAGATTAAAAAAAATTATACAAATAACAATTTGATTGACTATGAAAAATCAAAAGGATTCATATGTGAAAATTTTAAATAAAAAGAGTCTCTCTTGAAAAATGGAGGAAAAGCATTTTTAATTTTTTTCAAATAGTAAAAAACAATTAACAGCAATAAAAAAGAAATTAATGAAAAAGAAAATAAGATTTGGATAAAATGTACCAAAAAATTAGTATTTTAATATTCAAATTATATAAATTGATAATTAAAATCTGAAATTACAAAATTACAATCGAATTGAAATTTTTGCCATTAAACTTATAATATTGAAACTAAAAACTTCACATCAACATGTACTACCTTAAAAGTTTTTAATTTCTCTCTATTAATCTTGTCATAACCCATTTTTGATCTCCATAAATTTTTATTTTTATACAAAATTCAAAATTTTAAAAAGAATTGCATGTTGCATATTTTTTTTTAATCTTTCCATTATTTTTAAGTATTTTTATAAATTTTTAGGATTTTAATTTCTTAAGATTATTCCCTATTTTTAACTGAATAAAAAAAAAGGTAAGAAAAAAGAGAAGAAAATAAAGAGAAAAAGAAAATAATTTAAAAAGATGGTTGGGAGTTCAATTGAAAGAGATGTGAGAGATGAGGACCAAATAACATCCAATTGTAAGTATAATTGAAAGAGAATAAAAGTCAAGGGTCTTAATTGAGAATGAATTAGGATGAAATGTAAAAAATAAAAAATAAAAAGCGGCGTGATTGATGAGATAATAATTCGACAATGACCAAAATTAAAAAAACGAAAGCATGGAGGACCAAGCCAAATGTTAACCCCGACCCCCCAAAAAAAACACAAAAACATCCCTATAAAAATCTCATTCTCTCTCCTGCCACAGGGCAGCCACTTTTCACTTCTCAAGGTACATTCAGATCAACGCTATTTTTTTCATAAAAAGGGTTTATAATAAAAAATAGTTTTCGATTAAAAAAAATCTTTTTTATAAAAAAATAATAAATAAACAAATACGAACAGGATATGAAATAAATATTTTATTACAGGCTAAAAAGCTCATTCTAGCATACCCCTTTTTTTTGTTTTATGAACAAAAACGGAAATTAAGACACAAGAACTACGTGTTATTGTCTGTTTGGAGGTTTCTTGTGGCGTTTGATTTTTGTTACGTCATTCTCCATATGCCAGCACGCACGTCATTCTCCATATGCCAGCGTTTATCTGGCAACTGACGATCATGATGATGGCAGACAACACCATTTTTGCTTTTAAAACATTTCAAGGCCTAGTAGAGTTGGACCAGACCAAGCTAGACAGACAGCCAAGTGGGAGCGACTATTCAGTTATTTGATTTTAGTTTTGGTTTTGATAAATTCGATTTTGTTTTCAATTAATGGAACTCATAAAACTTGAATTGAAGTATTATTCGATTTTTCAATTTTGAAACTGAAAATTTTGGTCCTTTATACTTTAATTTTTCGGTGAAAAACCAAATTATTTTTTACTATATAAAATAATGTTGTGATTATTGGTTCTTTGAACGCTATCTTTTTGCATAAATTAGATTTTCTATATATTCATTATTTTATTTTTAAAAAATAAAAAAATATACATTATAAAGTTTCAATCAATTAGAAAATAATATCAAACATCCAAATGAAATAACGTAACCCATAAATCATTAATAAAATTTATTTAGCAGTAAAAAATAAATGAAAAAAAATAAAGGCTTGAACTAATAGGATAGTTTTATGATTTCTTAATGTTAGATTATATATAGATACAGACACATACACTAATATTATTATGTAAATGCATTTCTCAATATATATATATATTGCGTGGAAACCGAATAAAATTTGGATTCTGCCTCTCGCATAAGCTCTGAATATTATTTACTCATACAAAATAATATATATTTAGAGAAAATTGCAAAGAGAAAAGGGAAGAATTGGTTCTTATGCTGGATAGATTGAGGTTTAGGAGAGAGAAAATGCTTTATTTGTTTTTATCTTTAGATTTTTTTTCTTTTCTTTTCATTTTTTGTTAAATTATTATTATTATTTTCACATGGTAAATTATTATGACATGTCATGACATGTGGCAATATTTTAACCTAATATCAATTTTAATTGGAAAATTAGCTGAAAAACCATCAAAATGACCACATTAAGAAATTTTCAAGAATAGAAGGATATATATATATATATATATATATATATATAAAGACTAAAGGTACCATATTAAAAAAAATATGAAGATTAAAGAAATGTTATATGTGATTAATCCAATAAAAAACAGAAATAGAAAAGGAAAGTAAGAATAAAAACAATGATTTTATAACTTTGTTATAGCACAGTTAACATTTTAGTTTATTAATTCTTCTTTTGTATATCTAAAATCTGTAAGTTTTTCATCTGACTCTTTTCATTTTAATATAATCTCAATTTTCATATATAAAAAGAGAGAGAGAGAGAGAAGAAAAGAAAAGTAAGATTGTGGGCTATATTGTTCTCCTGCTAAGTGCATCTTTGAAGTTTTTTTATAGATTGGGTCCTATCTGATTTTGTCGGATATGTGGACTATATTGCCGTCCAATTAACTTTGGTTTGATTTGGCATAATTTTTTATTTTCTCCAATTTTAGCTCAATTTCTTTGTCTACTATAATAAATGATTTTCATCCATTGCTTGTAAAAAGTTGAATTTTTTTTTTTTATTTGAACCCACAAACATAAAATTATAAGCTAAAAAACTCATACTAGCATACCTTTTTCATGAACAAAAACCAGAAATTAATACACAAGTGCTTGGAAGTAGAACAAGGCCAAGCTAGTAGGGATTACAAAAGTGCAAGGATAATACGAAGTACAAAGCCACTAGGCAACTAAATACCAAAATTACAACAACAAGACTAGACATCAAGGCAGACAGAAGCAACAATTCTAGAAGGGATAACTTGTTTGACTTTAACTTCCATGAAAAAGACACGTAGAGCACACCTTAATTATTTCCATTTCTAGCTTGCCAATACTCTTCAATTGGAATCCACATGCCCATCGTCAGGTTTCTTTCAGCTTTGATACGATAAATCCTCCCACCGTTCTCTCGGACTTGTATAATCAACTTAACTCTATCTCCTTTCTTCAGTCCTTTCTCAAGAACATAGCTCCGCCATTGGCCAGACATCCAAGGTTTCTTATGTTTTCCCTCATTGCGAACGGAGATCTTGAGTTCCCGTGGCTGGCCTAGCATGTCCATTGCAACAAACTTTAAATAATTTTGACCCACAGGCATGAGGAAGTTCTTCAGGCTTTTCGTCGGAAATTCAAATCGCATATTTGTTGCATCACTATCGGACAACAGTTTTTCCATTGCCACTTGACCCTCATACTCCATTTTCAGTAAATTAAAAGGGCCGATAAAAATGTATAAAAGAAATTTTTTTGCCAAATGATTTTGATAAATTTTTTGTTTGAGCGTAGAAGAGATAGTGATCGGTATTTATAAGACTCGGAGAAAGGCTAGCGGCCTGGTTTCTCTCGAATCTATTAACTTGAGTTTTTTTAATTGCGTGTCGAGCATGTGCATGGATCGTCCGAGATCCCAAATTCTTTGCTGAAAAAGAGTAGGTGCCACCGTGATATTTCTTTATATCGGCAGTTAGTGAGTATAATGTGTTAGATTCTGTTTGATTTATTTTCTTACACTAAGACCGACATGAAGATGATTGATGAATGTTTGAAAATGATTACTTAATTGATCTCGATCCCGAGAAAATAGGTAGTTAATTGTTCATTTTCAAAGAGTACGTACTTTATAAATTAGAAAGACTTTTTGGTCACATCACTTGTCTCGTTTTCAACTCATTAATTTGGACCAATCAAGCTTCCAAATATATGTTCTATCTAGAAGTATCATAAAAATACGTGCAAAATTCTTGACCATTTGGTTTAAAAAGTTTATATATCATGACCAATGATCACTCGATTAAGTCTAAAGCTCAAGGAATTAATGCTACAAGTGATGGTTTTATTATATTCTCTAATACAGTACGTATAGTATCATATGTTAGAAAAAAATAGTTAAAAATGGTTTAGATTGCAACAAAAGATTAAAATCTCTTTATATATATATATTTGGTTAATTGAGATAGTACAATATCCATATAATAAAGGGATACCCTAGAAGGTAGATTAACAAGATGATGATGATAATAATAATAATCATGATGATTAAGGAGTCTCTTTGAAGAAAATACAAGCCCTCCCCAATGATTCATGGATATTCTTCATTTTCTCAAAATAGAATGAAAGGGATCTCTCCTTTTGACTTAGTCAAATTATGAAGTGACGAAAAGCAAATCAAATATTTGAGAATGCAACATGATTAAATGACCTAGAACCTTTTTCTTTCTAGTGATTCCAATTTCAAGACATTGTTAATCTCTCCGCTTTGATAAATAGTAATTGGTAGAAATAAAATTTCAAAAAATAAAAATAAAAATACTACAACTTGCGAGAAATCAAGCAAGCTATCATCATGTAGAAAAGAATACGGACAAGAGTTCATAGGGTATTATGTCATCTCAACCTCTTTATCCATATAAGTCTATCGTCATATTAGAGAGTTTGACAAAATTGAAATTGGGATAACCTCAACAAAGTCGATCCCCAAACTATAACCCTTTTCTCAATTGGACCCTAAATCTAAAATGTTATCAATTAGATCCCCAATATATCTTAGAATCCTCAATCTAATCCCTCTATCAACAAACATACCCAACGTTTTCTATAGGTAGGGGACTCGATAGATAAAAGGCTTAGACACATTTGTTGATGGAAGGATCCAATATTTGAGGATTCTTGAATTCATTGGGGATCCAATTGGTTAGAATTATAGGTTGGGGACATAGCATAAAAACAAGCTATACATTGGGGACTAAATTAAGGTTACCCCTTAAAATTAAAACCATGCATCCCCATGGAAAGAAGATTTGCACACCTTTTTTTTCAAAAAAAGAAAAAAAGAAAAAACAAACTAATAATGATATAATAATACATCACATCAACAAGTACTACCTTACAATTTTTTAATTTCTCTGCATTAACCTAAAAATCAAGTTTCCTACTGTCACATGCAGATGCCTATAGCTTTGAAATTTTAACCCGCATGTTGTTTGGAATTTTACTTTATGCATTGCGATTGTACATTGTTGAGTGAAAAATGAAAAAAATTCTGAAATTTTTGTAATTACACAAAATGTGTCATAAATGATATCCAATTACAATAAAATTGTGAAGTGTTTATATATATATAATAAGTTAAAAATAATCAAATAATAGATAAAAAAAAAAAAAAACTAACATAGCATGCACTTATTAAAAAAAAAAAAAAAGACTCCTAATTAATGGATCTAATCCTCCATAAAAAATAAAAAAATTAAATATTTGACAAATTTTAAGTAAAAATGGGGTTACTTTTTTAAAAAATAAAAACTACAGATTGCACCATATATATATATAATTACCTATCAGTCATCATTACTGTTGCTTTTAATTTTATTTTAACAAACATATATGTGCTCTATTTTTATTTTAACTGTAGGTTAGATTCATTTTCTACATATATTATTATTTTTAAATTGTTATAATGATTTTTAAAATATATTCTTTACAATTTTATTACGATGAGTTTTTACATATAACGCATTTTGTATATCATATTACAATGAGATTTCCCATATAACACGTTTTATATCATTCAATATGAGGTTCAAAAAAATAACATGAGAATTAAAAAAGAAAAAATTAATAATTTGGTCCTTTTATCCTTTGAATTGTGTTGATTAAGTCATTGTATTCTTTGATTGTTTTGATTAAGATTTTTTTTTAATTAATAGAAAATGGGTATATCCTATTATTGTACCTCCAAGATTACACAGTGGGAGTCAATTTTCACGTCGAAAACAGGTTCTAATGGCTTCATGACGTTGTGGAGTTTTTAATTAGCTTTCCAATTTGGACTCACAGACGTCCCTCAAAGCAAAATTATAATTCATCAATACAACAATACATTTGTCCTTCCAAACTAACTTCTTGTTCTTTTATCTAACAGTCTGATCTGTGTGTTTTTCATCTAAGCATCCCATGTCAGACATAGCCCATAAACTTTAAAAAAAAATTGACAATATTTTTTAAGAATAATGCTAAACATTGAGAAAAAAATAACAAGAAAAAACTCTAAAAGTACACATGGAATATTAGAGTAGTGCTACAATTGAGTCCTATCTTAAGATAATGATCCAACGCCATGTGTATTCTTGGAGTTTTTCTTGTAATATTGTTTTGATGTTTAGCATGATTCTTTTTGAGTTATAAAATTAGATTTTTTGCCTCTGTTATGTTGCGGATTGAATAAAATACATAAAATCATTTAGAAAAATCATTTCAATTTGATAATCTATTTTATGGTATAAAAAAAGCCATGAACAATTAAAGGAATAGCAAAATGTGAATGTGTGAATAGTGAAATGTGATAAATTCAAATAATGAAATTTAAATAGCAAGAGTAATATAAAATGAAGTATTTCTTAATTTTAAAATATAAAAAGATATATTATATAATTGTCCGTTTTGTGTGGAAAAAAATTGTAATTGATTTTTTAAAATTTTAGTATCTAATTAAATAAAAAAACATAAATTGATGAAAAAAAGCAAAAAAAAAATCAAAATTTTAACACTCAATAAAATAAAAAAGAACATAAATTGATGGAAAAAAACAAAGAAAAAAACCAAAGGAAAAGAAAAAGAAAAGACATATGCAATGCATGAGTTAAGGGATTAAAATATTTATTTTAAATTTTTAGGGATCAAGATAAAATAACTTAAAAATTAAAAAATAATAATAATAAACAATACTCTTCATTACTATTCTTTTTACTGTTTATTTCATTGTTTTACTTTAGTACCTTGGTAAATTTGCTTTGAACTTGCTATTTCAAATGGACCATACAAGATTTAGCCTGTACCCCATGAGATAGACATAAAGAAACCCATAAGCTGATTGTGGAGAAACAGAAATAAACCCAGCCCACCAAGACCCAGCTTACCAACCCAGCACTCTGCTTTAGGTCACCTTCAAATTTCACCATGTCACACATGTGAATTAAAATAACTTCCATCTCCATTTCCTTACAGGAAATGAAATGATTTTAAGAAAAGTAATTTGAGAACGTATTTTCGTTGGGCCATGAGAAATGAGGTGAAGAAATTTTAGATGTTAATCAAGAATAATAAAAACATCAGGTATTTTTCAGAAAATTTTTGATGGTTTCATAAAGGTGAGTTCAATTCTTACCAAACTAGAAAATAGATAAAGAAAAAATTAATTATCGATCAGCTAGTAAATCTTGCAGCCGTCACCCATTATTATTATTATTATTATTATTATTATGACATGGACAAGTTCTATAATATGACAGTAAAAATAAAAATTTAAACACTAAAATTATAATTTTCTCTCTCTTTTTTTTTTTTTAAAAAAAAGATCAGGTAAAATCATGCAAGGTCATACACATAAAATACAATTAGTTGTTGTTTTGTCATCTGATTATAAATTACTTTACGCTGTTATTTATCATTTGAATATAAATTAGAAAGAGAAATACGATCGAAAGAATTAAAGTCATAATTACGAGTCTAATAATAAAATAAAAAATTTTAATAATTTTGATAAATTGCAAAATAAAAACTAATATTTATAACAAAGAGAGTAATTATAATAAAACTTTGGTGGTACTTTCGAAGAAATTTTATAATATACGAGTAACTAGTAGCATGTATAATAGTTATTAAATGAAACTGTTTTGAATAGAGAGATAGACACAAAAAACAGAGAAAATTAAAAAAAAAATTGAGCAAACGCGAAAATTTTTTTATCACCTTTGATATATCCGAATATAATTCAATATGTCTATCTTTCTTTAAAAAAATTTATAAAATAAATATTATATATATTATTAATTACTTCTTATATATTATAAAATTTTCGTAATTTCCGTAGCTTTTGAAGAATGAGAATTTATTGGCAGACAGAGGAGAGATACATTTATGTCAATTTGACCTTGGTTTCATTGTCCGAAAGAAGTGCTAATTAATTCAGGGATCTTGCTCGTGTAGATGAAAGATACAATTATTTTTATATTTTTTGAATTATTTTAATTGAGATCAATTCAAAATGAAACGTAATTTTTTCAAATATGCGTGCCAAGTATTTTAACGATATTTGTAGAAGTAAAAATTAAATTTACAAGCTTCCAAATTAAAAACTATAATTCGTCAAACTAACAATGGATTTGCTTTTTGAAATTAACTTCTTATGCTCTATCCATTAATTTGATTCATGTATTTTTATGTATGAACGTTCTACTTTAGACTTAGTCCGTAAAGATCTAGACAAAAAATAACATTATTTTTCAACATATATATATATATATATATATATATATATATATATATATATATATATATATATATATATATATATCAATTGAAATAGACATGCAGAAACCAATAAGCTCATTGTGGAGAAACAGATACAATCCAAAGCCCACCATGTCTCGCATTTGACTTAAAATAATTTGTATCTCAATTTCCTCACGGGAAAAATGATTTTAAGGGGAAAAAAATATTTCCAGAACTTATTTTGTTAGGGTATGAAAAATGAGGTCGCAAAATACTTTTCTTTATTAGATAAACACTAAAAGGTGCATGCATGAATTGATGAAAATATTAAATATATATGACATAAATTGTATTTTAGATGAAAAGGAAGCTTAATATATGCTTCTAAGTCAAGATTAACATTGATTTATTGGTTATGAAAATTTAGGTTTTTTTATTATTTATTTTTATTTCATCAGTTCGAAATTATGGGACATGACATAGACAAACTTAGGACTTTATATAATAATAAAATTCTTTTATATGTTTTAGAAATTTTTAAAATATTTAATATGTCATTTCAATCATAATTGTTTATCAAAATATCTCTAATTGAAATATAAATAAATTAAAAAATTAAAAAATTAAAAATAAATGTGATATGACTTTAATTTTTTTCTCATTTTAATAAATAACATTTCGATAAAAAAAATTATTTATGGTCAAAAAAATTGATCAAATAGTTAAATTGAATATTTTAAAAATATTCAAAAATATATGATATGTAATTAGAAATTTTGAAACTTATGAAAAATTATACATATTATATAAAAATAGATTGATCAATTTACTTCAAAATTTATTTAAAACTTTTAAATGCATATAAGATGGTTTGCAAAATATATTTAATTTCAATCGTGAAAGAAAATTCAATAATACTTTTTAGATTTCTTTCCTTTAAAAAAGGAAAAATCTATAATAACCATGTTAGATTCGAGCTGATATACTAGTGGTTCTGAAGTTTGGGTGACAGCTGTAAAAGTCTCATCTGTAATGTCCACCATGTATTCCAAAAGTTGAAAAGTAAGTGCTGCAACATCCAGGAAAAAGCAGAGAGGCAGAAGGAAGCTGAGAGGAAAATAGATAGAAATATAGAAAGCGAATCCTTTCTGTGTTATTTGCTCAGTCCACCATTCCTTTTGTGTACTGGCAGATTGCTAGAAGCACTTGTCAAAACTCAAGAACACCTGATCTCTCATCTCCCGTAGATCCTCATGGATTCTTTAGTTGTATCCCCCATTTTACAGGTCGTCTTTGATAAGTTGGCTCTTCTGATCATCAGAAAGTCAACAACTCGAGGAGATTTCAAGAAGGAGATGCAAAAGCTGCAGGATAGGCTTCCCATCATTCAAGCTGTGATCGAAGATGCAGAGGAGAGACAACATGGAGATAAGAAGATCAAGATTTGGCTAGAAAAACTTAAAGATGTGGCCTATGATGCTGATGACTTATTGTACATGATCCATGCTCAATTTCCGTACAAACAAGCCCTGAAAAGTCCCGACCTCTGGTTTTCTGCGGATTCCAACAGGTTTTCTGCGGATTCCCACATGGGATTACTTGGCAAAGGGAAGCTTCTGGCAAAGGAATTTTGTGAGGTGATAAATAGCAAGGTACAGATGACTTGTAAGACTCTTGAATCAATTCCAAATTACTTCATAAACTTGCGTAAGCTAAAAAAGATTAGGGAGAGATTGGATGATATAGCGAAGGAGATGGGTGAGTTCCAACTTAAGGAAGTTTTGGTGTCCAGACTTACACAGACTTGTAATAGAGAAGGAAGAGAAACTGGACCTCACATAATTGAGTCTGAAGTGTGTGGTAGAAAAGAGGATGTTGAAAAGGTTGTGGAAATGTTATTGACATCTAATCCTGATGTCTGGATTATTCCGATAATTGGGATTGGAGGTATTGGGAAAACAACACTTGCCCAGTTAGCTTACAATCATGAGAGAGTGGTGAAGCATTTTGACTTGAAGATTTGGATCTCCCTATATGATCATTTCAATCCTAGGAAGATTATGAGTGAAATGTTGGATTATGGCGCTAAGGGCAAGTATGATTCCACTCCCCAGATAGGTTTGCTGCAGTCACAATTGAGGGAAGCATTGTGTGGAAAAAGATATCTCCTTGTGTTGGATGATGTGTGGAATGAGGATCCAGATGAATGGGATAAAGTAAGGAATCTGCTAGGAGATGGTACAAATGGAAGCAAAGTTATCGTCACCAGCCGGAGCCAGAAAGTAGCATCCCTAATGAGCACTAATCCTCCTTACCATTTGGAAGCCCTGTCCGAGGATGATTGTTGGGCTTTGTTTAAGCAGCGAGCCTTTCCAGATGGAGATGAAAATGTTTTTCCAAACCTGTTAACTGTTGGAAAACAGATCATTGACAAGTGCAAAGGAGTGCCTTTGGCAGCCAAAGTTCTTGGAAGCTTGATGCGGTTCAAACGAGAAGAAAGTGAGTGGCTGCGCGTGCAAGGGAGTGAATTATGGAATCTTGAAGGAGGGGAGAATAAAATACTATCGGTCCTGAAGTTGAGTTTCAATCATCTGCCATCACATTTGAAACGATGCTTTGCTTATTGTGCGGTTTTTCCAAAAAAATTTGAAATAAGTAAGGAAAAGTTGATCCATCAATGGGTTGCTGGGGGATTTGTTCAATGTTCTCCTCATGATTCAGTTTCCACGCCTGAAGACATCGGTTGCGACTATTTCAATGATCTATTAAGGATGTCTTTCTTGGAAGTGGTGAGTAGAAGCGATGAGAGCAGCACAACAAGGATTAAAATGCACGATCTTATGCATGAACTTGCTAAATCTGTTGCTGGAAATGAATTCCTCACTGAAGGGAAGACTGAACGACAACAAATCTTGGCACAGAGCCACTCCTTGCCAATAGTTTGTGATTCTTTCACAAAAACTAGACATGCACTTGTCGATTGCACTTCTACATCCAACCTGATTTCCGGAGCCTTGTACGGAGCAAAGGGATTGCGTACCCTCAATTTGTTGTCTTTAGGAGACGCATCTGAGAAAGCCATCAGGAATTTAATTTCAAGCTTCAAGTACCTCAGAATTCTGAATTTGAGTGGGTTTGGCATCGAAAAACTGCATAAATCCATTGATGACTTGATATGCCTGAGATATCTTGATCTCTCCGACACCCCAATTGAAAATTTACCAGCATCTATTTGTAACCTCCAATTGCAGACACTAGATTTATCAGGTTGCAATAATCTTCAACAGTTACCAAAAAGGACAAGAGTCATGACCACCCTCAGACATCTGAAGATAAAAAACTGCACAAGACTTGGTCGCATGCCAGATGGTATTGGGGAATTGATAAATCTTCAGACCTTGCCAATATTTATTTCTGGCCAAACACGGCAGTCGAACATTCGGCAGTTACGATACCTATGCAATCTTCGAGGTGAATTGAAAATTAAACACCTCGAGAATGCAATTATTGAAGATTCTTTGTTGGAAGACAAGCAACTTGACTCGTTGGGACTGTCATGGGGAGATGTTGACGAACATAAGCTGAATGGTAACGTGATAGTACCAAGAAGCCAAACAGGATACCGTAGTAGTGCTCAAAAAGCAGAGGGTCTACTTCATTTTACATTGAAGCCAAACTCCAGGATAAAGAAGTTGTTCATAAATGGCTATCCAGGAACCCAGTTTCCAGACTGGATGAATTCAGTCACCCTATGCACTCTGATACAACTTGAGTTAGTCAACTGCAAATCATGCGAAAGCCTCCCAGCACTTGGGGAATTGCCACTCCTCAAGGTTCTTCAGATCCAAGGAATGGATTCAGTGGTGAACATCGGCAATGAGTTCTTTAGTGGTACGGGGCCATTTTCATCATTGATTGAGTTATCCCTCAGAGATTTTCCCAAGTTGAAAACCTTAGGCGCAAATCCGGTGGAAGGGTTCGCTCGCCTGAACAAATTATCCATCATCAACTGCCCTGTTTTGATTACCATTTCATTGTTTCCGTCTCTTCAACATGTAGAGGTGAGGAACTGCCACCCAGTGATCCTTCGTTGTGTAGCACAGCTACAATCACTCTCCACTCTTGTTATCGACAAGTTTCCGGAGTTACTCTATATACCAAAAGCACTCATAGAAAACAATTTGCTTCTTTCTTCTTTTACAATTTCCTCTTGTCCCAAACTTCGTTCGTTGCCTGCAAATCTCGGAGAACTTCAGAATTTGAAGTTGCTAAAAATTGGTTGGTTTCAGGAGCTACACTCTTTGCCACATGGATTCGAGAATCTCACTTCTCTGGAGACTTTGGAGATTATTGAGTGCCCCAATTTAGTCTCCCTCCCAGAGGAAAGCCTAGAGGGATTGAGTTCGCTGCGATCACTCTCCATTGAGAATTGTCACGGCTTAACTTCTTTGCCAAGTCGGATGCAACATGCCACGGCCCTTGAACGCCTAACTATTATGTATTGTTCAAATCTGGCTTCTTTGCCGAATGGCCTGCAATATCTCTCTGCACTTAAAAGTTTGAGCATTTTAAGCTGCACGGGGCTGGCATCTCTTCCCGAGGGACTGCAATTTATTACAACATTGCAGAACCTGGAAATTCATGACTGTCCAAAAGTCATGGAATTGCAAGCATGGGTGGAGAACTTGGTTTCACTTCGATCTTTGACAATCTCAGATTGCCATGGCATCAACTCCTTGCCAGATGGTCTCCAACGTCTCCGCGGACTCCAACATTTGTCCATCAGGGGTTGTCCTGAACTTGAAAAACGATGTGAGAGCGGGAAGGGAGAGGATTGGCAAAAAATATCTCACATACCCTATATTTATGTGGGATCAGCAACATTGCCGCAGAGACGTGACACTGCTAGCAGCTCTTCATCTTCATAGGTACACCTCTTCCCGGTCTCCACCACTGCAAATTTTCTATTTCAAAACAGCATTTAATCTTTGAATAATCAATAAATCTTGATTTCTCTTGCAACAATACAGGTCCTAAAAGTTACCCAAACCACCAGGTACCTGTCAGGCTGTCACACCAAGAAGGAGGAGGAGATTCTTTTCACTGGAAAAAGATCTGGGTTTCCTTGCCTGCAACTGTTTCTATTTGTAAAACACAAAATAAGGTACATTTTCCGTTTGATTTTTGTTTGGATTTGTTGCAAGCCATAAAGGGTTCCGGTTAGTGTATTTGTTCTTCAAACACTGTAACTGTGATACCTCGTTTTCTGTTCATGTAATTTGTCAGTACTTTTGCCTGTAAGTTCTCTTTGAAGTATTGTTTATTTCTACCAACTAAAATACAGAAGACATTTGCCTTTGTTGAAAGTTGAAAAACAAAAAGGAGTATCTCTTCCCTCTATTTTTCAGCTGTTTTCTTCAAGCTTCATTAGTCAGGATTCTGTTCCAAGTTCTTCAACACCAAGCCCAAGCCACCAACAACCAGCTTGCATATCCAGATCAAAGTTTTCTATGCTTTGTGCCTTCTTCAAGGAATTAGTTTAAATAGTTATGGGACAATTCGTAGAGTCTCTATCTCCGTCTCACTCTCTCTCTCCCTCTTCCTCTTTATTCTTGCATGTGTTTGTTATATCATCTTAGATTGATTAATTATCAATTATCATACGTCTATTATTTAAAAAAATGAAATTAATCATCGAATTTTTATTAGGTTGCATGAAGAATAATTATTTTCCACAACAATGGTTATTTTTATGCCAATCTTAGAGAAAAAAAATCAGTCGAAATTATGAAAAATAATCATTTTTTTAAGTTGTATGAAAAGTTAAAAAAAAAATTAATTATTTGAAAAAAAATTGATATTGATAAACTAATAAAATAGTAATATATAATGCAAAAATAATAAAAGAAATAGAAAAAGAAAAAGAGGAAGGTGCATGGGTCGATTTGCAATCGGGCTCAATCTCTTGTACTGGAAGCGTCTAGCCGAGGACTTAAAAAAAATTAAAAATAACTGGGGGACGGCACAAGTTGCAGCAATGCAACAACTCCTTTGTTGCTATTTGTAAGTTTCGATAGCCATTTGATCATCGAAAAAATGAGAGTTACTGAGTTTGGCTCTCCACACGTAAGTTCTATTTTGACCTAAAAATATCTTAAAATTATCCCAATGACATGTAAAAATCCATTTTGAATGTCATAATACATTCTAAGCATCCTATAAACCCATAATCTTTCCTACCTTCTCTCTCTTCCCTCAATATTTAGGGGCTTGCTTGTAATGCAAATGAATTTTAAGGGCTCTTTCATACAATTTTAAAAACTTGAGGAACTAAAATGTAAAATAATACACAAAAATTTTAGAAAAATCACTTAAATTTTTTTGGCAAAACAGCTCCGTTTCAAGCCACAATATATATATATATAAGTAGTTTTTTTTTTTAAATCTAATGATAGTTTTGAGAGTAGAGAAGAATAATTACGGACCTGCAAACATAACCTGATGACAATGAGTGCTATTGCCTTCTGTTCTTTGTCTCGTTCTTTTTTTTTCTTCTTCTTCTTCTTCTTCTTTTTTTTTTTTTTTTTTTGACTTTTCTGTACTTTTCCTTTCAATTTTCAAAAGCACTGTAGCAAGTTTGATCCACCACCATCTAAGATTCTTGGAAAAAGATGAGTTCAGACAAATGTTTCTTGTTTTTCTTCGATCAATGTGTCATAGTACATAGTTAATATTAATTGATTGACTTGATAGACGATAATTATACAAATATATAAGAAGCAGGACAAGCACATTAATTTGTTTATTAATTAGAGAAATATATATACAAGAAATGACCATTCTGGGAAGTCAAGACGAGCAGTAGAAGTTGCAAGGATCTTGAGGAACTGCAAACAAATACGATAAAGATAATGTTACAAACAAGAAATTCAAGGAACACGACACAAAATGGAACATCAAGAAAGCAAGACAGTAATTCTTAAAAAACAATTTCTTTTACTAGATAAAAAAAAAAAAGCTGAATATGAAGGAAAAAAGAAACTTATGTATGATTTTAAAGCGATATTTACAATTAATCCAACAAATTTATGAGTATTTTTGAATATTGTTATTATTTTTTTTAGTGTTTAATATTACTTTACTACAAATATTAATCTCATCTAGAATCGATTTTATAATTGATAGATTACTCTGAACTTCAATCATTTTTAATGGATATTAATTTTTGAGTTCTAAATTTAGGAAAATATGGTTTTCCACACTACATACAATAAGAAATTAGACATTTGATCTTATGAAGGCAACAGAAAAAAAAAAGTTGGAAAGAATTTACTTGAGGGTTTACTGATTTAAATTGATGATGTTTTACTTTAAAAGAAATTTCGACTAGAAATAGTTTGAAATTATTTCTAGGCTAAACGCTACAAACTTTTCCTGAATTTTATCATGTCATTTGAGAATTAGTCCTTTAATTTTTAATTTCAAATTAGACCATTTTTTATTATTTTTATTTGAAATTGGATACTTATGTTACGTTTTTGTCCATTCTAATGTACAAGTGTAGTTCCATAGCAACTAAAAATTTATGGATGCTTTGCTTTTTGTTTCAAAATTTGTTTTTTCATCTCCTAAATATTAAGAAATTAGCAATTGAATAATATTTTATAATAGAAGAAACAAGTTTTGGGAGAAAAAATAAACCATCCATAAATTTTGATACATTTTTAATTAATAAAAAAATTAACTATGCATAAATTATGTATACTTGTATTGTTATAATTGAAGATAACTTAACAGAAAGAACAAATTAAGAAGAAGGTCCAACTCAATATTAATGATTAAATGATTTAAAATTCATAGGAAGTTTGTACCGTTTTCCTTTATTTATATTTATATTGCTTTCTTTTTAATATTATATTTTACCATTCTACATTTTCACTTCAATTTTCCTAAAATGGTTCTATAATATGAGGAAATTAAGCATTATAATATGTCCCACGCAACACAAGCACGCTTGGTCCGCCGTCAAGTTAATTATGATATTGAATATTTAATCTTACCGGAATGCATGATTGTATAGAATTTTAATTATTATTATAAAAAAAGAGGTTAAATTTTGAGATCTTTTAGAGAAATAGAGAGAAAATTTCAAACAAATTTAATTCACTGGATTAGGTTTTTTTTTTTTTTTTTCTTCTACTATTGAGATATCTTTGTTTTGCCTTAGCTTTCTTTTATTATAGCTGTATTGCTGCAATTCCTTATACTCTTTTTGGTTACTTTGATCTGTCAAGGTTTATTACAAGCGAAAATCATATTAATTAAAATTTTCCCTTCTTAAATTTTTTAATAATAAAATAAATTGTTTATTGATTAGAGAAATTAAGATTTTTTTTTTTTAAAAAAAACATACTAGAAAGTCGACACAAGTCTACCTACATATTGACTATAAAGATTAAAGCTACCATCAACCAATGAAATCACAATTCGTGTAAATTAGTTTTTAGTTGACTATGATTAAAACAAACACTCTTCATTTCTCTTGAAGCAATTGCAATTTACTATGATTAACAATATAAAATCCAGATAAGATGCAAAAACAGCTTTTAATTATTAAAGAATTATCTCAAGTCATCAACTTAAGTTATTAGATGAGATTTTAAAATATAATTTATATTGCTTTCTAATATATTCTCTTAAATGAAAATTTTTTGAGTTTGAAACTTGCATAGATTTACTACTACCATATGATTAATTATTTAATTTTTAATTAAAAAAATTAAGGTGCTAGGATTCAAACTCGTGACTATTTTGTTATTAAAACTCTAATATCATATCAAAATATTATTTCAACTTAAAAATTTAAACATTTAGTATGAGTTTGTACAAATTTCAATTAAGTTTGAAAGATTTTTACTTGAAAAAATATATTAGGGAATAATATAAATCACTTTATAAAATTAAAAGCATACGTTAGATTGTTGGAAACTAAACTATTGGGTTGAGATGGTTTTTTAACATATAATTGTAATTATTTGTGATTTTTTTTCCTTAAAAAAAGAAAAAATTATGACTTACTCAAAAAGTTAAATCTAACAGCCTTAAGCTATTGGCAGATACAACTTTACTTTTACAAAATATTCACATATTTCAACAGTACTTTCTCACGAAGATATTCTTACCTCAATCTCACGAGCCGACTTGGAGAAAACCACTATTGATCAATCGAATACCAGAAACCGAAATGCTTCCTTTCAGCTTTGATGCAATATTTGTTTACGCCATTCTCTTGCTCATGCAAAGTCAATGTAACTCTATCTCCTTGCTTAAGCCCTTTACGAAGAACATACGTGCCCCATTGGCCAGATATCCAAGGTTTCGGATACTTACCTTGATTGCGAACCGATATCTTCAATCTCCAAGGATGGTCTAGCTTGTCAAATGCATCAAATTCAACTGAATTCTGACCGGCGGACAAGGGGAAAGCCCTCAAGCTCTCGGTTGGAAATTCGAGTCGGTTATTACTCGTGTCACTTTCAGATAACAATTTGATCATCACCTCCATTTCTAGGGTTCGGGTAAGCTATACTAAATGGTTAATCTGAAGAACTTGAAATGGGGATATGGTATATATGGGAGTTGGATAGATATCATATATATATAAATAGATCAAACGGAGATTTATAAACCTCAAGGTCCTCAACCTGCTCTGCTGTTAAATTTTAGAACTTGCACTGGGGCCATGCAAAGAAATTACCAATGATCTTTGAAAACAGGTCAGCTGAATTAACTAAATATTTTACTTGGAAAATGATAGTGAGTCCACTAGCATGAACTAGAATGAATCTGATTATTTTTTTGTAAAGTATTCAAATGGTACAGGACCTACTGATGGAAAACTTTATGCAAGTTCTTTTGACCACCTATTGATCAATTGTTTTTGTTATAGATTAGATTTCTTTCTAAAATTTATCATAAGAGGAGTCATCAACTATTTCGAAATAAAAAATATAGATTCTAATTGTCTATTATGTATACGGTTATATCAAGGATTTTTTTTTATTATTATTTTTTAAAAAAGTTAAACAACGTTATGAAAAAAAAACTAGTGTAAGTTTTTAAAAAGAAAAACCTAGCAAACTATGAGAAAGCAAATAAATAAAGTTACAAATAAAGGTGAAGCATAAACGATATAGCTAAAAGCTGTAAAGGGAGGGTTGTTTGGTGGGGGATCAAAGGAGGTTAAATTTTACCCTTCTAACATTTAAGCTTGTTTGAAATTCTTTTTTAGAGATTAATTATTAAGGAACGTCAAAAAATCATCTCAACTCAAAAATATAAAATGTTAAATGAGATTTTAAAATATAATTTATATTACTTTTTATCATATATATGTTCTCAAATAAAAAATTTTTAAACTTGAAAGTTGTATATACATATTTATATTACCTTGCACTTAATTAAAAGATAAAGCAAAAATGGTGAGTTTCGAACTCTCGATCAGATATCATATCAAGAAATTTTTTTAAATTAAAATTTTAAAATATTAGATAAAATTTTAAAATATGAGTTATATTACTTTCTAACAAGAGACACTAAATACTTTTAAATTAATGTTTTCGGAGGATAAATTTTACTCTCCAAATATTTTTTTTTCTCATTCTTCATTTTTTGTCTCAAAATATGCACCAAATTAATTTTTGTACAGGGTTTGAGGATAGCGTTCCATGTTGTTCTAGCTGGTCCTTGCAGCAACGTCAAATACAAGTTTGAGAATTCCATGTGACACGTGATTAATTAATATGATTCAAGAAACCAAAAGACAATCAAATGCATGAACAACCATTGCATAAACTAAACTTCTGTCATCGTATTGACTTTATTTAGAGTCCAAATAGAGACAAACGAAGAAAAATATGTAACCATTATTTCCGAACTCTCTAGAAAGGAAATCTGATGGTGCCCCAAAATTTAAATGTCTCCATCCGTACAAGCAGATCTTATTTTAATAGTTTCACGTTCTAAAATCATATGAAAACCATTTTAAGGTAAATAGTGCTCGTTCTTTTTGTCAATTCTTGCATGATCATATGGGACCAAGCAAGTTAATGGTGCACTGGATTGCGGTTTTTTTCTTTATTTTATGTTGAAAAAGACTTATTTATCTTGCAGATGCCGTGTACGATGGAAATGCAGTCTATATCAATAAAAAGATAGAGAAGAATTTCATCAACACTCTCTTTAATATTCTTTGTTAAACACTCGCGCAATAAAAATATCAACGTCAAAATGTTTTTAACTGTCTCCAACATACAATCAAAAAATCAGAAAATAATTGATATTCCATGCTTTGAGAAAATTTTTAACTCTAAACAAATAAAAAAGATGAATATTTGATCTTTACATAATATGAAATTAGTTGTAATTAAAAAATTTTCTCAAAACATGGAACATAAATTATCTTATTTGAGCAAGAGATTAAATCAGCAAAGCCGTGCTCCCAGAACACCGCAAAAAGCAAGAAGCCAGATGGAGTTTTGATATAAGACTACAGCAACCGTAGAAGCGCAGGAGAGCTGAGATAGCAGCAAAAAAAGTAGACAATAGAAAAACAACAGCACAGCTAGCTATAAAATTGTAATAACCAAAAAAAGCACTTTCATTTTTTTTATTATATTTTATTATTTTAAAAAAACAAACAAATAAATAAAAATACAAAACCAAAAAATAAATTAAAAAAAAACAGATTGAAGTCTATTTCAATTTTTAAATTCAGTTTAGCTTGGTTGGATCACCTTTCAATAACAGAGTTTGAGTTCAAATTAAATAACTAAAAAATCTGAATTTTAAAGTATTTGATTTAAGATGAAACTGAAATTTGAAAGTGTTTGATTGAAGGTGAAACTCAAATTCTCAATATCTATTCATCAAAATTTTTCGAGTTAGAGGTTCAATTTCCGGGTTTTTCCGAAGTGAGTTTTGGCTTTTTTTTTCTTTTCTCCGTGATTCCCCGAGTTCTCGAGAACACAAACAAAACGTGCATCCATTCTTTCCAAAACTGAACAAAACATGCGCATAACTTCATAAATCTCACAGCCAAATACTTGCAACAAAGGACTCTATTATCACCACGCCGGCCTAGTCAATTCTTGCAATTCAAGCAAGCTCCATCCGGGTAACCCAACTCATGCCAATTTCTTTTGACTTCAGTTTCAATTAATCCGTTTTAATTTTATTTTATTTTTTTAAATGAAATTGAAGGAAGGGTGGCTGGACTAATTCGGTCCGGCTTTATATATGTGCGTGTGTGTATATATATATATATAGGGGTAGAAAAAATATATAAAAATCATTTTTTTTTGTATTCAATTTCGGTATTTGATTATTTGGGTTAAGGTAATTTTTTTTCATTTTTTTTTAAATTTATTGCATATACTTTATAATCGTTTGTAATTATTCGAAATTTCTCAACGAAATCTCCTTTTGATAGGGATTGTCGTTTCGTGACGAAGTCTCCTATTTGATAGGGACTCGTTGGTATAATAAATAAAAATCATCATAATCGAATGTCCTCCGACACGCCATTCATGTCGAGGCTTAAAGTGGATCCGATATTTGAACCAACGTGTCGCCCAATGAAGGGGACCGACGATCGTTTCAATATGATGCCACGCTCAAAACTAAAAATCAAATTTTGCTAAAATAATTGTTTAAAAATTAGAAAACAAATTGGCATAAATGAACAATGTAGGAGATAAATTTAGGACTAAAACAAGATGTGATACCTTTCTTCGGAAAGGACACTTTTAGGGTGAATAATTATCTTCCTTGAAGTGTAACTAACTCGCTTACCATAGAATCTTTAAACCGAGTGTTATTTTTAGGTTTCTAATTCCTTAATAATAGGTGGCGACTCCAAAGCTCGTAAATAAACTTGTAAATATTAATCACATTTAGCATTTTAATTTTAGAAGTCCCGTCCGACATCGGGTAACGACAAAAATCATCTAGAACTTGCGAAGCCGTAGATTGGAAAGAAAAATACATAAATGAAACTAAAACAGTCATTGCAGTCCTTCATACATGCCCAATATTGCTTGAGATTAATCAATTTATAACCACTTCATTGCTTCACATCATCTTGATTGGATTAAAAAAATAGTCCAAAATCAAGATAGAATGTATTGGTACCGGAATGCAGGAAAAAAAGGTTTGAAACCCACCTGCTAATCAAAAGTTCAGGCCAAAAAATGCGAAACAAAACAGCAAGAAGTAGGATCGGCATCATCACTAGAAACAATGCTGCGCCAACCGATTGAGTCTCAAAATTCATATTTACGAATTAAGTATTGCAAAATGACCATGGAATGATGAAGATAACAAGTGAGTTCTTCCCAAAACCTTTTATGAAGATTACCCGCCAAAACCACCCTTAAAATAACATTCAGTAGTGATGGACTAATGTAGCAGCCATAATGTGTCATAAATCGCTTCATCCTAACCAATGGAATACAATACAATAGAGAGTTAGATGTGTTTTTATATTATTTATTAATTCTTTAATCTGTTTTTATATCTTTAGTTGAACTAATTTTATCTTTAAGTATATATTAAAAAATTTTAATAATCAAATATCTAAATTATATCTTTTTTTTAAATAATCATATTTTAAAATTTAAATTTAAAATTTAAAAATTAAGGATTAAAGTGCAACATTTGCAAAACATTGCACATAAAAGAGTTTTTTTGTAGGGGTAATGAATAGTTTTTTACAAGACAGCGTATAAAATGCTTTCAAAAAATACGAAATTTAACGAAAATGTCATTGTGAAACAGCATGTAAAAATGCCTATAGAAAATGCTGATATTCACGAAAATGCCATTAATGGATCTTGTTTTGTGATGTGGCAAACACTATTGTATACAGTATTTCCTATAGTTTTTTCTGAATTTTTTTTTTATTTTCTCAACTATTTGTAATGACTTTTTAACTTTCTCCATTGCCAGATAACTTTTTCACTCTTAATCTATCATCAACTTTTATGTTAATTTTAAATTCAAAATCCAAAAATGAAGAATCATAATGCAACATTTGCAAAACATTGCATATAAAAAAGTTTTTTTTGTGGGAATAACAAATAGTGTTTTGTAAGACAGCATATAAAATGCTCCCAAAAAATACAAAAATTAACGAAAATATCATTGTGAAGCTACATATAAAATGCTTATAGAAAATGTTGATATTCACGAAAATGCCATTAATATTTTGTAAGATGGTGAACAGTATTATGTATGATATTTTTTTTTAATTATTTTTCTTAATTTCTGATATGTAAAAAGAAACAATACATATATTCTTTCAAATTAATTCCTTATCTTTTTTATCTATCATTCTGATTCATGTTTTTTATTTATTTAAATCTTCCACGTTAGATTTAGCCTGTGAAGTTATATATATATATATATATATATATATATAATGTTTAGCCCTACTTTTTTGAGTAAGAAAATTTAGTTTTGCGACTTACTATTTCGATTGGAGCGTACAAGGATTAGGCCTGTAATTAATCAGCCCATGAGATAGTTGACATACAGAAACCAATAAGCTGATTGTAGAGAAACAAATTCAAAGCCAGCCCACCAAGGCCCATCACTCTATCTTATGGCATCATCAAATTTCACCATAAAATTAAATTAATTACAATTTATTGTAAGGTTCGCCGCAGATTCGAAGAGTTGAAAAGTGATGGCTGCAACATCCGAAGGAAAAAGCAGAGAGGTAGATGCGAGCAGGAAGCTGAGTGGAAAAGAGATAGAAATATGGAAAAAGAATATTTGTTCAGTTCACCATTCATTTTCTGTGTTCTGGCAGATTGCAAGAAAACTCAAGGACACCCGATCTGTCATCTGGCCTAGATCTATCCTCATGGATTCCTTAGTCGTATCCCCCATTTTACAGGAATCCTCATGGAAAATTTTGTACTATTTACCTTTATTTTATTTATATAGCTTTCTTTCTGATATTATTTTTTACCATTCTACATTTTTACGTCATTTTTTCTTTAAAATTGACCAATTAAAAAAAATAGTTGAAAAATCCAAAAATAAAAATAGTAAGAAATTAATGATTAAATGACTTAAAATTCATATTACAACATTTAACTTTATTTATATTTTTATTGGCCGATGGAGAGTAGAGAAAGACCTCAAAGGGTACCTGGGCTGGATTTTAGAAGATCGATCACGCAAGAGTGGGTGCTATTGCTTTCTTTTAAATATTATTACTTTTGACCTTTCTACATTTTGATTTGAATTTTCAAAAAACAGTACCATAAGATGAGGAAATTAAGCATTATAATATGTCCCATTGCAACACATGCATGTTTGGGCCGCCGCCAAAGGAATCTGACAAATATTTTGTATTCTTTTTCTATCCAAAATTTTTATAATAATTCTAAAATAACTAGTAATATATATAATAATTAATAATATATATAATAATTATTTTATAAATTTATTTAGAGAAAAAAAGAATCACATAAAATTATATCCGGATCTATAAAACAAATTTTTTGTTCGTTTAATTTTTTTTTAATTTCCTTTCTCATCTTTTTCTTTTTTGTTTATAGAACATGATTAGATATTGATTGAATTGATGACCTTTAGTTCCTCTTGCCAACAAATGTGGATGGTCTCTATCTTCTTCTCATTCTCTCTCACCCTCTTCCTCTTTATTCTTGCACAAGTCTGTTATGTTATCTTAGATTGATTAATTATCAATTGTCTTATATTTATTGTTGTAAAAAAAATGAAATTATTCATCGATTTTTTATAAGGTTGCATGAAGAATATTTATTCTCTACAACAATGGTTATTTTTATGTTAATTTTAAAGAAAAAATAAAGTCAATATTATGAAAAAAAAATTGATTGTATGAAAAGTAAAAAAAAACCATTAATTGTTTGGAAAAAATAATAAAATAATAATATATAATGCAATAATAATAATAATAAGCTAAAAGAAAGAAAAAGAAGGCGCATGGGCAGATTGCAATCGGATCCTGTTGCCGAGGCTGCAAACATCCAGCCTAGGACCTTTGAAAAAAAAATAATAATAATAAAATAACTAGTGGACCATGCGAGTCCAACCCCGTTGTCGCGACCTAAAACTTTCCACAGCCATTTGATCATCGAAAAAAACCGAGGGCTGCTGCTGCGTTCCACCATTTTGACGTAAAAATATACTAAAATCATTTTAAAGATATGTAAAAATTCATTTTAAATCTCAGAATGCCTTTTAATCATCTTAGAAATCCAAAACAACTGAACCTATTAAAAAATTATCTCATCTAAAAACTTAAACTGATAAATAAGATTTTAGAACATAATTTATATTAGTATTTAATACATCTCCTAAGTGAAAATCTCAATATTTGATTTTGAAACTTACGTAGGTTTATATTGATCAGTTAAACTCTGATATTATATTAAAGAACTATTTTATCTAAAAACTGAAATTGATAATTAAGATTTTAGAATATAATTTATATTAATTTCTAACATAACATTTTTCTTTTTTTTATCTTCTCTCCCTTTCCTCAACATTCAAAAACTTGCTTGTATTGTAAACGAAGTTTAAGGACTGTTTCATATAATATTATAATGTAAAGAACCAAAATGTAAAATAATAGACAAAATTTTTAGAAAAATCACTTAATTTTTTTTGGCAAAGCAACTCCATTTCAAGCTTTTAAAAAATATATATAAAACGACACAATTTTGTTCACTGTAATAAAAATTTAGCTACAGTAAAACACTGTTTTATTTATATATATATATAATAACAGCATAGAAAGGAGCAGTTTTCTTCAATCTAATTAATATTCATTTTAGGAGTAAAGAAGAATGATTACGGACGTGCAAACATCACATGATTCAGGTTCATCCATTATGAACAGGTGCTATTGCTTTCTATTTTTTTGTCTCGTTCTTTTATTTATTTTTTATTTTTTTGGCTTTTCTGTACTTTTCCTTTCAATTTTCAAAAGCATTGTAACAAGTTCGATCCGCCACCTTTTAAGATTCTTGGAAAAACATTCAGACAAATGTTTTCTTGTTTTTCTTAATCAATACATCATAGTACATAGTTAAAAATTAATTGATTGACTTGATAGACAATAATTATAGAAATATATAAGAAGTAGAACAAGCACATTAATTTGTTTATGATTAAATAAAAAACGTTTATTAATTAGAGAAATATATATACAAGAAATGACCAGGCTGGGAAGTTAAGACGAGCAATAGACGCAGCCCAATTGCAAGGATAATAAAAAACTGCAAACAAATGCGATAAAGATAATGTTACGAACAAGAAATTCAAGGAACACAACACAAAATAGGACATCAAGAAAGCAAGACAATCATTCTAAAATAATAATAATTTATTGTACTAGGCAAAAAAAAGCTGAATATTAAGAAAAAAAAACTTATGTATGATTTTAAAGTGAAATTTACAATTGGGTCCATTAATCCAACAAATTCTGTGTATTTTTGAATTTTTTAATGTTTAATATTACTTTATTACATCTATTAATCTCATCCGGAATCGGTTTTATAATTGAGAGATTACCTTGAATTTCGATCATTTTAATGGATATTTTTGAATTTTAAATCATGGAAAGAGTGGTTTACCACACTACATATAATAAGAAATTAGACATTTGATCTTATGATGGCAACGGAAAACAAAAAAAAAAAAGTTGGAAAGAATTTACTTGAGAGTTTATTGATTTAAATGGATGACGTTTTACTTTAAAAGAAGTTCAGGCTAGAAATAGTTTATAATTATTTCTACGCTAAATGGTATAATTTTTTCCTGAATTTTTACAATTTGAGAATTAATCCTTTAATTTTTAATTTCAAATTGAATTTTTTTTTTAATTTTTTTGAAATTGGATATTTCTATTACATTTTTATCAATTCTAAGATACAAATATAGTTCCATAGCAACTAAAAATATATTAATATTCGTTCCATACCATCAGGGAAGAAGACTAATGGTATGAAGATTTGGGTAAAATATACATTTCCTCGAAAATGAAAAAAAGCGATCTATTTTCATTTGTTATTTTGGCTAAAGACTTAGAAACGATGAAAATGATATTTTATAATGTTTTATAATAGAAGAAACAAGTTTTGGGAGAAAAAATAAATCATTCATAAGTTTTAATACATTTTTAGATAATAAAAGAATTAAAAAAATCAACTCTGTGTAAATTATATACACTTATACCGTTTATAATTAACGATAATTGAACAAAAAGAACAAATTAAGATTAAAGTCCAACTCAAAATTAATGTCTAAATGATTTAAAATTCATAGAAAGTTTGTACCATTTTCCTTTATTTCTATTTCGATTGCTTTCTTTTTAATATTATATTTTTCCATTCTACATTTTGACTTCAATTTACATAACATAGTTCCATAAGGTGAGGAAATTAAATTCAAACAAATTAAATTCCAGAAAGTTAGTACAATTATTTGTGATTTTTTTAAACAAAAGAAATACTTATGACTTACTCAAAAAGTTAATTCTAACAATTATTCAATTCAAATTTTGTTTTAAATCAAATTTAAAAATTTTCAGTCTTAGCTTATTGATTAAAAAGTTACTCTTATAACTAATGCCAAATACAATTTTACTTTTACACTTTCTCACGAAGATATTCTTACCTCAATCTCATGAGCCGATTTGAAGAAAACGACTATTGATCAATCGAATACCAGAAACCGAAATGCTTCCTTTCAGCTTTGATGCAATATTTGTTTACTCCATTCTCTTGCTCATGCATAAAGGTAACTCTATCTCCTTGCTTAAGCCCTTTATGAAGAACATAGGTGCCCCATTGGCCAGATATCCAAGGTTTTGGATACTTACCTTGATTGCGAACTGATATCTTCAATCTCCAAGGATGGGCTAGCATGTCAAATGCATCAAATTCAACCGAATTCTGACCGGCGGGCAAGGAGAAAGCCCTCAAGCTCTCGGTTGGAAATTCGAGCCGGTTGTTACTTGTGTCACTTTTAGATAACAATTTAGCCATCACTTCCATTTCTAGGGTTCGGGTGAGCTATACTAAATGGTTAATTTGAAGAATTTAAAATGGGGATATGGTATATATGGGAGTTGGATAGATGTCGCATTATATAGCTCAAATGGAGATTTATAAACCTCAACCTACTCTACGGTTAAATTTTAGAACTTGCACTGGGGCCATGCGCAGAAATTACCAAGGATATTATGGTAAAGTTACCTGAATCGTTTACTTAGAAAATGATAGTGGAGTCCACTAGCATGTAAGCTTCGGGTGGATTACATGACGTAAGGTCTGAAAATGGTACCGGTCAAGCTGACTGAAAACCTCGTGCAAGTTCTTTTGACCACCTATTGATGACGTGTTTTTGTAATAGATTGGATTAATTCTTTTACTCGTATTAATTTTGTTATTATCAGATAAAATACATAAAATTATTTAAAAAATTATTTTATTTGGATGTTTCGTTTTATATTATATATTTATTAAAATATATCAAATCAAAACTTAATAAAAATTTATTCGATTTTATAATTTTAAATCAAAATTTTATATTTGACTAATTATTCTTTGTATTTTCATAAATTTTTTAAAACATTATTTATTTATCTCTATCCACATCCTTAGCTAAAAACTTATTTTGTAAATTATTTTTTTATAAACATCCATTTGTTTTAAAAATTTTAATTAAAAAATCGAAAAAAAATAAGGATCAAAGTGATCAAAATAAAACAAAAAAGAGAGACCAGAATCAAATAAAAAATATTTGTGATTTAAAAAAGAGGGACTAAAATTTAATGTCAACAAATTTTATAATAAATGTTTTAAAAATATTTAAAAACTATAAAAATATCACTATATAGTAAAAGAAATAATGCATCTAAGTCTCGGATGAATAGTGAGAATGAATCTAGGTGAATAATATTTCAATTAATTCAGTGAATTGTAACTGATGGTTTTAGTTTAGTTTTTTTTTTCTTTCTTTCTTTTTGTAATTTCTTTCTAAAATTTATCATGAGTGGAGTAATCAACTATTTCGAAATAAAAAAACATAGATTCTAACTGTCTATTATGCACGCAGTTATATCAAGGATAAAAAAAAGTTAAACAACGTTGTAAAAAAACAAAAAAAAAACCCTAAAAAAAGCTAGTGTAAGTTTTTGAAAGGAAAAGCCTAGCAAACTGCGAGAGAGCAAATAAATAAAGTTACAAATAAAGGTAAAAGATAAACGATATAGCTAGCAGCTGTAAATAAAGGGTTGTTTGATGGAGAATTGAAAGGAGGTTAAATTTTACCCTTCTAAGATTTAAGCTTGTTTGACATTTTTTTCAAGGGATTAATTATTAAGAGGTGTAAAAAACCATCTCAACTCAAAAGTTTAAAATATTAAATGAAATCTGAAAATATAATTTATATTTTTTTCTAATATACATGCTCAAATGAAAACTCTTTAGCTTTGAAATTTATACGTATTCACACTATTTTGCATTCAATTAGAAGAGAAAGCAAAGATGACGGGTTTCAAATTCGTGATCAAATATCATATAAATAAACCTTTTAAACTTTTAAATAAATTAATCTTAAAATATTATTTTTATTACTTCCTAATAAGAGGTACCTTTCAATTGGTGTTTTTGGAGGATAAATTTTACCCTCCAAATAATTTCTTTCTTTTTTCTTTTTTTGTTTCATTCTTCATTTTCTGTATATACCCCAAATTAATTTTTACAGGGTTTGAGGATAGTGTTCCATGTTGTTCTAGCTTGTTGTCCTTTCAGCGTCAAATACAATTGTGACAAATTTGAATGTCAAATAACTTGTGATTAATCAATATGATTCAACAATCAAAAAGCAATCAATGTATGAACAAACGGATTGAAAAACCAAAAAGAAACAAACAAAGGAAACTTCTGTCATGAGATTAAGTGTATTTGGACTCCATATGGTGTAAAACGAAGAAATATGTAACCATTATTTCTAAACTCTGTAGAAAGAAAATCTGACGGTGCCTCAAAATTTCAATGTCTCTACCGTACAAGCTGATCTTATTTTAAGATTCTCATGTTCTAAAATCATATGAAAACCTTCAATTTTAAGGTAAATTCTTGTATGATCATATGGGACCAAGCAAGTCAATGGTGCATGATCATATGGGACCAAGCAAGTCGATGGTGCACTGGATTGCGGTTTTATTTCTTTATTTTATGTTGAAAAAGACTGATTTATCTTGCAGATGCCGTGTATGATGGAAATGCAGTCTTTATCAATAAAAATAAAAAGAAGAATATTTGCATTCAAGAAAAAATAAATCATAATTTTTATCCTGTGTTTGGATATTTTCGCTTGGGAGGAAAGAAAATGAGAGAAAAGAAAATTATTTTTCACTTGTTGTTTGGATAAAAGTAGAAATGAAATGAAAGAAAGTATATTTTACTTTGTTTGGATAATTATAAAAAAAGAAAAGAAAAATATATATTATTAAATATTTACTATAATATCCTTATAATTATATTTTTATATTTATTGTCACATTCAAATTCTTTTTCTAGAGTAATTGAGGTTACAAAAAAAACTAATTACAAAAGATGTATTTATCCGTTATAATAAGACTCCCATCAGCCATCCCTTTACGCAAAAATAAAAAATTAATTAAAAAAACTCGAATAAACATGAGATTTGTAAGTTTCTAAAGTGTGTAAAGAAGCAAGGTCCTGGTATTTTTTCATAACTTGAGGAAAGATCAAACATTATAAATTACCAGACCCAGGAACCAGGTGAACAAGTCAACTATAGTCGCAATTTATGGAAAATTTTCAAATCGTAACCAATTTCTCACTTTTAGGGGCACATCAGGCATGGAAAACCACGCATTGTTCAAGAACATATATATTTGGTCGATCATTGCCATTTCCACGGACCATTTGTAAAAAATATATATAAAACTGTGATGAAAAAAAAAAAAAGACTTCATCTAACTCACCAAGAAATTTCCATGGTTCGAAATGATCAAACGAGCTGTCTAATACATCTGAAAAACTGATCATTCTATAAGATAAGAAACAAAACCCTTCCAGATAAAAAACACAGAAATCGACAAGGCTGTTCAAATTGATGAACTAAGATCACCACTCAAGAGGAAGCTTGAGACTTCTTTGACTTACTGGTTGCTAGTTAGGTCTCAGGCCGCAATTTCGTATACAGACTTGACAGCCCAGCGTCATTATCCATTCGAGTGTCTGTTCTTTGCTTGAGCAATACGCCCCACTCTACCACAGAAGCGTCGGAAAGGAATGGCCTGTTTGTGAGCAATACATCTTCCAAATACCTCTTGGCCTTGATCAAAGGCAACTTCCTTAGTGCAAAAGCTGTCTCCCTTGTATTCTGCATCACATTAAAATGGATGCACATCAAAACAAGCTAAGAAAATCTCATAATGGGGAGACATAAAAGCTCAGAACATGATTGCAAACAAACTCATCCAACACACTGGGACGATTGGAGTTTATAGAATTCCATATTAAAACCATTTGAGAGAGAAAATTCAAAGGGAACAAGGGTCCAAACATCAATTGATGGCAATTAAAAAAAGAGCATCTATATTGCTCTGTGCACCAAAGATTGGTAATTATTAAATTTAAGACTTTATAATACCTTAAAATGAACTCTGAGGTCAGAGCCCTTGCCTTGCAAGCTGCAAAATAAGCATAGACACAATAATATCAGAATAAGATGTTTGATATTCATAAGCAAGCACAGAATACCCAAATAGAAAAATATTAGTACACTTACACTTGGTGGGATTATTAGGCTCTCTAAAGTACTTCACCTAAAAATGCAAAGAACAAGAAACAGAGTGTGATTTACATATGTGGAGCTTCAATGCAAGCAACAAAGAAAGAAAAGAGAGAGAGTCGGAGATGTACCATGGTGGCTGCACCTTCTGTCCTGTCGAAGCTGGAGATACGTTGATTTGGTGGCTCTAGTAAAAAATTCACCCTGAAATTGAGAACCAAAGAGAAACAAGAAAAACCCATCTAAAAAAAATAAAATTACAAAGACCCAATTGTAACCCTCGTAAAATCCGTAATAAAATCCGTAATCGTATAAGTGTACGTATCGAGATATTTATATTCGTACGTGTGTATATATATATATATATATATATACATATATGTTACGTACGTGAAAATCAGTAACTAGTGTCAACATATGTACTATAATATGTAGTATGTACGTATTTGTTGAGAGTAATAGGTGTACGTCAATATTTATATATATAAAAAAAACGTTGGGTAAATTAGTTAGAAAATTTCTTTTATATGGAATAAGTATAAATTAAAAAAAAAAAGAGAAAGTGCTAATTGTCGAAATTTCGGGAGGAATTCTGAAAATATAGTTAATTTAATTGCCCTCATTTAATCACATTTTGGCTCCTACTTTCTACAAATTTTCATTGACCATCACCTCTTCTTTCTTGAAATTTAAACCCATCATTTCATTAATTTCAGCCACATTTACCTTGCATTTCACCACAAGCTCTTGACACTTGTAATGAACATTAAATGGATGAGATTAGGTGAGATATTTAAGTAAGAAAAAATGGGATAAGGATGCATTTTTGGTGCATCCCGTAGCTGCCTTAAAACCAAGAAAGAAAGAGTCAAAGAGAGGGGAGAAAGAGAAAAAAGGGAAGGAAAAAGAAGAGGAAACTAAAAGGAAGCAAAAGAGATTTTAGGAAAGTTAATCCAATGTAAGTAGGTTTCATTTTTTTTTCTTGCTTTGTTTATGCTTTCCATATTTATTTTATGAGTTATTTAATTCATGTGAAATGTGATTATGGTATTTGTGATGATTTTAAACACTTGATGTTTGATGATGGATGGTTAAGCATGTGTGTTGAGAAATGTGCTTTAAGAGAAGATTTTCGGATTTTAGAGGTGGAAAAACCCGAACATGGTGTGATTTATTTCGGCATCTTAGAGTGATTTTTAGAACCAATTCAAAGAATGAAAGTTGTTGATATATGTGTCTAATATGTTCCTTTAAAATTTCGTGACTTTTAGAGATATATATATGGAGTTATGACTGAATTGGTATGGATCGTTCGGATGGAACCTCTACTGGAAAAATATTTCATTCCGAAAGTTGTGCGATTTATTTCAGGATCATAGAGTGGTTTTTGGGCAGAACTCAAAGAAGTAAAGTTATTCATTTATGTGTCTACTATATGTATGTAAAATTTTATGATTTTTAGATCTGTATGTAAGGATTTATGACTGATTTGGTACTGGTCGTTGAATGGACCAGCTACTGGAAAAGTTTATTTAGTTCCGAAACGTGTGTGAATTATTTAAGGATTTTAGAATTATTTTTGGAGGAAATGTAAAGAATGAAAGTTGTTGATATATATGTCTAATATCCCTCCTTAAAATTTTGTGAGTTTTAGATATATATTTAAGGAGTTATGGCTGGTTTGGTATAGGTTGTTTAGGTGTGCCACTGCTGGAAAATTTTAACCTAAAATAAATGGACTTGGGCTTGGATTAAAATAAATGGGCTTGGACTAATATTAATGGGCTTGGACTTGAGTTAAAATGATATGGGCTTGGATTTAAAAAAATAAGTGGATTTAGATTAAAACAAATGGACTTGGGCTTGGATTAAAATAAATGGCTTTGACTAATGTTAATGGGCTTGGACTTGAATTAAAATAAGATGGCTTGGATTTAAAAATAAAGTGGACTTAGATTAAAACAAATGGACTTGGACTTGGATTAAAATAAATGGGCTTGGACTTGAATTAAAATAAGATAGGCTTGGATTTAAAAATAAAGTGGACTTAGATTAAAACAAATAGACTTGGACTTGGATTAAAATAAATGGGATTGGACTTGAGTTAAAATGAGATGGGCTTGGATTTAAAAATAAAGTGAACTTAGATTAAAACAAATGGACTTGGACTTGGATTAAAATAAATAGGCTTGGACTTGAATTAAAATAAGATGGGCTTGGATTTAAAAATAAAGTGGACTCGGATTAAAACAAATGGACTTGGACTTGGATTAAAATAAATGGGCTTGGACTTGAGTTAAAATGAGATGAGCTTGGATTTAAAAATAAAGTGGACTTAGATTAAAACAAATGGACTTGGGCTTGGATTAAAAAAAATGGGCTTGGACTAATATTAATGGGCTTGGACTTGAGTTAAAATGAGATGAGCTTGGATTTAAAAATAAAGTGGACTTAAATTAAATCAAATGGACTTAGACTTGGATTAAAATAAATGGGCTTGGACTTGAGTTAAAATGAGATGGGCTTGGATTTAAAAATAAAATGGACTTAGATTAAAACAAATGGACTTGGGCTTGGATTAATGTTAATGGGCTTGGACTTAAATAAAATAAACTTGGTAATGGACTTGGACTAATATCAAAAGACTTGGTTTTAAAGTAGATGGGCTTAGACTAACGAAAATGGGCTTAGGCTAAAATAAGTGGACTTAGATAGAAATAAAAAGGATTTTAAAATTTTAAAGAAAATTTATTCTTTCATAGAGGAAAAAAAAAGAATTGGACCTTTTTTTAATTATTAATGAAACTAATAAACAATATTAATGAGCGGAGGTTGTGTTCCCGCTATGACTACCATGATTGGTATGTCGAGCGTCGAGTGAATCCCGAGTGATTGTTAGACCGTGAGTATGGCTTGAGAAAGAAGGGCTGGTACCCGAGTTTTGTTGAATGTGATTAAACATGTCATCACGTGCATTATGTGCATTGGGGGTGGAAATAAATTGAGAAAAATCATTGAGGCTTGAATTGACATGGTTTGGTAACCGAATTGAGTGGATTAGGTAATAGCAAGGAATCCATAGTGCGAGCTCTATTTACTAACACCGTTAAGCGAGGGATAATTTCGCTAACCGTGTGCTACAACGAGGGATAATTCCGTTGCGAGCGGTAGGTGATATTGAGATCACCGAGAGAAAGTAATAGAGCAATAGGTGATAACACGATCACCGAGAGATTGGGCGTACGGACTTGCATATACCTAGGGTACCCGGATTAAAATGGATGAAAATATGAGAAACACAATAACACCGCATATCACGTGCATCACCCTACTTACCGAGCTTTGGCTCATTCCGTTATTGTATTTATGTGTTGTTCAGGCAAAGGTAAAGTTAAGTCGATCGAGGATGCTACCGATTCTCGCTAAAAGAGGCTTATGTGTCACTCATAAAAATAGGAATATCTTTTGTATCATTAAAAAGGGGTACGGGCCTAGGTTGTAAATTTTTAGGCATTTTGAATATATTATAAATTATAGAACTATCCGTAATAATGTTGTAAATTATATCATACGTTTTCCATGGTTTAGTTTCTATTGTGTATGATGGAGGAAGTAGGGGACTTAGTCCCAACAATGTGTCGCGCGTCTGGTCACGCTTGTTAGGTAATAGGTAAGGGAGTCGGAGGCGTCACACCGGTAATCAAAGAACAAGAAATGGCAAAATGACACCAATCTAAGCAAATAAATGAAAAAAAAAACAAATAATAAGCATAAACTGAAGGGCGGTTATCCTCCGCCCTCCGCTTTGTTGATAGAGAGAAGGTAAAGCTGGAGAAAGTTCTAGCGGGCGGGGAAGGAAGAAAATGGTGTATTTTTTCATTTTTAATCTAATTTTGATGTTGAATTTCAAACTAGAAGTCAAATCACACATTCTAGAGCAAACATAACTCATCTTATAGAAGACAAAGAAAAAAATCAAACAACACATTACCCGTCGGTAAGTCGTCGATGTGTAGAATTGGTGTGCCCTCTTACACCGGTAAGCCTTCGGCCCTTGTCTTTGTACTTGGGCGTAGGCCCTCTTACCCTCGGATCAGTTGCCCAAAATCAAGAAAATACTTAAAATTCTCGAGTCCTAGATCTTATAAGCCCTAGATTTCAAACTAAGACGGACTACTTCTTTACTCACTACTAGCAAAAAAGAGAAAGGCTTCTCACTCTTCCCTTAACTCAATAGCTCGGAAAGAAGACTTAGTTGCACCGATTTTAAAGGATTAGGCACTCGAAAGGGTGGGATCGGACTACTCGTAAGATCCTATTATAAAAGAGCCGTTGAAGTCGTTGTCCCTGCCGTGATTTGTTACTGTAGAGAGTGTAGAGAAAAAGAGACGAACGATGAGGCAAATGAATGCAAAAAATGAGAATATCTCATATTTTGATGATTTCTCGGGTTTTTTCTCCCGGTTTCCTCCCAATTTTAGGAGGAAAATAGGTCGCACCATTTATAAGTTTGCTTAATCTTTTTTTTTCTTTCCACGACTTTCCTCCCCAAAACAAACGAAGCAAACTTTTCTTTCCTCCTTAATTTTCTTTCCTCTCCTTCACTTTTCACCCTTTCCAAACAATGGGTTAGTTTCAACTCAATGGTTTTTTTAGATAAATTTAAGGCTAAACAAATAACAAGATGAATATTTTAGGTTAACATAATATGAAACCGATTGTAATTTAAAAATTTTCTAAGAACATGGAACGTAAATTATCTTATTTGACCAAGAGATTAAATCAGCAAAGCCATGCTCCCGGAACACCACAAAAAGCAATAAGCCGGATGGAGTTTTGATATAAGACCACAAGCAATCGTAGAACCGCAGTAGAGCTGAGATAGCGACAAAAAAGTAGACGAGTAGAAAAACAACAACACAACTAGCTATAAAATCATCCGGAACTTGTAGAAGCCATAGATTGCGGGAAAAAAAGGTTCGAAACCCACATGCTAATCAAAAGTTCGGGACATAAAAATGCAAAACAAAACAATAAGAAGTAGGATCCGCATCATCACTAGAAACAATGCTCGCACCAACCGATTGAGTCTCTCAAAATTCACATTTATGAATCAAGTATTACACATGACCATGAAATGATGAAGATAACAAGTGAGTTCATACCATAACCATATACGAACATTATCCACCAAAATCACCCTTAAAAATAATAATCAATACCGATAGCCAATGTAGCAGACCACAATGTATCATGAATCGCATCATCCTAACCAATGTAATACAATAGAGAGTTAAAGACCCAATATGTTTTTATATAGTAAGTTAATTCTTTGATTTGTCTTTATATATTTAGTTGAACTAATTGTATCTTTAGGTATACATTAAAAAATTCCCAAGAATCAATTACCTAAATTATATCAATCTATTTTTTTTAAAAAAAATAATCATGTTCTAAAATTTAAATCCAAAAATTAAAGAATAAACGTGCAACATCCGCAAAACATTGCATATAAAAGAGTTTTTTGTGGGGATAACCAATAGTGTTTTGTGAGACAACATATAAAATGCTTCCAGAAAAATAAGAAATTTAACAAAAATGTCATTGTGAAGCGAGAATGTAAAATGCTTATAAAAAATGCCGATATTCACAAAAATGCAATTAATGAATTTTATTTTGTGAAATGGTGAACACTATTGTGTACGGTAATTTTTTTTTTGTTTTTCTTAATTTCCTATAATTTTTCTAAGTTTTTTTTAAACTATTTGTAATGACTCTATAACTTTCTTGGCTACCCACTAGTTTTTTCACTCTTAATCTATTATCGACTTTTATGTTAATTTTAAATCCAAAATTTAAAAATTTACGAAAATGTCATCGTGAATGTCAAAGAACTATCTCGTTTAAAAACTTAAGTGCTTTGGGCTTGAACTTGCATAGGTCCACAATACCTTGTGGTTAATTAACTAGAAGAGAAAGTGAGGGTTGGTAGGATTCGAACTCATGATCGTTTGGTCATCAAGGCTCTAATACCATGCCAATGGACCATCTCATCCAAAAGTTTAAGCTATTAAGTGATGCCATTGGATATGATTTATATTATTCTTTAACGGTGAAGCAACATATAAAATGTCTATAGAAAATGCCGATGTTCATGAAAATGCCATTAATGAATCTATAGTAAATAAGCGAGTGTTTTGTGAGATGGTGAACAATATTATGTATAGTATTTTTTTGTTTTGTTTTAATTGTTTTTCTTAATTTCTTATAGTTTTTATTTTATTTTTTTCCTCAACTATTTGTAATGACTATAACTTTGTTAGTCGTCGACTGACTTTTTCACTTTTAATCTATTATCTAACGAGTGTTGCTCTAATATCATGTTAATGGATCATCTCATCCAAAAGCTTAAACTATTAAGTGATGTCTCATGATATGATTCATATTATTCTTTAACGGTGAAGCAACATATAAAATATTTATAGAAAATGCCGATATTCATGAAAATGCTATTAATGAATCTATAATAAATAAACAATGTTTTATGAGATGGTGAATAGTATTATGTATAGTATTTTTTTGTTTTGTTTTAATTGTTTTTTCTTAATTTCCTATAGTTTTTTGAGTTTTTTTTCCTCAACTATTTGTAATGACTATAACTTTGTTAGCTGTTGGCTAAGTTTTTCACTCTTAATCTATTATTTGACGAGTGTTGCTTTGATACCATGTCAAAGGATCATCTTATCCAAAAGTTTAAGCTATTAAGTAATGCTCCAACATAAGATTTATATTATTCTTTAACGAGTGAAGCGAGCATATAAAATATCTATAGAAAATGTCAATATTCATGAAAATGCCATTAATGAATCCATAGTAAATAAACAGTATTTTGTGAGACGGTGAACATTATTATGTACAATATTTCTTTATTTTTGTTTTAATTGTTTTTCTTAATTTCCTATAGTTTTTTTTTCCTCGACTATTTGTAATGACTATAACTTTGTTAGCTATCAGCTGACTTTTTCACTCTTAATCTATTGTCGACTTTAATTAATATATATATATATATATATGTATTACACTTGCTATAAATAATACTAAGTATCAGATGTGATCTAACAAACTATGCCTTATCTGACAGTGTTGTTGACAGTAGCAATTTTTATATATATATATATATGTATCACACTTGCTATAAATAATGATTGTTTCTGAGTTAATTAAATGATTGTTCCCGGTGCTGTTAGTATTAATTTTTTCTCTTGATGAATTATAGAGAAGGGTTCTGTAATTAATGACATCATTGAAAGTGAAAATTACAAGAACCGAGAACAAGTTAATTAAGATGAAACTACTTGGTATACCTTTTTGTCCAACTCTTTCAGAAAACCCGTATGCCTTATTATTGTACTTTAAGAATACACAATGGGAGTGAATTTTCACTTCGAAAACAGATTCTACAGCTTCACAGTCACAATTGTTTCATCGAGTTGTCAAGATTTGAATTAGCTTTTTAACGAATTTCTATATCAAAAGTTGCATGAAGTTGTGGAGATTTAAATTAGCTTTTAAATTAAAAATTGTTAAGGAATGAATAAGCAAAAAAATATAATATAAAAAATAAAAACAATTACATATTTACGTGACTTGACAATTGTACTTCGATTGGAGCACACAAGGATTAGGCCGCTAATTAATCAGCCCATGGAAACCAATAAGCTGATGGTAGAGAAACAAATACAAACTCAGCCCACCAAGGCCCAGCCCTCAATCTTGGGGCATCATCAAATTTCACCATAAAATTAAATTAATTACAATTTTTTGTCAGGTCCGCCGCAGATTCCAAAAGGTGAGAAATGAGTTGCTGCAACTTCCAGGAAAAAGCAGAGAGGCAGATGCGAGAAGGAAGCTGAGAAGAAAAGAGATAGAAATATGGAAAAAGAATATTTGTTCAATTCACCATTCATTTTCTGTCTCCTGGCAGATTGCAAGAAGCACTTGTCAAATTTATTTGATAAGTTGGCTCTTCTGATAATCAGAAAGTCAACAAATCGAGGAGATTCCAAGAAGGAGATGGACAGGCTGCAGGATAGGCTTCCCATCATTCAAGCTGGGATCGAAGATGCAGAGGAGAGACAGCTTGGAGATAAGAAGATGAAGATTTGGCTGGAAAAACTTAAAGATGTGGCCTGTGATGCTGATGATTTATTGGACATGATCCATGCTCAATTTTTATACAATCGGCCACTAAAAGTCACCACCCATGTTTTCCCCAGATTCCACCCTGGGAATACTCGGTAAACGGAAGCTTCTGGCAGGTGAGTTTTTCGAGGTGATAAATAGAAAGGTACGGATGACTTCTCAGGCTCTTGAATCAATTCAAAATTACTTCAGAAAGTTGCGTAAATTGAAAGAGATTGGATGATATAGCGAAGGAGATGAGTGAGTTCCACCTTCAGGAGTTTTGGTGTCCAGACTAACACAGACTTGTAATAGACAAGGGAGAGAAACTGGACCTTACATAGTTGAGTCTGAACTGTGTGGTAGAAAAGAGGATATTAAAAAGGTAGTGGAAATGTTATTGACATCTAATCCTGATGTCTGGATTATTCCAATAATTGGAATTGGAGGTATTGGAAAAACAACAGTTGCCCAATTAGCTTACAATGATGAGAGAGTGGGGAAGCATTTTGACTTGAAGATCTGGATCTCCCTATATGATGATTTCAATCCTAGGAAGATTATGAGTGAAATGTTGGATTATGGCGCCAAGGGCAAGTATGATTCCACTTCCCAGATGGGTTTGCTGCAATCACAATTGAGGGAAGCATTGTGCTGAAAAAGATATCTCCTTGTGTTGGATGATGTGTGAAATGAGGATCCAGATGAATGGGATAAAGTAAGGAATCTGCTAGGAGATGGTACAAATGGAAGCAAAGTTGTTGTCACCAGCCGGAGCTGGAAAGTAGCATCAGTAATGAGCACTAGTCCTCCTTACCATTTGCAAGCCCTGTCCGAAGATGATTGTTGGACTTTGTTTAAGCAGCGAGCTTTTCCGGATGGAGATGAAAATGTTTTTCCAAACATGTTACCTGTTGGAAAACAGATCTTTGGCGAGTGGAAAGGAGTGCCTTTGGCAGCCGAAGTTCTTGGAGCTTGATGCGGTTCAAACGAGAAGAAAGTGAATTATAAATTATGACTTCTGCAGAAGAGCGGTCAGTTCACAAGTTGCAAGCCAGCTCAAACTGTGTTGAAACGGCAGGTGTATTAATGCAGTAGACTAATCAACATCAAACTGGAGTTGAGGATGAGACGATTGTTTCTGTGGAAGAGAGGGGAGTGACTTCGCAATCACAAGCTAAAAGCCAGCTGATTCAAAGAGTAGATGTTCTAGTTCAATAGATGACTCAATAAGAAAATGCATTAGAGTACGAAACAATGATTTCTGTGGAAGAGGAGTAGGAGACTCCCCTCCTCAAAGAAAAACGTAGTTGAGGATGAAATGATGATATCTGCAGACGAGGGGCTTAGACATATGGTTCATTCACTTCGTCCTCTAATGCAGTTTCTTGTTGAGTAGTCTCTTGTACATATGCTGTTTGAACCTACTGGCTTTTAGCTTGTGAATGTGGTGACACTCCCCCTTCTTCCATAGAAACAATCGTTTCATCCTCAACTTATAGTTTTAGGTTGATTAGTCTACTGCATTAGTACACCAGCCGTTTGGAGTGCCTTTGGCAACCAAAGTTCTTGGAAGCTTGATGCAGTTCAAACGAGAAGAAAATGAGTGGTTGCCTTGCAAGGGAGTGAATTATGGAATTTTGAAGGAGGGGAGAATAAAATACCATTGGTGCTGAAGCTGAGTTTGAATCATCTGCCATCAAATTTAAAACGATGCTTTGCTTAATGTGCAGTTTTTCCACACAAAAAAAAAAAAAAAGAAATAAATAAAGGAAAAGTTGATCCATCAATGGATTGCCGGGGTATTAGTTCAATGTTCTACTCATGATTAGCTTACAATGATGAGAGTGTGCTGAAGCGTTTTGACTTTAAGATTTGGATCTCACTATATGATGATTTCAATCCTAGGAACATTATGAGTGAAATGTTGGGTTATGGTGCTAAGGGCAAGTATGATTCGACTTCCCAAATGGTTTTGCTGCGATCACAATTGAGGAAAGCATTGTACTGAAAAAGATATCTCGTCCTGTTGGATGATGTGTGGAATGAGGATCCAGATGAATTGGATAAAGTAAGGAATCTGCTAGGAGATGGTACAAATGGAAGCAAAGTTATTGTCACCAGCCGGAGCTGGAAAGTAGCATCCGTAATGAGCACTAGTTGTCCTTACCATTTGGAAGCCCTGTACAAGGGTGATTGTTGGACTTTGTTTAAGCAACGAGCCTTTCCGGATGGAGATGAAAATGTTTTTTCCGAACCTGTTACCTATTGGAAAACAGATCATGGACAAGTGCAAAGGAGTGCCTTTGGCAGCCAATGTTCTTGGAAGCTTGATGTGGTTCAAACGAGAAGAAAGTGAATTATAAATTATGACTTCTGCAGAAAAGGGGTCACACAACCAAGTTCACAGGTTACAAGCCATCTGGTCCAAATGGCAGGTGTACTACTACAGAGAATAATCAACCTCAAACTAGACTTGAGGATGAAACGATTGTTTCTGTGGAAGTGAGGGGAGTGTCACCACATTCACAACCTAAAAGCCAGCTGATTCAAACAGCAGATGTACTAGTTGAGGAGACTACTCAACAAGAAATTGCATTAGAAGACCAAACAATGATTTCTGTGGAGGATGAGCAAATACGACCGTGTTCACAAGTTGAGGGCCAGCTGGTTCAAATAGCAGGTGTGAAAATGCAGGAGACCGTCAATTTGGAACTCATGCAGGAGACTCCCCGCCTCCAACAATCATTGTTTCATCCGCTAATGCAGTTTCTTGTTGAGTAGTCTCTTGAACTAGTACATCTGCTCTTTGAACCATCTGGGTTTTGGCTTGTGAATGTGGTGACACTCCCCCTCTTCTACAGAAGCAATCATTTGGTTGATTAGTCTCCTGTATTAGTACACCTGCCGTTTGGACTGCCTTTGGCAGCCAAAGTTCTTGGAAGCTTGATGCGGTTCAAACGAGAAGAACGTGAGTGATTGTGCGGCAAGGGAGTTAATTATGGAATCTTGAAGGAGAGGAGAATAAAATACTATCAGTCCTGAAGTTGAGTTTCAATCATCTGCCATCATCACATTTAAAACGATGCTTTCCTTATTGTGCAGTTTTCCAAAAAAAAAAAAAAAAAATTGAAATAAGGAAAAGTTGATCAATCAATGGATTGCCAAGGGATTAGTTCAATGTTCTATTCAAGATTCAGTTTCCAAGCCTGAAGATATTGGTTGTGACTAGTTCAATGATCTACTAACGATGTCTTTCTTGGAAGTGCTGAGTAGAAGCGATGACAGGAGCACGACAAAGATTAAAATGCACGATTTTATTCATGATCTTGCTAAATCTGTTGTTGGGAATGAATTCCTGACTGAAGGGAAGACCAAACGGCAACAAACCTTGGCACAGAGCCCCTCCTTGCCAATAGTTTGTGAATTTTTCACAAAAACTAGACATGCAGCTGTCGATTGCACTTCTACATCCAACCTGATTTCCGGAGCCTTGTACAGAGCAAAGGGATTGTGTAGGCTCGTTTTGTTGTCTTTAGGAGATGCATCTGAGAAAGCCATCAGGAATTTAACTTAAAGCTTCAAGTACCTCAGAATACTTAATTTGAGTGGGTTTGGCATAGAAAAACTGCATAAATCCGTTGGTGACTTGACATGCTGAGATAACTTGATCTCTCCGACACCCCAAACGAAAATTTACCAGCATCTATTTGTAACCTCCAATTGCAGGTTTATCAGGTTGCAATAATCTTCAAGAGTTACCCAAAAGGACGAGAGTAATGACCAGCCTGAGACATCTGAAGATAAAAAGCTGTACGAGACTTCCTCGCATGCCAGATGATATTGGGGAATTGATAAATCTTCAGAGCTTGCTAATATTTATAGTTGGCCAAACACGGCAGGCTGACATTTTTTCAGTTACTAAGCCTACAGAATCTCTTGGTGAATTGAAAATTAAACACCTAGAGAATGCAGATCCATGGATTGTTCACAAAAGCTGGGCAATTTCTTAAACAACAATTGGCTTGTTTCGGAGACTAGCAACTTGACTCGTTGGGACTATTGTGGGGAGATGTTGACGAACATAAGCTGAATGGTAGCGTGAGAGGACCGAGAAGCCAAACAGGGTACCGTCAAAGTGCTGAAGATGCAGAGGAACTACTTCGAACAATATTGAAGCCAAACTCCAGGATAGATAAGTTGTTCTTAAATGGCTATCCAGGAACTCAGTCTCTAGATTGGATGAATTCATTCACCCTCTGCAATCTTATAGTACTTGAGTTAGTCAACTGCACATTATGTGAAAGCCTCCCAGCACTAGGAGAATTCCCACTTCTCAAGGTTCTCCATGTCCAAGGAATGGAATCTGTGGTGAACATCGGCAATAGAGTTCTTTGGTGGTATGGGACCATTTTCATCATTGATTATCCCTCAGAGATTTTCCCAAGTTGAGAACCTCAGGCACAAATCCGGTGGACAGATTGGCTTGCGTGAACAAATTAACTATCATCAACTGCCCAGTTTTGATCACCATGCCATGGTTTCCATTTCTTCAACATGTAGAGGTGAGGAACTGCCCCCTAGTGATGGTTGGATTCGTAGCACAGCTACAATCACTCTCCACTCTTGTCATTGACAATTTTCCGGAGTTACTCAATATATCAAAAGCACTCATGGAAAACAATTTGCTTCTTTCGTCTTTGACAATATCCTCTTGTCCCAAACTTCAGTTCATTGCCTGCAAATTTTGGAGAACTCCAGAATTTGAAGTTGATAAAAATTTTGTTGGTTTCAGGATCGAGACTCTTTGCCACATGTGGATTCGAGAATCTCACTTCTCTGGAGACCTTGGTGATTATTGAGTGCCCGAATTTAGTCCCTCTCCCAGAGGAAAGCATAGAGGGATGGAGTTCACTGTGATCATTTGCCATTGAGATTTGTCACAGCTTAACTTCTTTGCCAAGTCGGATGCTACATGCCATGGCCCTTGAACGGCTACCTATTATTTATTGTTCAAATCTGGCGCCCTTGCCGAATGGCCTGCACCATCTCTTTGCACTTAAAAAGTTGAGTATTTTAAGCTGCACAGGGCCGGCATCAACATTGCGGAACCTGGAAACTCATGACTGTCCAAAAGTCACGGAATTGCAATCATGGGTGGAGAACCTGGTTTCACTTCGATCTTTGACAATTTGAGATTGCCGTAGCATCAAGTCTTTGCCAGACGGTCTCCAAGTTCTCCACTGACTCGCAACATTTGTCCATCAGAGGTTGTTCTGAACCTGAAAAACGATGTAAGATAGGGAAGGGAGAGGATTGGCAGAAAATATCTCACATACCCTATATTTATGTGGGATCATCAACATTGCAGCAGAGACGTGACACTGCCAGCAGCTCTTCATCTTCATAGGTACACCTCTTCCATGTCTTTACTACTGCAAATTTTCTATTTCGAAACAGTACTTGATCATTGAATGATCAATAAATCTTGATTTCTATTGCAACATTGCAGGTGCTAAACCTAGAGAGTGTGTTCTTTACCCAAACCACCAGGTACCTGTCACACCAAGGAGTGCTCTATCCTGTCATATAGCATTGAAAGATTGCAGCATGTAAACTGGATAATTCTTTTTCCAATAGTCTACTTTACGAAGGTGGAGATTCTTTCCCTGGAAAACGAACTGGGTTTCTTTTCCTGCAATTGTTTTTATTTATAAAACACAAAATAAGGTACATTTTCTATTTGATGATTTGTTGCAAGTTTTTTGACGACCATACATTTGTAATTACATCAGGATTGGCAAAATTGGATGAAAAATCATCAAAGAATGAAAAAAGAGAGACCATTACTGGATATGGTCCATATGCACCATTTCTTCCCCACAACTTCAATTTGAGAAAAATGAGCTTCTCAATAACCATGTTGATGGATCATCCCAAGATAAGGAAAATTAATTAAGACCCTAAAGAATTTTGCAGTTTCAATCTTGCCATCGATGAAAATGTCTCATTATCACTGCACTGTTGTCCTCAAAAATTTTTATGGTACTTTGTTCCTTCAAGGAGTTAGTTTTAGTTATGAAACAATTCATTTAGTCCCAGATCTCATGCTAATCTTGTTAATTATTTTATTGAAAAAATAACAAATTTATATTCATTTAACTTTACTCAATAAGATATCCTAAGATTATCAAAAAATTATATAACCATTTTCTCGATTGACGTAAAAGTTGGTTTGATGATATTTTTGATCATGGAAAAAAAAGAGTAGTAATAGATACATGATAAAGTGATTTATTTTGTTTTTCATTCGTCAAAGATAAAGCAAATGAAGTTTAGTATGTATTAGTATAGTATCTGCATGTTGATGCAGGTAAGTCTATATAATATGTTTTAATATTTTTAATAATTTAAAAAATAAAAATTAATCAATATTAATTGTGAGAATTTGTTTAATTTAACATGTATTATGTAGCATTTTATAACATGCTTATATTTCATATTTGAGTTTAAATATATCTTATGAATATGTTTGAGTTTGATGAATATAAAGAAAAAAAACACACTTATTAATTATTAATTTAAGAAAAATCAAAGTATAAGAGGGTGTTAAATCAATTTATGTTAGAAGAGTGTTTAATTTTAGTTAATGAATCTATAAAAAAAAATCTCAAAATAACCATTAACTATTGAGAAAAAAATTATTTTGAGCAAATAATAAATAAAAACATAAAAAAAAGAAACTAAAAGAAATTTATCATTAATCTCTGTTATGATTTTATTTTTCCAGAATAATAATGTAGCCAGCTATTGTAGTCTTTAAAAATTTCCGTGTGTGTTTAGGGGCGTAGGTGAAAGAATCTTGGAAGTTTTAGTATCAAGTATCAATACAGCAGTACAAATCTAGCCTTGGCTATTCTTGCCAACACACGTGGATGATCTCTATCTTTGTCTCATTTTCTCTCACCTCTTCCTCTTTGTTCTTGCATATGCTTATTACATCGTCTTGCATTGATTAATTATCATATATACTTATATTATTGTCAAAAAAAAAAAAGAAAGAAATTAAATATCATTTTTTTTATAAGATTGCATGAAGAATAATTTTTTTCTACAACAATAACTACTTTTATACTAATTTGAAAGGAAAAATAAAATAAAAAGTCAAAATCATGAAAATAATCATTTTTTTAGGATGTATGAAACAAAAAAAAAAAACCATTAAGTATTTGGAGAAAATTTATACTGAGAAAATAATAGAATAGTAATATATTATGCAAAAATAATTAAAAAGAAAGAAAGAAAGAAAAACTAAAAAGAAGAGGAAAGTTAGGTCGGTGTGCGAACTTCAAGTTTGCGCGCGCGGGTCAAGTGACAATCGAATCCGATCTTCTAAGCTGGAAGCATCTGGCCCAAGACTTAAAAAAAAAAAAAAAAAACTAGCAGACGACTCGATTGGCAGCGGTCTACCTACAAGCTTCAACGATCATTTGATCATTAAAAAAATAAAATAAAATATGGGGGCTATTGTATTTGGCTTTCTACATCCAAGTTTTATCCCATTTTGACCTAAAAATATCCAAAAATTATTTCAAAGACATGTCAAAACTCATTTTGAATCTTAAAACACGTTCTAATACATCCTAGAAACCTAAAAAACTGAACACTCCTCTCTTTCCTGTCTTCCCTATCCTCCCTCAACATTCAGGGACCTGCTTGTAAAGCAAATGAAGTTTAAAGACTCTTTCGTATCATATTACAACTCAAAAGTATCAAAGTGTAAAATAATACAAAAATTTTCAGAAAATATCACCTTTCTTTTTTTTTTTTGGCAAAACAAATTCGTTTCAAGACAAAATAATATAAAATGACGTTATTTTATTCCTGTAATTAGAGTATAGCTACAATAAAACACCATTTCTTTTTCTTTTTTTTTTAATAATATCAGCATAAAAAAGAGTAGTTTTCTGCAATCTAATGATCCTATTGAGCGTAGAGAAGAATGATTAGGGACCTGCAAACATCACATGATTCAGGTCCATCCCGCACGAATGGGTGCTATTTCTTTCTGTTTTTGTCTCGTTCTTTTCTTCTTCTTCTTCCTTTTTTTGACTTTTCTGCACTTTTCCTTCAAGTTTCAAAAGTATTGAAACGATTTAGTCACATACAACTCAAGTTTGATCCGCAACCATCTACGATTATTGGAAAAGTTTATTATAGCTTGCAACCCCACTTCCCTTTCATCTATAATGCAAAGCATTAGTGTTGAAATATAAATCTTCTAGAAATAGAAATTGTTTGTGAATATTTAAATCTCACAGGAACGCAAAACCTAGCATAACGAAGGTGCAAGGTTGATTTATATTAGTTTGGGGAGCCAAAAAAAAACCCGAAAATAGAAGATTACAAGAAAGTAGAGGTAGCAGCAAGAAAGTAGACAGTAGGAAAATAGCAGCATAGCTAGCAGTTAAACCATCTGGGGTTGTAGCAGTCGTAGATTGGGAAGAAAATACATAAGTGAAACTAAAACAGCAAGATGTAAGATCCACAGCATCACCAGAAACAATGCTGCCACCCGATGGAATCTCAAAATTCACATTTATGAATTAAGTTTTGCAACATGACCATGGAATGATGAAGATAACAAGTGAGTTAGTATCGAATCCATGTATGAAGATTAATTATTTGGAGGAAATTGATATTGAAAAAAAGAAAAAAAAAACTAAGAAGAAGATGAAAGTTGGGTTGGGTGCATGTCAGGCTTGTGCGCATGGCCCAAGTTGCAATTGGGCTTGATCTCCTAAGCTGAAACCGTCTGGCACAAGTGCGAGTGGTGGCACCGCTGCAACTCCATTGTCGCCGCGTGTAACTTTCGGCGATTACTTGATCACTAAAAAAAATGGAGGTTGTTGCGTTGTTGTGGAGACCAATGAAGATATAGACTCACAGCATAAGGTGCTACACACTTCCAGCGCAGCAATCTCTCTAATTTGTTAGCAGGATATAGACTCATAGTATAAAGTGCTATACACATCTAGTACATGGATCTTGCTAATTGGTTAATTAGCAAGGTCAAGAAGGCAGTGCCTCTTACAGGAGCTCAGGACCAGAGTCTCAGAAAGATTTACAAAATATTAAACTAGAAGTATAGGTCCGTTAAGTTTTTTTTTTTTTTTGTAATCCTAATTGTTCGTATTATAAATAAAGACAGTATCACTTGTATTTATAGTTATCACTTGAGAAAACCTAATAAAAAATTCTAATGCAACCATAAAGTAGATACCATTATCCAATCATTTAAAATCTTTATGTTGTACCCACAACCCACTACACAAATAGCTTACCTGCTGCTTCATCCACAACACCTAAATCATGTCAGATCAGACAAAAGATGGAAAGCTAGAGGTTGTTTCGGCTGCGAGTCAATCAAATAGCATGGACTTAATGTCTCCATATTACATACATGCTTCAGATAATTCGAGGTAAATCTATGTCAACGAACTCCTTCATGATGGAAATTATGGAGAATGGGTAAATGACATGAGCAATGCCTTATTTGTCAAAAATAAAATTGGATTTGTTGATGGTACCATTCCAATTCCAGCAACAAATTCACCGGATGCGTTGTAATGCCATGGGCAAAGGCTGGTTGAGGAGTGCTATGGACAAGGATGTCAAAAGCAGCGTGAGATATGCCAAAATAGCTCGAGAAATCTGGGTTGATCTTGATGAGATTCGAGAAAGGGAGGCACCAAGGGCCTACGAAATAAGGTGAGCAATAACCCTTCTCCGATAAGAGAAAATGTCAGTGTCTTTGTACCATGCGAAACTCAAGAGTTTATGGGATAAAATACAATCTATTTCTCCCCTCCCAAAGTACACTTACAGTGGATACACTTGTGATGTACAAAAGTAAATGGCAGTGATATGGGAAAAGGAACAACTTTATGATTTTCTTATGGGACTTGATGATGTGTTTGGAACAATCAAGACTCAGATTCTAAGTAACAAACCAACTCTGAATCTAGGTAGTGCCTATCATTTAGTGGCTGAAGATGAACAACAAAGACAGATCTCAAGCACTCGAAGGCCTACTGTGGAGGTTGCAGCCTTTCAGGTACTAGGCAGTCGATATAACAGGGAAGGGAAAGATCGAAAATCTTGGAAAAAAGATAGGCCAAAGTATAGGCATTGTGATAGATCGGGTCATACTGCAGATCAATGCTATGAGATAATTGAGTATCCATCTGATTGGCACAGAAAACCACATGATGAGAACAAAAGGGAGAAAGGCGAACAATCAACCAAGCAAAGAACTGCACCAAGAGCAGCTCAGGTTGAATCAAATTCAAGCCCCATCCCTGGCTTAATAAAGGCACAATATTTATGTCTGATGCAACATTTAAATCTTGAGCCCAAAACCTCAAAGTCAACAACCGTAGCATCTCCCATTGCCAATATGGCTGGTAAGATTAATTTTGAGAAGCCTTGGATAATAGATTCTGGAGCAACAGAACACATAACACATGATGGTAAATTATTAGAAGGGAAAAAGAAGGCAATTGGTGGGCTACATATGAAAATTCCAAATGAGGACACTATTCCTGTCAAAAGCATTAGAAGAGCAAGTCTTCCTAATGTAATGAAAATAGACCATGTCTTAAATATTCCTGACTTTAAATGTAACCTACTCTCTGTTAGCAAGCTACCGAAGGATTTTAATTATGCAATAACCTTTGTTGCGAACTTTTATGTGATGTAGGACTCACCTACGATGAGCCTGATTGGAGTGGGTTGGCATTGCAATGGTTTGTATTATCTTGAACCAATGCGAAAAAGAGGTGTGGCAATGCCAGTCAATAAGGTGGATGCTTAAAAAATTTGACACAAGAGGCTTGGTGCCAGTACAAAAATTCAAGAAATACACTGAATTTCTAGTGATGTTAGTTATGAGAATGTTGTGTATTGTGATTCCTATATACGAGCTAAGCATACTAGATTATCTTTTCCCATCAATTCAATAAAATCTCACTTATGTTTTGACTTGATTCATTGTGACATATAGGGAAATTACAAAACACCATCCTTTTTAGGGGCACATTATTTCCTCTCAATTGTGGATGACTATGGCAGAGGAGTTTAGGTGTACCTGATGAAGCATAACCATGCTTTGCGATATGATAGAAACATAATTTGGAAAAAAAATTAAGAAAATAAGAGCAAATAATGGAATGGAGTTCCAATCAAATTATATGCTTGACTATTATAAGGAATATGGCATAGTTTTACAAACATCATGTACAGATACGCCTCAGCAAAATGGCATGGTAAAGAGGAAGCATAGGTATATTTTGGAGATAATGAAAGCTTTGAGGTTCCAAGCAGGGCTGCCAGTCAAATTTTGAGGAGAGTGTGTTCTTACTGCCACTTATCCCATTAATACATTGCCTTTAAAAGTTATAAAAAATAAAACACCTTATGAATTATTATTGGAAAGAAAGTCAACCTACAGCCACTTCAGAGTTTTCGAATACTTAGTGTAGGCTCATGATAATAGCAAGAAGGGAGACAAGTTCGATGAAAGGGGGAGGCCTTATGTCTTTGTTGGATATCTGAATAGGCAAAAGGGATATCGTGTTTATGATATTGAAAGAAAAAAGATTTACACCTCCAGGGATGTAACATTCCTTGAAAGTATACATCCCTTCAAACAAAAGGATCACAGGTTGCTAAATCAAGAAACATTGAAAGAAGGAGAAGTAAAATGAAAGCCATAGTTTGATAAGGCCTAAGAAGTGTAGCGGCCCAGTCCTAGACAAGAATAAGAAGAAATTGGTACAATTGAAGGAGAGAATGGACTAGATGGAGAAGGAAGCCCATATGTAGTTAATGATAAAGAGGAGCACGATCCAATTGATGAACCAACTGACACACAACCACAATCGACCTCTCCTTCAGCAAACTCGTTGGTATATCCTCTATCACACCATGTGTCATATAAAAGGTTTTCTCACTCATATAAAGTTTTCTTAGCGACCATCACCTCCCATGATGAGCCTAAAACATTCTTTCAGGCAATAAAGCATAAGCATTGACGAGAGGCAATGAAGAAAGAGATACAAGCCCTAGAGGAAAATGAAACTTGGACTTTGGAACCATTACCTCCGGGCAAGAAGGCAATAGACTCGAAATGGGTCTATAAAATTTAGTTCAAACCAAATGGAGAAGTAGAACAATTCAAGGGGCGACTGGTTACAAAGGGGTACACACAAGTGGAAGGGGTTGATTTCCACGAGACCTTTGCACTGGTTGCAAAGCTTGTCACAGTTAGATGTCTTTTATTAGTTACTGCCAAGAAAGGATGGATAATTTCTCAATCAGATGTGAACAATGCATTCCTTCATAGGGATTTGGAGGAGGAAGTTTGCATGCAAATACCACAAGGATTTGCACTAGAACGAGAAACAAGAGTGTGTAAGTTGAAGAAATCATTGTATGAGTTGCAATAGGCTTCTAGAAATTGGTATCACAAATTTACTAATGTCTTGCTTAATGTGGGTTTTGGGCAGTCAAAATGAGATCATTCATTATTCATATACAAAAGAGGAGAAGTGTTTGTTGCAGCCCTAATCTATGTTGATAATGTTATACTTATCGATAATAACATTAAAAAGATATAGCAAACAAAGTTGTATCTTGATAATTAAGGAATTCAGCATCCAAGATCTGAGTCCATTGAAGTACGTTTTAGGAATAGAAGTTGCACGGTCGCCACAAGATATAGTCCTTAGTCAAAGGAAATACACACTAGAAATTTTGGAGGAAAGTGGGATCTAAGCATGTCGTCCTTGCACTTTTCCAATGGAACAAAATCATAAGTTGCAAGCTGACAGCAATGGTAGGATCATTGATGTTGCACAATACAGAAGATTGATAAGGCATCTATTATATTTGACAATTACGAGACCATATATCATATATGCTGTTAATGTACTCGGCTAATTCGTTGGTTCATCGTGACAAGAGCATGTGGACGCCATAGAGCGGGTTCTACGATATTTAAAAATGGCACCAGGATCAGGAATTATGTTACCAGCATTAGGGGATCTAACACCTGACGCATATTATGATGCGGATTTTGGAGGATGTCTTATGACACGAAGATCTTGTACAGGGTATTACATTACCTTGGGTGGATCACCGGTATCATGGAAAACAAAGAAACAATCTGTGGTTGCAAAATCTTCTACAGAGGTCGAGTACAGAGTCATGGCTACAACTGTGAATGAACTATTATGGTTATGATGGTTGTTAAAGGATTTGGAGGCACCACAATTAGGACCCACTCGACTGTTCTGTGATAACCAAGCTGCACTTCACATTGCAGCGAACCCGGTATTCCATGAAAGAACTAAGCATGTTGAAATGGGTTGTTACTTCGTTAGATAAAGAGTACAGTCAAATGAAATTGCACCAGAAAAGATCGGGACAAGAGCACAGCTAGCAGATGTGTTCACCAAGGTGCTAGGTGGAGAAAGGTTCATGTCTTTGGTTGCCAAGTTGGGTGTTACAAATCTACACACGCCAACTTGAGGGGGAGTGATGAAATGGTTAAGATTGCCCAAGATTGCTCCACCATTCAAGTTGCTGATTGAGCCGAGATTACATCTTAGCATATATAGCTAATTAGCCATGTATAGCTACTGTTGTAAATTAGATAGTTGACTTTCCGTGTTTAGTATAATATTTCCTAAGCTACAAGTACGATCTGCTATATTTATATGCTTAACAGTAATGAGAATGGGCACTGCAGCATAAAATATTTCAATTAGCAACCCCACTTCCTTTTCTTCTTCTGTAGAGCAAAACTTTAGTGTTAAAAATATAAATCTTCTAGAAATGAAAAAAATTTATGAATATTTAAATCTCACAGGAACTCAAAACCTAGCAAAATGAAGGTCATTTATATCAGTTTGGGAAGCCAAAAAAAAAAAAAAAAAACAATAAAGATAATGTTACAAACAAAAAATTCAAGGAACACAAGACAAAATGGGCCAGACATCAAGAAAGCGAGACAACCAACCATTTTCAAAGGAACAATTATTTGACTAGAAAAAAATTATATATTAAGAAAAAAAACTTATGTATTATTTTAAAGTGAGATTTACAACTAGGTTCCATTAATCCGACAATTTTTTGTGTATTTTTGAATTTTTTTATATATAGATATATTTTTTAATGTTAATATTACTTTATTACGAATATTAATCTTATCCACAATCGGTTTATAATTGAGAGATTACTTTGAACTTCAATTATTTTTTATGGATAGATATTTTTGAATTCTAAATCTATGAATGCGTGGTTTTCCATACTTCATATAAATAAAAAATTAGACATTTGATCTTATGATGGCAGCGGGAAAAAAAATGGTGGAATATATTTGCTTGAGAGTTTATTGATCTAAATTGATGGCGTTTTGCTTTAAAAGAAGTTTAGACTAGAAATACTTCGTAATTATTTTTAAGCCAAACCGTATCAAACCTCTTTTAAATATTAAGTTATTTGAGAATCAATTTTTTATTTTTTAATTTCAAATTAAACCTTTTTCTAACTATTTTTTATTTAAAATTGAAAATTTTGTTATATTTTCATCAATTTAATATTCAATTATAATTCCATAACAATTAAAAACATATCAAAACTCATGAATATTTTGTTTTTCTTCAAAACTTTTTTTTTTCCTCCTAAATGTTTAGAAGTTGGCAATTAAATAATATGTTATAATGAAAGAAACAAGTTTTGAAAAAAATGGCAAACATCCATGGATTTTGGTATATTTTTAGTGGTACAAAAGTTGAAAAATCGACCACATCCAAATTATGTATACTTTTGTTATTGAAATTGATGATAACTTGATAGAAAGAACGAACTAAAAAATAGTTAAAAACTCCAAAATTAAAAAGTTAATAATTAAGTGACTTAAAATTCATAAAAAGTTTATGACGAGTTAACCTTTTCTATTGGCCCATAGAGAGTAGAGAACGACCTCAAAGGGTATCTATATAGAGTGGATTTTAGAAGATCGATCACGCAAGAGTGGGTGCTATTGGTTTCTTTTTAATATTGTTTTTTACAATTCTACATTTTGACTTGAATTTTCCAAAAATAGTTCTATAAGATGAGGAAATTAAGCATTATAATCTGTCCCATATGTAACACATGTTTGGTCCGCCGCAAAGAGAACCTGACAAAGATTTTGTGTTCATCTTCTATCTATAAAATATGATTAAATATTGATTAACTTGTCCATATTTAGTCTTTGAATTTTGGAGATCATTAATTATAACTTACCACTTTTATTTGAAAATCTATAATTTAGACCATTGACTGACACTAGTAATTAACAATACATAAAACATGTGTGAATTTTTTAATGATTTTGTTTTTCTTATTCCTTGGTAGTTGTATTGCTACAACTCCTTATGCTCTTCTCCATCCTTTTGATCTGTAAAGCTTATTACAAGCTAAAATAATATTAATTAAAAGCCGCTCTTCTTAAATTTTTTTAATAATACAGTAAAATGTTTATTGATTAAAGAATACTAATCGATTTTTTGTACTATGCTGTAAATCGAATAAATTTTTTTTCAATTTGATAATTTATACTATGTTGTTGATTAACTAAAATATATAAAATAAAAAATCAACATTTTTATTGTTAAAATTGATCTCTTCGGAATACAAGTCAAAGATTAAACCTAGCTATCGTCAATCAATGAAATCAGGATTCATGTCCACCACTTGTTTTGCTAAGCTATCAGCCGGTTTTTGGCTTATTATGATTAAAACAAACACTCTTCATTCTTATTGAAGCAACATCAATTGACTAAGATTAACAACATAAAATCTTAGCAAAACAAGTTTCAATTATTAAAGAATAATTTTAATCCAAAAACGTGATCTATTGGGTGAGGTATGATTTATGTTACAATTTAATTAAAAATATAAATTAGATATACCTATATAATAATGGAGAATGTACTGATTATTATCCTGAAAATTATAAAACTTCTCACATTAGGTATTGGACATCAAAAAATTAAAAGGTAATAATTATCATTTAAGTAAATTAGGTGAGGTAAGGATTTATATAATTCTCTAACATATTTTCTCGAGTAAAAACTTTTTAGACTTAAAATTTACACGGACCCATCACTACTTTATGCTTAATTATTTAATTTTTAACTAAAAAAATTAAAAATGGTAACATTCAAACTCATAACCGTTTGATCAATAAAATTCAAATACCTTATCAAAAGATTATTTCAATCCAATAATTTAAACTATTAAATAAGACTTTATAATATATCATATATTACCTTCTAACACTAATCCACTTAGCATAGACACCCCAATTAACAATGAAAAAATATTTAGAATATTCCAAGAACATATATATATATATATATATATATATAATTTCTCGCATTAGGTATTGGACATCAAAAAAGTAAAAGGCAATAATTCTCATTTAAGTGACAATTTATTTATTACTAGTATTATGAATCCCAGTTCATTTTATATGAATTTTGTAATTTAATTTTAGTACTTGTCGTTACCCGACGTAGGACCGGGACTCAAAAAAATTAAAATTCCTATTTATAGAGTTAGTTTTTATTTATAATATTTGGAGCTGCCATATAGTATTAGAGGAACTATGAATCTAAAATGAGCATTGGTTCACAAATTCTACGACAATAAGTTAATTACACTTTTGGAAAGATATTTAATCACCCAAAAGTGTCATTTTCGAGCAAAAGGTACCATGTGTTGTTTAGTTCTAAATTCGTCTCCTAAAATATTAAATTATTTTCTAATTTCTAAAGTCCTATTTTTTAAATCCAAATTGAATTTTTAAATTTTGGGCGTGGCATCGTATTGAAACGATCGTCGGTCTCTTTCGTCGAGCGACATGTCGATTCAAACATCGGATCCACTATCAACCTTGATACAACCGGTGTGTCGGAGGACATCCCGATTAAAATGTGATTTTTGGGGACGTCGATCCTTATCAAATAAGAGATTTCGTCAAAAATTTTAGATATTCTTTTTTAATTTTTTTATTATACTTTTTTTTATTTTTTATTTTATCTAACGACGGAAAAAAAAGGCATTAAAGTAGCAATTCTAAATTATTGTGAGAAAAAGCAACGAGAAATAAAAATAATCAAGCTTAAAAAAAATTAGGTAAATGAATAAAAAAAATCACCTTAGACCTAATCCATTAAGCCACAACTTATTTCTCTCCTACCCTTTCCCTTTTCCTTTTCCTATTTTTTCTTCTCTAATTCTATTTTTTCTATTATATTATATTTATTCTTTTTTATTTTCTTTCCTTTTCTTTTTTCTTTTTTTGGTGGGGAGAGGTCTGGACCCTCATTTTTTTTTGTTTCTTTCTTTTTTTTTTTTTATTTACTTAGCAAGGGAACACGGCCGGATCGATAACGACTTCAACCCATCATTTTTTTAAAAAAAAAGAGAATGGGTTGGACCTTAAGCCCAAAAACAAGTTCCATTTTTTTTTTTTTCATATCAAAACCAACGTTCTCCAGACCTTCAACCCTTTCTTTCTCTTGTTCTTCGAGTTCTTAACTTCTTCTCTCTATTCATCACAATTTTCCAAACATTGGAACTTCATTTTAGATATAATAAAAAAAATATTAATTGGTTATATCATGTTCAATGTCTTTGCCTTTGACGATCTAAGATCTAAACAACCAAAATCAAACAACAGGAAGTAAAAAATAAAAAATAAAGAATGCCGATCGAATTAAGAATGTTATTCGAGTTTGTTAGACCGAGATTGAACCTCGGAATGATTTCGAAGGACTAAGGGAACTTTCAATTGTTTTTGGATCTTCGAACAAGTTCAAAATCAAAGGATTAAGGTCTAGCAATTGGAAGAACACCAAAAAGCAAAACCCAGCAGAAGCAAGAACGTTCAAACACTCGCCTAGAAATTTCAAACAAAGAAGACCCAAGAATTAGGGAATTGGAACCCAAATTTTAAGATGTGAGATTGAGGAACACTTGAGGATGAAAGATTAGCCCCACAAAACCCGAAACAAAGTATTGGCAAGGTCGGCAGTTGAAGAACACAAATCCAAAAATTAAGAACACCAAACCCCCGCTCGTAAATTCCCTAGAAAAATGCAGCAGTCGAGACCCCCAAAACTCCCTCGAATTTTCCTTTTTTTCTCTTCTTAACTCTCTCGCCACCCGAATTCTTATCCTCCTTTCTTCCCCTTTTTCCTATGAAATCCAACTCGTTTTATAACTAAAAACTTCCTATAATTTTTCCTAGAATCAAGTCTCAATCCCAAATTTTTCTCGTCAAAATATTTTCTCTTTAATGCAAAATCAAAACAAAAAATTTGGCCATTGCTTGATTTTCTATTGGTCAAGAATCTATAATTAATGCAAAATCAAAACAGGAAATTTGGTGAAAGATTTGGCAAATTTATCCCAAAGATTTTTGAAGAGAAATCAAAATGGGAGTGAACAACAAGTTATCCTCTCCATTGCGATCCTGTCATTCGCTATGACATTCCAAGTTAGTCCTCGTAAGTTTCAATTGCTAGCAATCATGCCCTCCCGTGGTATGATTTCAGTCTTTGTAAAGGGCAATTTTATCAATCGAGTCTTTGTATGGTGTACTTTAGATTCTGAATTTCTCAATTGGTCCAATTATATCCTTAATTACCTCAATTCACCTTCCTTTAAATGCAATTGTGCCACCTGGATGAATATTTTTTGCATTTTCTACCTACTTTCCTTTCTTTTTGTATTTTTATTTTTTTCTTTTTTTGTAATAAATTCCTACATGAATAACATGAAGTAGAATAAAAAATAAAAAAAATAGGAATAAATGAATAGAAGATAATAAAACAAAATGAGTAAATTTTGGGTTATTACAATACTTATAATTATTAATTGTGATTTTTTTAAAATAATTTACAAATTACTCAAAAAGTTAATTCTAAATTCATTCAAATTTTGCTTTTTAAAAAATGTTACTCTTAGATTATTGATTAAAAAGTTAATTCTTATGACTTATGCCAAATACAATTTTACTTCGACAAAATATTCATAGATCGCATCTCAACCTAATTCATCGGTATTCTACTACTAGAATACGATTTCAACACTTTCTCACCAAGATACACCAATGCATTCCTACCCCAATCTCATGAGCCGATTTAAAGAAAACCATTCATTATTGATCAATCGAATACCAAAAACCAAAATGCTTCCTTTCAGCTTTGATGCAATAATTTCTTACTCCATTCTCTTGCTCATGCATAGACAGGGTAACTTTATCTCCTTGCCTAAGCCCTTTATGAAGAACAAAGGTGCCCCATTGGCCGGATATCCAAGGTTTTGGATACTTACCTTGATTGCGAACCGATATCTTCAATCTCCAAGGATAGTCTAGCGTGTCAAATGCATCAAATTCAACCGAATTCGACCGGCGGGCAAGGGAAAAAGGCCCTCAAGCTCTCGATCGGAAATTCGAGTCGGTTATTAGTAGTGTCACTTTCGGATAACAATTTGGCCATCACCTCCATTTCTAGGGTTCGACTGAGAAAATTGTATGAGAAACTATATGCTAAATGGCTAATTTGGAGAATTTAAAATGGGGATAAAGTATCTATGGGAGTTGGACGGATATCATGTTTATATATATCAAATGGAGATTTATAAACCTCACCTGCCCTACTGTTAAATTATAGAACTTGCATTGGGGCCTTGCACAGAAATTACCAATGATCTTTGAAACATATGGGTCAAAATCAACAGAATATTTTAATCTGAAAATGATAGTGGAATCCATTATATATAAGGTTGAAAAATGCAAGCTTCGGGTTGAAAACATGACGATTTAGTGATGAAATAAATTAAATCTGATTATTTTTTTCGTAAAGTATTAAAATGGTACCGGACCTACTGATCGAAAACTTTTTGCAAGTTCAATTCTTTTTACCACCTATTCGTTATAGATTAAATTCCTTCTTAAAATTTACCTTGTGAGGGGTCACCAACTATCTCACAATAAAAAAGATGTAGGTTCTAATTGTCTGCTGTTATTTCAAGGATAAAAGACATGGTTAAATAAGTTTTTTTTTTTAGTAGAAAATCTAAGAAAACCAGTGTAAAATTTTTAAACATAACAACCAAGCAAAGTATGAGAAAGCAAATAAATAAACTTACAAATAAAGGTAAATCATAAACAATATAGCTAAAAGTTGTAAATAAAGGGGTGTTTGGTGGGGGATTAAAGGAGGTTAAATTTTACGAATGGGATATGAAGTACTCATCATAATTAATTACCGATGAGTAACTAACTCGTTAATATATATTATTGTAAAATAAAAAATCTAAAATATGTATCGATTATTGATTAGTAATATAATAACAGAAAGTTTGAAATAAAAAAAAAATCGAAAATTGGTGTTGTTGGATGATAGATTTTACCTTCCAAATATTTTTTTTGTCTCTTTTTTCGTTTTTTATTTCAATATACACAGCAAATTAATTTTTTATAGGGTTTGAGGATAGTGTTCAAGTTGTTCTAGCTAGTTGTCCGGGTAGCAACGTCAAATATAAGTGTGCCAAATTTGAATGCCATATAACATGTGATTAATCAATATGATTCAAGAGCCAAAAAGCTCAAATGCATGCATGAAACAAAATGACTGAACAACTTGCTGTCATGAGACTGAATGTATTTGGACTCCAAATTAATAGTGAAACGGCTAGGGAGAAAAATATATGTAACCATTAGTGATCTAACTTCAAGCATGCATCTAAACTCTAGAAATCTGATGCCGCCCCAAAATTTAATTGTCTCTGTCAAGCTGAGCTTATTTTAATATTTTTCATCTTCTAAAATCATATAAAAACCTTTTTAATGTAAATAACGTTCATTCTTTTTGTCAATTCTAGCATTATCATATGGGACCAAGCTCGTATGACTGTTTATTCTTTTTGTTATTTTTGTCCTATAAACATCGGGAGGCAAGTCAATGGTGCACTGGATTGTGGCTTTGTTTGTTTATTTTTTTATTTTGATCCAACTTTAAAAAATACTTATCTTCAGATATTTATCCTGCAGATTCAGTGTATGATGGAAATGGAGTCCTATATCCATCAAAAGAAAGATTACTGAATGTAACAAAAAAAAAAATAAAGCTTATGATTGTATATTTTGTGATTTAGTAAGTTCATGGAATATGATTTAACTTAAAGTTCAACCATTACACTCAACTTTAAGTTTACAAATCCAATTCTACTAATGTAATAATTGAAAAATGCCACTTCAAATCTTTTCTTCCCTTTCTAGTTATTGTGTGGTAGCAGGAAAATAAACAATCCATTGTTTTTTTTTCTTTTTTACTCTGTTTAAAGAAAGCAAAAGTCATCTTCAATCTCTATCCATTGAGGTTTGTATTTTTTATGCTCTTGTGTTTATACCAATTGGACTCATCTCACACCTTTTTTTATATATATTCAGAGGCTCATGGATATATTAGGTTACACAATAGAAATAACTCTTTTCTTTACATAATTACTATATGAATTTAGAGTCATCAGAACTTAAATGTTGCTTCACTAGGATATACAACTGTTAGACTAAGCCTGTTTGTGTACTCTTCTTGCCTTTTTAGTCATTATGCTTTGTATATATCAATAATTTATCTAAGAATAAATGGTTTTTCTAATACAATTTTTTTCTTCAATTAAAAAGATAGTTTTGTCACTTTGTAGATGGTTCTGATCAACGTATAATTGATCAATTTTAGGATTAATACAAAAATGATGATTAAACGTTACCCCTTCTATAGCTGGGCTGGAAGGAGGAAGACCACCTGGGTCGTAAGCATGCTATTTAGGTCAAAAGTGTGTATTTTCTCCATCTTAAAGGGATCTTTTTTTACTTGTCTTATTTTGACCTGGAAAATTTATTTTAGTGGAATATTAATCATGACTAGCAAGACCATTTTCGAGCTAGAGGGATGGTCTAAATAAAAAAGCAAGAAAGATTTGGCTTCTTTAACCTGAAAAATATACAATAAAATTACTGTTCTGATAAACAGTAATTAATAAATTATTATATATTGTTCTTAATTTAGGTAATAATTATATGTTGCTTGACAATTGAATGCAATATGTATTGTATGATTTCTTTTCAGATAGATCATATATAGATAATGGAGTCTAGACCTAGTAAGTTTATGTTCTTGATAGCTTGCAAAGATTTGAAATCTGAGTGAAAAATACAAAATGAAGGTTAAGCTTATTTGGTCAGCCACGGAAATATTGAAGACAATTTTTTATATATATATAATTCATTAAGTTATTGAAAGAAGCTGCTAACTACAGTTTCAAAGAGACAAGACAAAAGGGCTAGCATTACAAGAAGCTCAGGTCTTTAGCATATCAGGAAAGCTATAGAGGACTTCAAGAAAGAAGGTATCTGAAACAATAGTAACCTTTGAGGTGAAAAAGGTCTAATATTTCGACAAAACTACTTCTAATTTGGTTAAGAAATTGAATTAGCAAAGCCATGGTGCCAAAACACCCAAAAAAAAAAAAAAAGAAGCCAAATAGAGTTTTGATATAAGACAACAGCAATTGTCGGAATGAGATTTGAGAAGATAGGAGCAAAAAAAAGTACGTAGACAGTAGGAAAGCAGCAGTATAGCTAGCAATAAAACCAATAAATAGGTCAAAAACCGAACTTCTGAATTTCAACTTCACCTTTCTTTACCAAACTCAATGGCTGGATAAACATATTGTAACCTTGTGAGGCAACTTTCTATTAGTCCTAACCTCAAGAATCGTTTGGCCCTATCGGCATCGTAACCGTAATTGTACCTTCCCTCACATAATATGCGGCTGCTGGGCTACGATGATCAGTGTGCGTAGGTTGGAAAAAAAAACATATCAATTTGATGTTTTTTTTAAACAAAAAGCACTTTGAAAAAACTCTTCCAGCCACAAAATATCAATTTCTAATCACTTACCTTCATAACAATTATGTGAAGATTGCGCATAATTTTCTTCTGATTGAGCATATATAAATCTGCCACGGTTGTTATTTGATTCAAAGAATATCATCCAATACATTTGTATTGCGATAATGCCAAAGGATCAACAGGTCAGATTTTACTACAAATACTTGAAATTATCGATTTAAATAACAGTAGTTACATGCGTAATGATCATTATATAATAATTTTAAAGTATTTTGTTATTATTATTTTAACACTAAAATATGTTGCGATCTATGATAATAATCACGATTTAAAACTATGCTTGAAATGGGTTTGGAAGTTCTTCTATTTTCATTGAAAAATCTATTTTTCATTGTATTCATCAAGAACCAAGAAAATGCAGCATCCCAATAATCCAGTAAGGAGGCATAGCTTGTCGTTTGATCATGAGTACCAAAAATTGCCTTCTAGCTATAGGCAGCAAAGACCATGTTGTTGACATATTTTCTTCCATGCCTTTTTCATCTGGTTGCGAGCTGGATTTCATTTTATGGGTTAATACTGTTGAACTTCATTACTTGAACCTTCTGCTAGGATCTTGAATCTTGATCCTTCTAAAATGTAATATATATAGCAAATATATACAAATTTCTCAAAATGGAAACAAACCAAGAAATCAATAAATTTTCAAATCATTTAAAAGAAATAGGAATCATACATTTGAGTCTTCTATGTCGTAATGAATTTAAGTAGGTAAATAAAAATAAAATAAGACTTTTTTTTTTTTCATGCATGTGATTCTGAGTTTATGTATACGTAAATAGTAGTGTTTAGAAATTAATTATAAAAAATAAGGACAATTTCAACTTAAGGTTTGAATTTCGAAGAGTTAGAATTCACATATTTCAGCCATGATTAATTTGAAGAATTAACGCTAATTTAAAGTGAAAAAAACTTTAAGGGCATTTTTATAAATTTATAAGAATTGACATAATTTCTATCGGGAACTATTTCAACCTAAAAGTTTAAGTAATTTGACAAAATTGTTCAACTATATTTTTATATTATTTTCTAACATATTCATTAATTAAAACTCTTTCGACCTTAAAACTTACATAAACTCACACTACCAAGTACTTTTCTTAAAAAATTAATTAGAAGAAAAGATAGAGATAATAGAATTTGAATTATTGATAATTTGATTAGTAAAACTTTGATATTATGTTAAAGAACTATTTCAATCTAAAAATTTAAGTTATCGAGTAAAACTCTATGAATGCTTTTATACTATTCCGTAACATTACCAAAAGCAAATGGCATTGAGAAGGTAGTTGAAGGTGGCAACTGGTTTATTGAGGATGTTTTGATAATTTGTGTAAAAAAAAAAAAGGCAAAGGGGCACCCAGCTTTGAATTTATGACTTTTTGAAAAGATTATTGTTATTTATTTATTTGAGTTTCTTCTCCTTTTTAACATTTCTTGGTTCCTCTGGATTGGAAATTTAGTCTTTCATTCAATGCCAATAGGCAGGAAATTTTTTTTTTAAAAAAAGAATTGTTGTTTTATTTTCATGAGCTCTTTATTTGATGATATGAAAAGTGAGAAAACAAGAATAATTAACAAAAAAGAAAAAGAAAATACTGAAAACTACATGAACAATTTATGAAGTTGAAGAAATATTATAATTTTTATTTTGTAAGTGTGTGTGTGTGTGTATATATATATATATATATATATATATGTATGTATGTATATATGTTTTTTTTTTTTTTTTTTTTGGTCTTGTGGGTCATCCGGCTCATTTGTACCTAACTCGTCTTGAATCCTGATCCGCAAGAGTGGGCCATGGTCGAGTACATCCTTTGAGGCCCGTAACAGATGGCCAAGACTGGGGGTATTGCTGCACTAAAGAATTACTATAAAAGGGAATCTATTAAACTAATTAGGCAATTTTTATACAAAATGTTTTTAGCTGCAGCTCCAATATATATGCGGAGTTATAGTTTTTTTTTTTTTTAGATCATACAAAGGTACAATTCATGAATCATGATTGATTTTATGTATATAAGAAAGAGAAAATAAAACTCTTAAAATACTTAATAGGTTAAATGATTCAAAGCTTTTTTTAATTTTAGGTCAATTAAGAATCATGTTTTCAACTTCTAATTTCAAATTGAACTTTTTTTAAATTATTTTGTATTTAAAATTGAATTCTTCTATTAGATTTTCATAAATTATAACGATAAAAGTATACATAACTTACGCATAATTGATTTTTTATATGATTTTTTCAACAATTAAAAAAGTACTAAAACTTAAAGATGCTTTGTTTTTTTCTTCCTAAGTTGGTTTTTTTCATTTTAATATGTTCTTTAATTTCTTACTTCTTAACGTTTAGAAAGAAATAAATAAGTTTTAAAAAGAAAAGCAAAATATCTATCACTTTTGATATATTTTTAGCTGTTGAGAAATTATACTTATAAGTTAGAATCGATAAAAACCTAAAAGAAATATTCAATTTCAAATGAAAAATATTTATAAAAAAAGAAGAAAAAAAGAGTCAATTTCAAATGCTACCGCTACCCCCTTATATTTGATATGCCAAAAAGAGAAAAATTGAAGAGAACCTTTTTCACAATAGCCTACCCCTACCCTACCCGTTCTCTAATTTTTCTATTATTGTCAAAAAAATTTAGAAATTGATCATTAATTTTTTTATAAGGTTGCATGAAGAATCTTTGTTTTCTACAACAATGATTATTTTTTATACTTTTTTTAAAAATAAAATAAAGCGTCAAAACCATGAAAAATAATCTTTTTTAAGGTTATATGAAAAATAAAAAATATTCATTAATTATTTGAACAAAATTGATATCGAGAAAATAATAAAATATTAATATATAATGCAAAAATAATAAAAGAAAGAAAGAAAGAAAGAAAAACTTTTTTAAAAAAAAAAAAACAAGAAAAAAGCAAGCACCAGGTCGCAACCGAGCTGGACAAGGCGGCATTCGATAGTCCACTACCTTGGACTTTAAAAAAAAAAAAAAACACTAGCGGACAAGGCGGCATTCGATAGTCCACTAGAATTAAATCGCAAGGAGACTTTTGTATGAATTGATTCTTGTCTTCACAATCTGTGAGACTCTGTTGTACGTGTTATATATGTATTTGAGTTACAAAGATATATATTACAAAACAATAATAGACAATTCAAGGCTAATCTAAACTCTATCCTGAAGTCTGTTAAGGAAAGTTTGATGTGGAGAAAAGTGTTTGTAGTTGGTGTCCTTGTTCAAGTGTAACACGTGCGTGATGGGGAAGAAGTTGCAACAATAGCATTATAACTCTGTCTTAAAAACCTAATTTTTAAGCTCCAAAACACGTTATAATGCTCCCTAAAACCATCTCAAAGACATGTAAAAACCTATTTCAAATCTCAAAACACATTATAATGCTCCCTAAAAACCAAAAATATCGATCGCTCCACTCTTTTCTGCCTCTCTCCTCCATCAACATTCAAGGATCTATCTATAGTTTGATCCGCCACCATCTAAGATTCTTGGAAAAAGATAAGTTCACACAATTGTTTCTTGTTTCTCTTCTGTCCATATATCATAGAACAAAGTTAAATATTAATTGATGGACTTTGTAGACAATAATTACAGCAACCCCACTTCCTGTTCTCTTCTATAAAGCAAGACTTTAGTTCTGAAATATAAATCTTCTAGAAATGGAATTTTTTTATGAATATTGAAATCTCCCGGAACTCAAAACCTAGAATAATGGAGGTGGTTGATTTATATAAATTTGGGGAGCCCAAAAAAAAATGAAAATAGAACTTGAAACTATATTTAACCATAACTATTAATTGTTAACCAGGCCACAAGGGTAAGATTACAAGCCAAAAGCTGACTATAGATAAGAAGTAGAACAAGCACATTAACTTGTTTATGATGAAATCAAAACCGTTTAGTTATTAGCTAGAGAGGTATAGATACAAAAAATGACCATGCTGTGAAGTCAAGACGAGCAGTAGAAGTAGCCCAGTTGCAAGGATGATGAGGAACTGCAAACAAATACAATAAAGATAATATTACGAACAAGAAATCCAAGGAACATAAGACAAAATGGGACATGCTCAAGAAAGCAAGAGAACCAGTTTCAGAGGAACTTCAATCGTTTTTAATAGATATTTTTGAATTCTAAATCTCATAATGTATGATTTTCCAAGTTACATACAACTGATGATTTTTTTGCTTGAGAAGAAGTTTAGGCTAGAAATAGTTTGTGATTATTTCTATTGATCCAGTGAGAGCTGGGAAAAGCCTCATCAAAATCTAGTGTGCTGGATTCTTTTTAATATATTTATATCTATTACATTTCTACATTTTGTCTTCAGTTTTCCAAAAATAGTACTATAAGTTAATATGTCCCATGCAACACATGTTTGGTCCCCCGCCAAGAGAATCTGACAAAGATTTTGTGCTCTTCTTCTATCAATAGAAGATGATTAAATACTGATGAACTTGATGACCGTACAGAAAGTACAGAGGCAAAATCATTAATTAATTGTCCATGTTTTCATTCATTAGTCAATCATGAGTAAAACATTCTTTAGTCTTTGACTGTTGGAAATGATTACAAGTTAGTACTTTTGTTTGAAAATGGATAATTTAAGTCGTTGACTAACACTTGTTAACTAATGCGTAAAACATTAATAGAGAAAAACCGCAGAGTAGTACGTAGTTTCAAAGAAAAATTAGTATAAATTTTAGTAAAATAACACTAAATCTAGAATTCAGAGATTAAATTATAGGTTTGCAAACATAAAAAGAATTAAGTTTTCACATTCTATTGTTGGTTTATATATATATATATCAATCTTAATGAAAACATATTTCTTTATGTGATGACTCCAAAATTGAAACTAAAACAAAACAAACCTCCTTAACAGCGAAGCTTAATTACTCCTTTATTCTACATTTAGGCACCAAAAGAGACCTAACTATTTGTAGTCTATTCTACGTACAAACAAAACAAAAAAATATCAAGATACGTGGCATGGAATGCCGTGAGTTATTGAAATGTGGTTTTATTAGTTTCAACTTTCAAGGTCGATACCAACAACGTTGCTGAACAAAAAATTTTCCCTCTTCGTTAAAGTTGCTGGTTTCCAATTTTAAAGCATTGTTAGATTTATTTTTTTTAAAGTATACTCCAATAGTCTTCAAGGCGTTTTTGGTAATATAAATATATGTTAAAATAATATGCAATTTTAGAATTGCAGTTTACATCTAGATCCACTACAGTCCCCCAGAAGTATTGACGCTATTCGACCCAATAATGTTTTCAGTTGTACAATTGAGTCCTAATCGTCTGAGTTGACTAAAATCTTATCACTAGTAGCGAGAGAAGTGAAAAGTCATTTATAGTGATGGTTGCATATCAGAAGTTTTTTCAGGGGGCTCATCCAATTTGAAATGACCTGATGCAGGTGATTAAAAAATACATATTTCTATTGATTCAATATAAATTCAAATTGTTGCAAGCAGACACCGCTTCGTTTTGATATTCAAGGCATCACAATGCCAGCCCGTGTCAACTTAGGGAATCTAGATTTTAGAAGTTCGAAACCAGTCTACATGTTTAATCTATAAAAGTGCCTTACTTTTCGTTTCCCGAGTAACTCCTCCTGCTCCCAGGAGATTTTTCCCAGTAATAATATATTTTCTTTATTCTTTTTCTTGGGGCCCAAAAGCAAAAATATCGGAGGCTTGCCAGAATGGGCTCTCCCTCTCCCTCTCCCTCTCTCAAATAAAGTTTTTTAACAATTATATTTCATTTATATTAAATTAAGGATTAAAAAATTCATTACAGTACTTTTAAATTCAAAAAACTTAAATAAAAAAGAGTGACAATACATACATGCACAGAGTTTCAATAAAACCAATAATTTATTAAAAAAAATTGAAATAAAATTCATAAAATACTAGTATCTTTGTAATGCATGATATAAAAAAAATTAATAGAGAAAATTATTATTTTAATTTTAAAAAAATAATTCCCACAATAAATAGTTGTATTTTTGGTTAAAAGTTAGGGTATCCTGCTTTGTTTCGAAAGCAAAACAGCTTCTTCTTCTTAAAAGGACACCTCTTTTGAATTCAAAGCAAAACAAATATTGATTAAACATTGTTTTTATAACAAAAATAGCTAAAAACAATAGTGATTTGAAAGCACAACAATACCAAATAGGCACATAGATGTCCTATAAATTAATACTTGATTAACTTTTAGTAAATATTGAAATCACCCAAATTATGATGATGGGGTTGAGGATAGTGTTTAACGTTGTTCTAGCCAGTTTGGTCTTCAAATACATGCATGAACCACACGTGATTAATCAATATGACTCAAGAACCAAATTAAAAGCAATCAAATGCATGCATGAACAAAATGATTGAACAACCATTGCATTACCAAAAGGGAAAAAGAAAAATTCTGTCATGGCCATTGCTGTCACGAGATGGAGGGGTCTACACTCCAAATAGTTAAAAACAAACAAAAATAAGTAACCAGTAGTTATCTAACTTCAGACATGCATCTAATCTCTCCAAGAAGAAAATCTGATGGTGCCCAAATATTTCAATCTCTCTATCCGTACAAGCTGGTCTTATTTAAATATTTTCATGTTCTAAGATCATATAAAAACCTTTAAAAGGTAAAGAACTTTTCAGTCTTTTGGTCAATTCTTGCATTTTCATGTGGGACCAATAGCATGTGACAATCTAGAAAAAGTAACATAAGATAAGGAAATTCATTAAGAATTATAATATGTCCCATGCAACACATGGTCAGCCGTCAAGAGAATCTGACGAAGACTTTGAGTTCTTCTATCTACCAATAGCACGTGACTAGAAATTGATTGACTTGATGACCTGTCAAAAAGGACAGAGGCAAAATCATTAATTAATTGTCCAACATTTTATTCATCCGTTAATTATGAGTAGAATATTTTCTAGTCTTTGAGTTTTGGAGATGGTTATAACTTATTACTTTTGTTTGAAAATCTATAATTTAGTCCTCTGACTTGCACTTGTTAATTTATACATAAAACATACGTGAATTTTTTTTCAAATTTAAGAGTAAAAATATTTACTTTTAATTAGCATAGATAGAATAAAAAGGGTTTTAAATTTTTTAATCATAAAATAAGCCGTTTATTGATTAGAGAAATTTTTTTTTAAAAAAAAAAACTAAAAGTCGAAACAAGTCTACTCACATGTTGACTATTAAAAAAAAAAACACACACACACACAGAGGACAAAGATTAAAGCTACAATATTGAGTATGATTAACATTATACAATTTAGATAATGATGCAAAACAATGGAAAAATTAATAAACTAAAAAATTTATAATATTCCAATAACTTATATATATATATATATATATATATATATATATATATATATATTGGAGCATGTATTGATTATTGATCCTAAAGATTATAAAATACATCAAGAAAGTAAAGGCAATAATTCTCATTTAAGTGACAATTTATTTACTACTAGTATTATAGATCCCATTTACATTACATTTTATATGACTTTTGTAAATTGATTCTAGTAATTGTTGTTTATAGATATATATAGTTTTGATTTGAAGAGAAATAATCGGTATGGTTGGTTACAATTATTAATTATTTTAAACAAAAAAGAAATAACTTGACTTACTCAAAAATTTAAGTCTTAGAATTATTCAATTCAAAATTGTCTTTTAATCAAACTTTAAAAATTTTCACTGTTAGCTTATTGATTAAAAAGTTAATCTTATAACTTATGCCAAATACAACTTTAATTCTACAAAATATCCACATATTTCATCCTAAACTAATTCACTATTCTACTAGAATATGATTTCAGCACTTTCTCACAAAGATATTCTTACCTCAATCTCATCATAAGCCGATTTAAAGAGAACCATTATTGATCAATCGAATACCAGAAACCGAAATGCTTCCTTTCTGCTTTGATGCAATAAGTTCTTACACCATTCTCTTGCTCATGCATAGTCAAGATAACTCTATCTCCTTCCCTAAGCCCTTTATGAAGAACATAGGTGCTCCATTGGCCGGATATCCAAGGTCTTAGATACTTACCTTGGTTGCGAACCGATATCTTCAATCTCCAAGGTTGGTTTAGCATGTCAAATGCATCAAATTCAATTGAATTCCGACCAAAGGGCAAGAGAAAAAACCTCAATCTCTTGGTCGGAAATTCGAGTCGGTTATTAGTTGTGTCACTTTTGGATAACAATTTGGCCATCACCTCCATTTCTAGGGTTCGGCTGAGAAAATGTATGAGTAACTATATGCTAAATGGTCAATTTGAAGAATTTTAAATGGGGGTGTGGTATATATGGGAGCTGGATCGATGGATGTCATAGTTATATAGATCAAACGAGTGATTTATAAGCCTCCACTCGTGATCTTGGAAATGATAGTGGAGTCCACCGAGCATGTAAGCTTCGGTTTGAACACATTAAGATTTAGTGATGAACTATAATAAATGACAATTGAATCCGATTATTTTTTCATAAAGTATTCTAATAACGAGTTAATAAGTTAAATAGTTGAGACTTGGATAGATTTTCTAGCACTCCTTTTCACCTACTTTCTATTTTTTAAAATTTGTTTCATTTCAAAATTTTTAATAGGTCATTAAATCTATTTAAAATACTAATACCATAATAAATTATATAATTAATATTAAATTTTATTTATTCAAGAAAATAATTTTAATAGAAAGATTTTAGTTATTTAAATAAATGATCTTTTATTTAAATTTTTATATATATTATAAATTTATTGAATAACTATATCTGTCTTCTCTATCTAATAAAATAACAAAAAATTAAGATGAATGGGTAAACTGATAGAGTGCTTTTTTTTTTTTTTTACTTTACATTTTCCTCGTCAATTGTGTACGGTCTAAAGTTTTGGGCATAAATAATGCTGATTGACCCATCAACACTAGAGGACGACTCGCTTGAATGCCGAGTTTTTCTCAGCTGCAACGTGGTTGTCACCTTCATTTGTATTGGCGGTCGTCGCTGCCTTTATTTGTGTTGGGTCGTATATACACTGAACTTACTAAGAATCTTTGAAAACATAAAGGTTAATAACCTGACGATTTTATTTTTTGAAAATGACGGTCGATCGAGTCCACTTGCATGTAAGCTTCAGTTTGAACACGTGACAATTTAGTGGTGAACTACAATACATGACAATTGAATCTGATTATTATTATTATTTTATTTTATTGCATTTTATTTTATTTTGTAAAGTATTCAATGGTGCCAGACCTACTGACTAAAAATTTTGTGCAAGGTCTTTTGAGCATTTATTGATCAAGTGTTTTTATTATAGATTAGATTAGGTTTTTACCCCCGCAACGTTATGGATTAGACAAAATGTAAAAAATTATTTTAATTTGAAGATTTTATGTTATACCGTGAATCAATCAAAATATATTGAAACATAAATTAAAAAAATATTCAATTTTTTTATTTTTTTATTAAAATTTTATGTTTAACTAATTATTTATTATACTTTTCATAAATTTTCTATAAAAAAATGTATTTATTCTTATTAATTTGATTTCTAACTAAAAACTTGTAATAATATAAAAAGAAAATCTAAAACTCGATACATGAATTTTTAACTAAAAATTTATTTTGTAAATTATTTTTTCCAAAAATATAATACACATTCTCTGAATTTTTTTTAATACATATATGCTACTATCATTTAAAATTTTACGATTTCATCATATAAATTATATAATTTTTTAAATAAAATAAGCACATTCTAAAATTTTATTTAAAAATCCACACATAGAGAATAGTAAATAAAATTTTAAAATAAAAATTAATTGGATGGCAATATTTATAAGAAATGACAAATTGAAGAAATAAATTTTAAATAATAAAAATAATATAATTTAAAATATATGTTTGTTTTAAAATATAAAAATATATTATATATATTTGTTTCTCGTCGAATTGAATGAGAAAAAGAAAAAAAAGCATTCGACGAGTATAGAATATTCGCCTAAAAATTTTTAGAAAAAAAGAAAAAAAAAGAAAAAAGAAAAAAAGATGCCCGACTAAAAACTAGGCTCGCGCGCTTGGGCATGGAGGAGCAAACCCTATCGGGAAATTTTTTAAAAAAAAATACCGCAATTTCTAACGAGCTAGTGTTCAATGAAATTGTTGTCAAAAAATCATGTTTTTGGTTTTGTTCTTCCCTAAAGCTAAATTCAATCCATTTGTTTTCAAAAATAACTTACAATCACAAAAATAATGTCCAAAAACTATTTTAGAGTCTGAAAATTCATTTTAAGGCATACAAAACATATAAAAATTCAAATCAAACTCAAACAACTTAAAATACTTTTGGATACCTCTTCAAACCACTTCATGACTTGTAACCACCACTAACAGATTGTATTCTTCAAGACAAACAAATTAGTGGTAATATCGATGATAGATGTGGCAAGAATCGCCTTTGCTTCTCTCTTTCTCCCTCCTCTCTTATGTCTCCTATAAGCATTTAGGGACCATATGGCGAGTACAAATAAAATTTGGGACTAAATTTTTTTTATTAAAAGCATGATAGACTAATGTGAAAAAAAAACCAATAAATAGTGAAAATAAATAGTAGAATTTAGTGATAGAGAGTAGTGCAATTAGGTGTTGTGAATTAGTATTTTCTTTTTAGTATTTTAGTTAATAAAACTTAACAACCCACAATCATTTATTAGGCAATCAAAAATTGATTTTAATAATTAATAGCTAATAGTTAAAAGAGTAGAAGAAAAAAATATTATTGACATATTGAATTTAAAATTGAAAAAAAAATAAAAGATTAATCCTAAACTAAACACCGTCAATAATTAATTACAATGCAAGCTAGATGTACATTCATACGGTTCAATCGGTGGCACACTTGCTTAACAATTGCTCACTCATACAACAACAATACAAATTAAATAGATCCTCACTCCCGGTTATTATACATGTATATTTTGATTGCAATCTAGCAAAATATAACATTATTAACCGCCATATATATATTTATTAGCTGCAAAAATCTTGCTATTATTGTAAATTACATATTACTTTTATTATTTTCATGTAGTTGATGCAAAAAATAGTGATAGATAAATTGTAAATTAGTCTCTCTTGCTTTGAGAAATGAATTAATTAGTCCTTTTCATTATAAAAATAATTATTTAATCTTTTTAATCAATATTAACCATGAAAAATTTAGTTTTTTATTATTTTAAAATGTCTTCTTTTCTCATCAATCTTTTTTATATTTTTATCTTCTTTTTTTTTTACTATTTCTTAAAACAAAACGTAAAAAAAAAAATTAAAATAGCAAAAATGATAAAAGTATTAGTTTTTGAATCCAGATGGACTAATTAATTTGTTTTCTTAAGAAAGAGGGACTGATTTATAATTTTCTCTTGAATAGTAATTTACTCATCTCCTATGAAATAAGGGGAAAAAAAAGACAATGACAATAGCATTAAATGAGCTATCGAAAAAAAAATGAAATGATAAAAAAAGCTTAAGAATCGAGTTAAGGGTAAGTGTGGATTTTCATAAATCCACTAAGTGGCAATAAGTGTAATTAATAGTAAAAGAGAAGGCCATTTATAATATAATAACCCAAAATTTACCTTTTTTTGTTTTTATTTTTATTTTTATTTTTATTTCTATTTCTATTTTTATTTTTTACTTTTTATTTAATGTATGTTTTTTTTTTTTAATTTAAAGTTTACCGAGAAAAAGAAAAAAAAGAAAAATGATGAAAAACACAAAAAATTTCGTTTAGGGATACAATTGAAGTAATTAGGAGTGTAATCGAGTCAATTAAAAAATTTAGGCCCTAAATCGCACCTTATAGGGACCCAATTGATAAGATTATGTTGAAATTATACCATCGAAGGGCGTGATCGCTGGACTTGAAATGCACGAGGACCAAGTTGGAAGTTTGGAGCGAATGACATGACCGAAATGGAGAAGACGACCTATCGTCCACTCCAATGCAAATTCTCTCCGAAAATATTTGGGAGAAATGTGCCAAATCCTCCATCAAATTTCCTGTTTTGATTTTGCATTTATCATGATTATTGGATCGGAATTAATACCAACGGAAAATCAAGCAATTTCCTGTTTTGATTTTGCATTAATCATGAATTAAAGAGGAAAAAATTTGATAAAAAAATTCAGGATTTGAGATTCTATTCTAGGAGAAATTCTAGGAAACTTTTTTCTATAAAACGTTTTGAATTTCATATAACGAAAAAAGGAGGAAGAGGAGGAATTCGTGTTCGGAGAGAGTGAAAATTAAAAGCAAAAGTCTTGATTTTTTTTAGCAACTGCGTTTTTTGGGTTTTGGTTTCGGGTGTTCTTGGTGTTCATGCATTACGGGTTTGGAGTTTTAAAGCTCGTCGTTCCCTTTTGTTTTTTGTTTTGTTTTTTTGGGGTTAAAATTCTAGATCCACGGGTTTCTCAACTTCGTTTATTAGATTTCTAGGGTTCAATTTGTCCATACACGGGTTTTCTCTTTGAAGATTTTGGGCATTTGTTCTTCATTTTACTGGCGAGTTGAACCCGTTCTTCCTAGTTCCGGGTTTTGTTTTTTGAGTTCTTCACATTGTTGAATTTTGATCCCCTGTTTTGAACTTATCTAAGCATCCAAGATCCATTAACGGTTCCTTAACTTCTCAAAAACCGTCTCGAGGGTCGATTTCAATCCAAGTTTTTTTCGTTTTCTCTTCAATTATCAACACCAAGCATACCAGTGTCCGTGTTCATCATTTTTTTTCCTTCATTATTTTTCCATTTTTTTTTTTTTTTGCTTTGACATTTTAAATGTTGGTTTCGTAATTCGTTTAAGTTTTAGGTTTTTTTTTGTGATCGAAATAGAAGTACGGAGGTTACATGTTAATTGGCTCATTTTGTTTGAAATCGAGTTCTTACTTCGGGAAACTGGAAAATAGAAAGAGAAAGTGAAGAACATGAGAGAGAAAAGGTTAAAAGCTTGAAAATTTTGGTTTTGATCTGAAAATAAAAACAAAAGGGCTTGAGGTGCGGCCCGATCCATGAAAATAAAAAAAGAAACAAAAGGGGCTTAACTCGTTTTCGATCCGACCTATGCCTCTTACGCCAAATAAAACAGGGGGCCTAGACCGGAATTCAGCTCAACCCGTGTCCCTTTTCCAAAAAAACAAAAAAAGGTAATAAAGAAATAAAAAAGATAGAATTAGGGAAGAAAAAATAAAAAGAAAAAAGAGATGGGTAAAAAAATAAAAAAAATAAAAATAATAAGTTGTGGGTTAATAGTTTAGGTATAGGATGATTTTTTTTCTATCCTTTTCTTTTATTATTTGTTTATTTATTTTAGCCTCGTTTGTTTTTATTCCTTGTCTTTTTTTAGATTAATTTAGAATTTTTATTTCAATATTTTTTTTCTTTAATATGTATTGCTAGAAAAATTATAAAAATATCTTGACGAAGTCTCCTATTTGATAGGGACTAACGTCATAAAAGAAAAGTGCTTAAAATTTTGGCGAAGCCTCCTACTTGGTAGAGACCGAGGCCACCAAAAAATAATAATAAATAAATAAATTGATAAAGTCTCATATCTAATAGGGACCGACGTCACCAAAAAGAATATTCAAGATTTTCGAAGAAGTCTCCTACTAGATAGGAATTGACGTCATCAAAAATCACCTTTTAATCAAGATGTTCTCCGACACACCTGGTTGTGTCAAGGCTCTTAGTGGATCCGATGTTTGAACCGACGTGTCCCAACGAAGGAGACCGACTATCGTTTCAATACGATGCCATACTCAAATTAAATTTTTTTTTTAGCTTAACTTTGAAAAAAAAGATGGAAGCTTAAACATTAGAAAATAGTTTGACATGGAATTTTAGGAGATGAATTTTAAAACTAAAACATACATGGTACCTTTTTTTCAAAAAAGGGCACTTTTAAGTGATTAAATATCTTCCTAAAAGCGTAACCAATTCCTTATCTTAGGAATCTCCGAACCGAGTGCTATTTTTAGGTTCCTAGTTCTTTAAATACTAGGTGGCGACTCCAAAACTACGTAAATAATTAACGCTCGGACTTTAATTTCTTTGGGGAGTCTCATTCGACGTCGTGTAGCGACATATAATACGAGAGAAAAAAAAGAAAATGAAAATGACAAAGAAAATTAAAAAGAGAATCAGTCAAGGATAATTGTGGATTTTTACGAATTCATCAAGTGATAGTGAGAGTAATTAAGAGCAAAAGAGAGGTCGTTTATAACACAAAGGAGAAAAACAAAAAATAGCTCAATTCACGATATAATTGGGTGAGAATGAATAGTTTAGTAATAGAAAAATCACCACCTAATTTAGTTTCTTTTGTAATTCCTTCCTCAAATTTAATGTGTGAGGAGATATCAACCATTTCACAATATATATATATATATATATATATATTGTAAATATATATATATATATATATTCTAATTGTGTATTATATATCCCATTATTTCAAGGATAAAAGAGAATGTTATATAAGGTTTTTTTTTTTTTAAGAAAACTTATCAAAACTATTTAAAATTTTTAGAAAGAAAACTTAGCAAACTATGAGAAAGCATATAAATAATTTTTTTAGATAAAGGTAAACCATAAACAATATATAACTAAAAGCTCTAAATAAGGGGTGTTTGGTGGGGGTTAAAATTGGTTAAATTTTGTCTTGTGTTGTTTGTTTCTTATATATAAATGGGATTGATTATTAAGGGAGTACTATGTACTCCAAATTGGTGTTTTGGGTGGGTAAATTTTACCCTCCAAAATAATGTTATTTTTCTTTTATCTTAAAACACACACCAAATTAATTTTAAGTTGCCTCTAACTGATCATTAATATATAATTTAATCATTTTCCTTTCTTTTTACTAACATTTAACTCTTTAATTTATGAAAACATCAAACATTCTTCAAAACCAATTTTTACACCCTTAAAAATTATTTTTGTAATAATTATTCTTAGAGCAATTGACACTTATTTTTTAACCTTGTGCCAAATGCCGGTAAAATAAAAAAAATAAAATAAAAGAACATAACTTTTTACTATGTATTTACTATAGCTACTGGCCCATTAATATTATTCATTGAATCTTGGTTTTTGTATAATTTTTGCTTCTTTCTTAGGTAGTTATATGCAAATAAGTCCAAGTGGAGCTAGCCTTGTATGTAGCTCGTAGAAGCAAGCCTAAACGTGCGGGGCTAGCCTAGCACGAGCCCGCCTTTTTTTTTTTTTTTTTTGTTCTCTTCCAACAATTTGTTTTTATATTTTTCATGTATTTTGTGAATGAAAACTATCGAAAACATATGTGAAATAATTAGGTTTGAATGACCTATTTTTTTTTTATTATACTACAACACATATATATACACAAAGAGTCCTAAATATTAGGAATTGTTTCTTACTTCAAGGAGGAAATCTTGCCTAACCTATTCTAACTAGGAAACAAATATACGGCTAATTACATTAATTTACAGACCTAATTCCTAGCTGATTAATAGCAAAGAATCCCAACACTCCCCTCAAACTGGGTTGTAAATATTTATCATACCCAACTTGCAACTAAGATCTTCAAAATGCGTTATTGGAAGTGCTTTAGTTAGAATATCGACTGTTTGTAGATTAGAAGGAATGTAAGTAGGCTTGATTTCTCCTCCTTCTATCTTTTCTCCGATAAAATGCCGATCTATTTCCACATGTTTGGTCCGGTCATGATGAACTAGATTTTTAGCAATGTTGATGGCGGATTGACCGTCACAAAGTAGCCGTAGTGATCCCTTAAAAGGTATCTTCAATTCGACTAATACTCTTTTCACCTAGATTCCTTCACAAATACCATGAGCCATTGCTCGAAATTCGCTTCAGTACTACTCCTAGCTACCACGAGCTTGCTTTTTACTCCTCCATGTTGTTAAATTTCCCCAAACATAGGTACAATATCCGAAGTGGATCGTCTATCCGTGATTGAGCCCGCCTGATCCGCATCGAATACAATTCCACTTCCCTACTTGAGTTCTTTTTTAATAATAGTCCCTTGCTCGGAGTCATTTTCAAGTATCTTAAGACTCGTACACCGCTGTCATGTGTTCTTCGGTAGGGTTGTTCATGAACTGGCTAACAACACTTACTACGAATGCTATGTCTAGCCTAGTATGTGACAGATAGATCAACTTCCCTACGAGTCTTTGATATCTTCCTTTATCTATCGATGCACTATCGTTATCGGACCCAAGTTTGACGAGTGTAGTCCATAGGTGTCTCCGGAGGTTTACACCCAAGTATACCTGTTTCTTTTAAAAGATCTAGTACATACTTCCTTTGAGAGACTACAATACCTTGCTTAGACCTAGCCACTTCCATTCCCAAGAAGTATGTGAGTTTACCTAGGTCCTTGATCTCAAATTCTCTATTTAGAAATTCTTTGACTCTCGAAATCTCCTCGGCATAATCCCATGTTAGAATAATATCATTAACATAGACAATCAACACGTAAATCAATCCTTCCAAATAATGTTTTATAAACATTGTATGATCGAATTGTCCTCGTATATACCCATTACTCTTCACTACTTCGGTAAATCTCTCAAACCAAGCTCGGGTGATTGTTTAAGACCATAAAGTGACTTCTTTAGTCGATACACTTTGTTAATGTTTGATGAGTTCCGTAGTCCTTCGGAAATGTCCATATAGACCTCTTCTTCTAGATTCCCATTCAAGAAGGCATTCTTGATATCTAGTTGATGCGAGGGCCAATCCAAATTAGCTGCAAGAGAGAGGAGTATTCGAATAGTGATGAGTTTTGCTACCGGAGCAAAGGTCTCCTCATAATCTATGCCATAGGATTGAGTAAATCCTTTAGCTACTAACCGAGCTTTGTATCTTTCAACACTACCATCTGCTTTTGTTTTTACATTGAAAATCCATTTGCACCCGATCACATTCTTTCCATGAGGCAAATCGGTAATCTCCCAAGTACCATTCTTCACCAAAGCATTAACTTCTTCATTGATCGCTTTCTTCCATTCCGGGATAGCCATGGCTTCATGGATTGAGTTTGGAATGGATATAGAATTGATTTTTCTAGTGAATGCTTGGTAAGATGAAGATAGCCCATCATAGTTCACATAGTTCCCAATAGGGTACAATGGCTTACTTCGCATTCTCTCACCCCTTTCCGAGTGCAATGGGTAGATTCTCATTGGAATTCCCAAGATTACTTGAACTAGAACCTGCAGAATTTTCCTCCATAATTTGTAAATCGGATGTAGGGATATTTACCTCGAGTTCGGATGTTGGCGATAGCTGTAAATCGATGAAGTCTCCGATTCCTTCAGACTTTCCCCCTTTTTCCGTGGTAGACAATTATATTGGGAGATATAGAATCAATTGGTTGTGGTTCGGGTTTAGGTTGGACACTTAGAGATGGGGTAGAAGCACTTTCGAGTGGATAAGGTGTATTTATAGTTTTCGATATTTACGGGGTGTAATCTATGCTATCTAAGAAGAACCGATATTCTTGTGGTTGACTTTGACTAGAGCTCTCCCCCGAATATCGGTTTTGATGTAATAGGGTTTTGATTCAAAAAATGTGGCATCCATGGTGTGATAGAACTTTTGGTTGTCGGGACGTAAGCATTTGTAACCTTTTTGGGTAGGAAAGTACCCTACAAAGATACATTTAGTGGATCGAGAGTCAAGCTTGGTTCGATGTTGTTGATGGATATGAACAAACACAAGTACACCTAAATATTTTTAGAGGAAGAGTGGAAATTAGATGACTTTGAGGAAAGTTTTGTAAAAATACTTTATGTGGAGTGGAAAAATCTAGTACTTTTGATGGAAGTTGATTGATTAGGTATGCTTCGCTGTAAGTACGACCTCACCCCAAAAACGTTTTGGAACATTGGATGTAAACAACGGAGACTCGGCAATCTCCAAAAGGTGTCTATTCTTTCTCTCGGCTATCCCATTTTGTCGAGGGGTATCTACACATGAACTTTGGTGTATGATTCCCTCGGTTGATAGTTATGAGCCAAGATTAGAATTAAAAAACTCCCTTCCATTATCGGTTCTAAGCATTTGAATGACGAGTTTGAAATTGATTTTTAATCATTGTATTGAAATTCTTAAATATTTAAGGTACATCCGATTTATTTTTCATGAGAAAAATCCATATGAGTCGTGTGTGATCATCTACGAAAGAGATGAACCACCGAGCCCCTGTGACATTTGGAACTTGGGATGGGCCCCAAACATCACTATGGATCATAGAAAAAGGTTTTGATGCTTTGTATGGCTAAATAGGGTATGAATTACAAGTATGTTTTACAAATTGACAAATTTCACACCGAAAAGAACTAACGTTTTTATTTCCGAATAAACTTGGAAAAAGCTTAGACAAATACATAAAGTTTGGGTGTCCTAACTCTGTAATGCCACACCATGATTGATCTCTCACTCTTAGTTTTCAACTCACTAACGAACAAGCAAGAATCGGCTTTACTAGAAATAGGATTACTCATTCCTAGGTGAGATTATCCGACGGAATCCGGTTAAACCTCAAGATGATAGAACCCGAGCATGACTTCTAAGCATCGCCAATCATCCTCCCCGAAGTCACATCTTAAAATTCACAAACATGAGGAGAAAAATTAGCTAGACAGCTTAACATCTTGGGTAATTTTATTTATGGAGAGTAGGTTGTAGTCTAGATTAGGAACATATAGAACAAATTTGAGTGTTATGTCCCTAGATACCACAACCGAACCAGTCCCTTCCACTTTTTCCAAAGAACCATCTACAATTCTAATCGTGAGAGCATCATTACGGGGAGAATACGTGTGAAAAACTCGCCTATCTCCTGTCATGTGATCGGAAGCACCGTAGTCTACAATCCAAGGCTTATAGAGCTCTTGTTTGATAGTCAAAACCTTAAGAAAATTACCTTTTTGAGCTATAGAACCCGACCCAATAATTGGTGGATTCCGTTGTGATTGCGAGTAACCTTCTTAGTCCATCAAGTTCCTCTCCACTAAGAGTTGCGACCGCTCTAAATTCCCGACCATGTTGCCTCGAACTTTATTCTCTATTGTTGTTTTCGGCTTTCAATCGACTGGTTTTCCATGGAGTGTCCGGCGGGTTTCTTTGGTATGACCGTGGCGGCGATAATGTTCACACCATGGCCTTCCCCTCTACGTGGTCGCTATCGATTTCGGATCGCCAAGGTCGATGACTCGCCACTAGCAATCGATTTTTCTATCCCCGACATCGAGTGACGTCCGCTTTCTTCCCTTCGGACCTCGGAGAAGGCTTCACGCACGCTTGGCGGTGATTTTGTGCTAAATATCCTTCCTCTTACGACATCAAGACTAGAATTTAATCCCAAGCAAAATTTGTATACCCTTTTGTTCTCTATGATCTTTTTTGTATTGTTTGAGATCATTAGTAGTGTCCCAAGAATATTTCTCAAAAGCATCAAGCTACTGCCAGCTTTGTTGGAGTTTGTTGTAATACTCGATTACTGGATAAGTCACCTTGTCGAAGATCATGTAAGACGCTCTCAATTGCCACTAGTTCGGGGGTGTTGTCTTTGTGAGAAAAAGTATCTTTTCTGCTTCCCGGACTTCGCAGCGAGTTTCATATAGGAGAAATTTTCTCCTATATGTGGCTCCATGGAATTCACTAACCAAGACATAACTCGGCTATTATCTCTCTTTCGGATCCTGTACTCGGCATCTTTTTCATCCGGTTTAGTGATATTTTCGATTAGATAATCTTCTTTTTCCTTGCTACGGACATGAAACATAAAGGATTGAGACCATTGGATATAGTTTACGCCATTGAGTTTGTAGATGGTTATGGGTGCGGATGAGTAGTTTGTTATGTCTCCCCCATGATTGTTGAACACAACGGTTTCGGTATTGGAGGATTTTGGGGTTTCGATAGAGGATTTGTTGGTGCTTGTCATGTTTGGTCTTGGATGTTCTTCTTTGGAATAATATAAAGAATGGATTGGTTGATGAATACTCGCTGGAATAAGCGAGTAGAGGGTCTGTTGGGAAAAAAAAATTGGTGAAGAACCGACTTAGGACGGTACGTGGGAAAAACAGGGAGGCGTCTAGGGTTGCTTTGATACCATGTGAAATAATTAGGTTTGAATGACCTATTTTTTTTATATTATACTACAACACATATATATGCACAAAGAGTCCTAAATATTAGGAATTGTTTCCTACTTCAAGGAGGAAATCTTGCCTAACCCATTCTAACTAGGAAACAAATATACGACTAATTACATTGATTTACGACCTAATTCCTAGCCGATTAATAGCAAAGAATCCTAACACATATCATTATTTTTTTAATTTTATGATAATTTGATGATGAAATATATATGATATGTTTTAAGATTTTTTATTGAACATATATATATCATATTATATTGCTTTTATTTTTTAAAATTTATTTTTTCAATTTATCATTTCTTATTAAAATTCTCATAAATTTATTTTTTGAACTTTTTGATATAATTTTATTTATTAAGAAATATGGTTTTTTTTCATATATTGATTTTAAAATAAAAATTTAGAACATAATTATTTTATATTTATATATATATTATTGTAAATGATTTTTAAATGAGAGTAGTATAGTTATGTATGTGTATGTGTGTATTTGAATCATTAGTTTTTTTGAAAGTTAATTGTGTATCGCACATATAACACCAATTATTTATTATATATATTTTTTATTCTTCTTCATGTTCTAAAATCAATATTTTTCAAATTAAATAATTGAAATAATATTTTTAAAAAAACCTCTCAATTGTTAAAATAAAGTTTTTATGCTAATATTATTGATTTTTATAAATATATGAAAATCAAATCAATTTCTCTCAACAAATTGATTCGATTTACATTAATCACCGAAAAAGAAAAAACTTCTACCCGCATTCTATCACATGAATTGTTAACGTTACGTATGTAACAGTTGTTGGACCACGGTATAGTGCGGGTATCCAATTAATATTAAATGAAATTGATAAACCGAAAGGAGTAATTAATCCTCAAATAGTTGTTATAAGCTAAGGTTTTAATTATTTATAGAGAAAATTATACTTGATGGCTAATTAACATTAAGTAGGAATATCAATCCCGTCAAAATATTTGCTAAATTATAATTTATAGTACCTAAATAACAAAAATAATTGAACGAGTCCTAGCTTGCAATTCCACGTTCAATGGCAATAGCATAACTGGCTTTAAGTGTTGCTTGTTCTCGTCATGATTTGGTCCCATCATCCTTTGAAGCTATACTATTTGGTCCTTAACATTTCTTAACATAAAGTTGTTTATTTTTTTGTATACAAATGCAACTCTCTCATTCTATCGCTGGATATGAGAAAGTAAAGAGCAAATAATATTCTCACGAATTTAAAAATAATTAGGTGAAACACTAGCATTCTCGTAATGTGTAATTTAAAAAAAAAATTAAATGAAGAAAGTATTTATTTTAATTTTAAAAAACAGATCTCCCAATAAGCAGTTGTACACTTGTACTTCTGGTTAAAAGTAGAGGAACCTGGTTTTGCTTGGAAAGCAAATCATTTTCTTTTCAGAAAGACCCATGTTTTGATTTTAAAGTAAAATATGTATTAATCAACAGTACTTCATTGACTTGTAGGAAATAGTGAAGTGACCGTCAAATACAAGTTAGAAAAAATTTGAATGCCAATAACATGTGATTAATCAATCTGATTGAAGAACCAAAAAGCAATCAAATGCCTGCATGAACAAAAAGATTGAACAACATTGCATTCCCACAAAGAGAACAAGAGCAATTCTGTCATGTACATTGCTACCATGAGATTAAATGCATTTAGACTCCAAATAAATAACCATTAGCGATCTAATTTCAGACATGCATGTAAACTCTCTAAGAGGAACATCTGATGGTGCACAAAATTTTCAATCTCTCTATCCGTAAAAGCTGATCGATTTAAATATTTTCATGCTATAAATCATATAAAAAAACCTTTTAAAAGTAAAGAACTGTTCATTTTTTTTGTCCATTCTTGCATTATCATAGAGGACTAAGCATGTATGATTGCGGTTTTGTTTGTTTATTTGATTTTGGGTCAAGGAATTTTAAAGAGATAAAAAGGTGTCCAAATTAAATATTTTGTCGTTTTAGTGAGTGTATGGACCATGACTTGCCTTTTTCCGTACCTTTTTTTGTTTTTTGTTATAGACTAAATTCTCATTTTAAATATTGATTTGACACGTTGGTAATTCGTAAGTCAAGCATTGCATCGAACTTTAAGTTTACAAATCCTAATTCAACTAACGTAATAATTGAAAGATGCTGCTTTCAATCTTTTTTGTGTGAAAATGAAGATTAGATTAAAAAGAACAGAACTAGAAAAGAGTTGATAAAATTACAAAATTTAGATAAATAAATAAAATACATTTTTTTTACTCTCTTTGAAAGTAAGCCAAAGTCATCTTTCATCTCAATGCATTGATGAGTTTTGTAAATTTTAGGCCATTGTTTTATATCTAATAGAAACTAATATTAACTTTAACTAATCATATTTTAGTAATTAAATTATTCTTTGACATATCGGTTATTTTGAGATTTAAACTAGATTCAATGTTAAATTGACGAGACTCTCGATAACGGCGTTTGATGATCGATTCAATATGATGTCGAAAAAAAAAATCAATTGACTTAGGAAATAAAACTTGAAATTGTGATTTAAAATTAATTTTAGCAAAAATAAAATTTTTTAGGAGATAAAGTTTAGGATTAAACTAGATATGATATATTTCTTAGGAAATAGTACTTTTGGGTGATTGATATCTTTCTAAAAGTATAACCAACTCTTTACCTTAAGTAGAATCTTTTAACCAGTATGTATTTTAGGTTCTTAATTATTTTTAATACTAAATGACAATTTCGAAATTAATAATGGCTCATATTCTCAAACAAAGAAAATTTTCAATCAAAAAAAGTTTTTAACCAATAAATAAGTCAAAATATTTTGAAAGTTCCCTAAATGTAAGGTAGCCACTAAAGTGTTTTTAACTTACCTAGATTGGAGTTTCACTTTCACTTTTGGAAATCTCATTTCATAGATTTAAAGAATCCAACTTTTAAAATCTATCCAAAATTAGACATGATTCAACATTGATCTATTATAGAAATTAGTATTTAATCTTAATTAACATAAAAATTGACTCAAAAATACCCTATCATCTATAATTTTTCATCTTTCATCTGCTATTTTTCTTTCACCGACTGATTATGAGAAATAAATCACCATAGACATCAAGCTTACAAATTTTCATCTCTAAGGCTATTTTTGAACCATAGACATATGGCTTATACTTTGTTATGTTGTTTTTACATTCAAATTACAACTTGATAGGGAAAACTATTTCTCTTTTAGTGAAATCAATACTAACCTAATACTATTTCCACATATTGACTACTTCATTTAAATAAGAAATCCATATGTCAATATTTAGCTTAAGTTCTTCTTCTATCACCATTATTGACCCATCAAGAAATTTGACTTTCGAAGACTCATAGTCATTAATTACATTATCCGCCAAATGATCGGCTATTACATCTCTTTTCATCATCTTTGTCATCATGTACATAATATCATATTCAAATAACATGACTTGTCATTTTGTAAGACAAGTATAGTTTCTTAGAAATCTATGTTATCGGATCCATCTTCGAAATCAACTAAGTAATATAATAAAGCTTGTATTATCTAAGTTGTCGTGCTCATCAACCCAAACCGTAGTATATTTTTTCAAACGTGTTATACCTTGACTCATAATTCATGAACTTCTTGCTCGAAGTAATAAATGGTTTGTTCTCTCTTTTTCACTAATAACACTAATCTAGGACACTTTTCATGTCTACTTTTGAGACTAATAAGTACAAAATCAAAAGTCTCATTGATGCGAGTGGCACCAACAATGGTGGATTCGACATGTATTGCTTAATCCGGTCAAAAAAATCATGGCATTTTTCATCCCGTATACCGGGATTCTTCTTTAATAGCAACCAAAAGATTGACTAGTATATGTTAGTTAGTTACAAAATAAAGCGAGCAATGTAATTCAATCGCCCGATAAGCTTTTAACTTTTTTATCAATTAATAGTGATAGCCTACCTTAAATGGCTTTAACTTTATCGAGATTAACTTTGATTCCTCTATTACTTATTATGAACCTAAGCAATTTTCCTAAGTTCACACTAAAAGTGCACTTTGATGGGTTTAACTTTAGTTGATATTTTCTCATCCTTTTAGATAGTCTTCTTATAATCAAAATGCAATCTTTTACAAACATCATGTACAGATACGCCTCAGCAAAATGGCATGGTAAAGAGGAAGCATAGGTATATTTTGGAGATAATGAAAGCTTTGAGGTTCCAAGCAGGGCTGCCAGTCAAATTTTGAGGAGAGTGTGTTCTTACTGCCACTTATCCCATTAATACATTGCCTTTAAAAGTTATAAAAAATAAAACACCTTATGAATTATTATTGGAAAGAAAGTCAACCTACAGCCACTTCAGAGTTTTCGAATACTTAGTGTAGGCTCATGATAATAGCAAGAAGGGAGACAAGTTCGATGAAAGGGGAGGCCTTATGTCTTTGTTGGATATCTGAATAGGCAAAAGGGATATCGTGTTTATGATATTGAAAGAAAAAAGATTTACACCTCCGGGGATGTAACATTCCTTGAAAGTATACATCCCTTCAAACAAAAGGATCACAGGTTGCTAAATCAAGAAACATTGAAAGAAGGAGAAGTAAAATGAAAGCCATAGTTTGATAAGGCCTAAGAAGTGTAGCGGCCCAGTCCTAGACAAGAATAAGAAGAAATTGGTACAATTGAAGGAGAGAATGGACTAGATGGAGAAGGAAGCCCATATGTAGTTAATGATAAAGAGGAGCACGATCCAATTGATGAACCAACTGACACACAACCACAATCGACCTCTCCTTCAGCAAACTCGTTGGTATATCCTCTATCACACCATGTGTCATATAAAAGGTTTTCTCACTCATATAAAGTTTTCTTAGCGACCATCACCTCCCATGATGAGCCTAAAACATTCTTTCAGGCAATAAAGCATAAGCATTGACGAGAGGCAATGAAGAAAGAGATACAAGCCCTAGAGGAAAATGAAACTTGGACTTTGGAACCATTACCTCCGGGCAAGAAGGCAATAGACTCGAAATGGGTCTATAAAATTTAGTTCAAACCAAATGGAGAAGTAGAACAATTCAAGGGGCGACTGGTTACAAAGGGGTACACACAAGTGGAAGGGGTTGATTTCCACGAGACCTTTGCACTGGTTGCAAAGCTTGTCACAGTTAGATGTCTTTTATTAGTTACTGCCAAGAAAGGATGGATAATTTCTCAATCAGATGTGAACAATGCATTCCTTCATAGGGATTTGGAGGAGGAAGTTTGCATGCAAATACCACAAGGATTTGCACTAGAACGAGAAACAAGAGTGTGTAAGTTGAAGAAATCATTGTATGAGTTGCAATAGGCTTCTAGAAATTGGTATCACAAATTTACTAATGTCTTGCTTAATGTGGGTTTTGGGCAGTCAAAATGAGATCATTCATTATTCATATACAAAAGAGGAGAAGTGTTTGTTGCAGCCCTAATCTATGTTGATAATGTTATACTTATCGATAATAACATTAAAAAGATATAGCAAACAAAGTTGTATCTTGATAATTAAGGAATTCAGCATCCAAGATCTGAGTCCATTGAAGTACGTTTTAGGAATAGAAGTTGCACGGTCGCCACAAGATATAGTCCTTAGTCAAAGGAAATACACACTAGAAATTTTGGAGGAAAGTGGGATCTAAGCATGTCGTCCTTGCACTTTTCCAATGGAACAAAATCATAAGTTGCAAGCTGACAGCAATGGTAGGATCATTGATGTTGCACAATACAGAAGATTGATAAGGCATCTATTATATTTGACAATTACGAGACCATATATCATATATGCTGTTAATGTACTCGGCTAATTCGTTGGTTCATCGTGACAAGAGCATGTGGACGCCATAGAGCGGGTTCTACGATATTTAAAAATGGCACCAGGATCAGGAATTATGTTACCAGCATTAGGGGATCTAACACCTGACGCATATTATGATGCGGATTTTGGAGGATGTCTTATGACACGAAGATCTTGTACAGGGTATTACATTACCTTGGGTGGATCACCGGTATCATGGAAAACAAAGAAACAATCTGTGGTTGCAAAATCTTCTACAGAGGTCGAGTACAGAGTCATGGCTACAACTGTGAATGAACTATTATGGTTATGATGGTTGTTAAAGGATTTGGAGGCACCACAATTAGGACCCACTCGACTGTTCTGTGATAACCAAGCTGCACTTCACATTGCAGCGAACCCGGTATTCCATGAAAGAACTAAGCATGTTGAAATGGGTTGTTACTTCGTTAGATAAAGAGTACAGTCAAATGAAATTGCACCAGAAAAGATCGGGACAAGAGCACAGCTAGCAGATGTGTTCACCAAGGTGCTAGGTGGAGAAAGGTTCATGTCTTTGGTTGCCAAGTTGGGTGTTACAAATCTACACACGCCAACTTGAGGGGGAGTGATGAAATGGTTAAGATTGCCCAAGATTGCTCCACCATTCAAGTTGCTGATTGAGCCGAGATTACATCTTAGCATATATAGCTAATTAGCCATGTATAGCTACTGTTGTAAATTAGATAGTTGACTTTCCGTGTTTAGTATAATATTTCCTAAGCTACAAGTACGATCTGCTATATTTATATGCTTAACAGTAATGAGAATGGGCACTGCAGCATAAAATATTTCAATTAGCAACCCCACTTCCTTTTCTTCTTCTGTAGAGCAAAACTTTAGTGTTAAAAATATAAATCTTCTAGAAATGAAAAAAATTTATGAATATTTAAATCTCACAGGAACTCAAAACCTAGCAAAATGAAGGTCATTTATATCAGTTTGGGAAGCCAAAAAAAAAAAAAAAAAAACAATAAAGATAATGTTACAAACAAAAAATTCAAGGAACACAAGACAAAATGGGCCAGACATCAAGAAAGCGAGACAACCAACCATTTTCAAAGGAACAATTATTTGACTAGAAAAAAATTATATATTAAGAAAAAAAACTTATGTATTATTTTAAAGTGAGATTTACAACTAGGTTCCATTAATCCGACAATTTTTTGTGTATTTTTGAATTTTTTTATATATAGATATATTTTTTAATGTTAATATTACTTTATTACGAATATTAATCTTATCCACAATCGGTTTATAATTGAGAGATTACTTTGAACTTCAATTATTTTTTATGGATAGATATTTTTGAATTCTAAATCTATGAATGCGTGGTTTTCCATACTTCATATAAATAAAAAATTAGACATTTGATCTTATGATGGCAGCGGGAAAAAAAATGGTGGAATATATTTGCTTGAGAGTTTATTGATCTAAATTGATGGCGTTTTGCTTTAAAAGAAGTTTAGACTAGAAATACTTCGTAATTATTTTTAAGCCAAACCGTATCAAACCTCTTTTAAATATTAAGTTATTTGAGAATCAATTTTTTATTTTTTAATTTCAAATTAAACCTTTTTCTAACTATTTTTTATTTAAAATTGAAAATTTTGTTATATTTTCATCAATTTAATATTCAATTATAATTCCATAACAATTAAAAACATATCAAAACTCATGAATATTTTGTTTTTCTTCAAAACTTTTTTTTTTCCTCCTAAATGTTTAGAAGTTGGCAATTAAATAATATGTTATAATGAAAGAAACAAGTTTTGAAAAAAATGGCAAACATCCATGGATTTTGGTATATTTTTAGTGGTACAAAAGTTGAAAAATCGACCACATCCAAATTATGTATACTTTTGTTATTGAAATTGATGATAACTTGATAGAAAGAACGAACTAAAAAATAGTTAAAAACTCCAAAATTAAAAAGTTAATAATTAAGTGACTTAAAATTCATAAAAAGTTTATGACAGCTTAACCTTTTCTATTGGCCCATAGAGAGTAGAGAACGACCTCAAAGGGTATCTATATAGAGTGGATTTTAGAAGATCGATCACGCAAGAGTGGGTGCTATTGGTTTCTTTTTAATATTGTTTTTTACAATTCTACATTTTGACTTGAATTTTCCAAAAATAGTTCTATAAGATGAGGAAATTAAGCATTATAATCTGTCCCATATGTAACACATGTTTGGTCCGCCGCAAAGAGAACCTGACAAAGATTTTGTGTTCATCTTCTATCTATAAAATATGATTAAATATTGATTAACTTGTCCATATTTAGTCTTTGAATTTTGGAGATCATTAATTATAACTTACCACTTTTATTTGAAAATCTATAATTTAGACCATTGACTGACACTAGTAATTAACAATACATAAAACATGTGTGAATTTTTTAATGATTTTGTTTTTCTTATTCCTTGGTAGTTGTATTGCTACAACTCCTTATGCTCTTCTCCATCCTTTTGATCTGTAAAGCTTATTACAAGCTAAAATAATATTAATTAAAAGCCGCTCTTCTTAAATTTTTTTAATAATACAGTAAAATGTTTATTGATTAAAGAATACTAATCGATTTTTTGTACTATGCTGTAAATCGAATAAATTTTTTTTCAATTTGATAATTTATACTATGTTGTTGATTAACTAAAATATATAAAATAAAAAATCAACATTTTTATTGTTAAAATTGATCTCTTCGGAATACAAGTCAAAGATTAAACCTAGCTATCGTCAATCAATGAAATCAGGATTCATGTCCACCACTTGTTTTGCTAAGCTATCAGCCGGTTTTTGGCTTATTATGATTAAAACAAACACTCTTCATTCTTATTGAAGCAACATCAATTGACTAAGATTAACAACATAAAATCTTAGCAAAACAAGTTTCAATTATTAAAGAATAATTTTAATCCAAAAACGTGATCTATTGGGTGAGGTATGATTTATGTTACAATTTAATTAAAAATATAAATTAGATATACCTATATAATAATGGAGAATGTACTGATTATTATCCTGAAAATTATAAAACTTCTCACATTAGGTATTGGACATCAAAAAATTAAAAGGTAATAATTATCATTTAAGTAAATTAGGTGAGGTAAGGATTTATATAATTCTCTAACATATTTTCTCGAGTAAAAACTTTTTAGACTTAAAATTTACACGGACCCATCACTACTTTATGCTTAATTATTTAATTTTTAACTAAAAAAATTAAAAATGGTAACATTCAAACTCATAACCGTTTGATCAATAAAATTCAAATACCTTATCAAAAGATTATTTCAATCCAATAATTTAAACTATTAAATAAGACTTTATAATATATCATATATTACCTTCTAACACTAATCCACTTAGCATAGACACCCCAATTAACAATGAAAAAATATTTAGAATATTCCAAGAACATATATATATATATATATATATATATATATATATTTCTCGCATTAGGTATTGGACATCAAAAAAGTAAAAGGCAATAATTCTCATTTAAGTGACAATTTATTTATTACTAGTATTATGAATCCCAGTTCATTTTATATGAATTTTGTAATTTAATTTTAGTACTTGTCGTTACCCGACGTAGGACCGGGACTCAAAAAAATTAAAATTCCTATTTATAGAGTTAGTTTTTATTTATAATATTTGGAGTCTGCCATATAGTATTAGAGGAACTATGAATCTAAAATGAGCATTGGTTCACAAATTCTACGACAATAAGTTAATTACACTTTTGGAAAGATATTTAATCACCCAAAAGTGTCATTTTCGAGCAAAAGGTACCATGTGTTGTTTAGTTCTAAATTCGTCTCCTAAAATATTAAATTATTTTCTAATTTCTAAAGTCCTATTTTTTAAATCCAAATTGAATTTTTAAATTTTGGGCGTGGCATCGTATTGAAACGATCGTCGGTCTCTTTCGTCGAGCGACATGTCGATTCAAACATCGGATCCACTATCAACCTTGATACAACCGGTGTGTCGGAGGACATCCCGATTAAAATGTGATTTTTGGGGACGTCGATCCTTATCAAATAAGAGATTTCGTCAAAAATTTTAGATATTCTTTTTTAATTTTTTTATTATACTTTTTTTTATTTTTTATTTTATCTAACGACGGAAAAAAAAGGCATTAAAGTAGCAATTCTAAATTATTGTGAGAAAAAGCAACGAGAAATAAAAATAATCAAGCTTAAAAAAAATTAGGTAAATGAATAAAAAAAATCACCTTAGACCTAATCCATTAAGCCACAACTTATTTCTCTCCTACCCTTTCCCTTTTCCTTTTCCTATTTTTTCTTCTCTAATTCTATTTTTTCTATTATATTATATTTATTCTTTTTTATTTTCTTTCCTTTTCTTTTTTCTTTTTTTGGTGGGGAGAGGCTGGACCCTCATTTTTTTTTGTTTCTTTCTTTTTTTTTTTTTATTTACTTAGCAAGGGAACACGGCCGGATCGATAACATCTCAACCCATCATTTTTTAAAAAAAAAAGAGAATGGGTTGGACCTTAAGCCCAAAAACAAGTTCCATTTTTTTTTTTTTCATATCAAAACCAACGTTCTCCAGACCTTCAACCCTTTCTTTCTCTTGTTCTTCGAGTTCTTAACTTCTTCTCTCTATTCATCACAATTTTCCAAACATTGGAACTTCATTTTAGATATAATAAAAAAAATATTAATTGGTTATATCATGTTCAATGTCTTTGCCTTTGACGATCTAAGATCTAAACAACCAAAATCAAACAACAGGAAGTAAAAAATAAAAAATAAAGAATGCCGATCGAATTAAGAATGTTATTCGAGTTTGTTAGACCGAGATTGAACCTCGGAATGATTTCGAAGGACTAAGGGAACTTTCAATTGTTTTTGGATCTTCGAACAAGTTCAAAATCAAAGGATTAAGGTCTAGCAATTGGAAGAACACCAAAAAGCAAAACCCAGCAGAAGCAAGAACGTTCAAACACTCGCCTAGAAATTTCAAACAAAGAAGACCCAAGAATTAGGGAATTGGAACCCAAATTTTAAGATGTGAGATTGAGGAACACTTGAGGATGAAAGATTAGCCCCACAAAACCCGAAACAAAGTATTGGCAAGGTCGGCAGTTGAAGAACACAAATCCAAAAATTAAGAACACCAAACCCCCGCTCGTAAATTCCCTAGAAAAATGCAGCAGTCGAGACCCCCAAAACTCCCTCGAATTTTCCTTTTTTTCTCTTCTTAACTCTCTCGCCACCCGAATTCTTATCCTCCTTTCTTCCCCTTTTTCCTATGAAATCCAACTCGTTTTATAACTAAAAACTTCCTATAATTTTTCCTAGAATCAAGTCTCAATCCCAAATTTTTCTCGTCAAAATATTTTCTCTTTAATGCAAAATCAAAACAAAAAATTTGGCCATTGCTTGATTTTCTATTGGTCAAGAATCTATAATTAATGCAAAATCAAAACAGGAAATTTGGTGAAAGATTTGGCAAATTTATCCCAAAGATTTTTGAAGAGAAATCAAAATGGGAGTGAACAACAAGTTATCCTCTCCATTGCGATCCTGTCATTCGCTATGACATTCCAAGTTAGTCCTCGTAAGTTTCAATTGCTAGCAATCATGCCCTCCTCGTGGTATGATTTCAGTCTTTGTAAAGGGCAATTTTATCAATCGAGTCTTTGTATGGTGTACTTTAGATTCTGAATTTCTCAATTGGTCCAATTATATCCTTAATTACCTCAATTCACCTTCCTTTAAATGCAATTGTGCCACTCGGATGAATATTTTTTGCATTTTCTACCTACTTTCCTTTCTTTTTGTATTTTTATTTTTTTCTTTTTTTGTAATAAATTCCTACATGAATAACATGAAGTAGAATAAAAAATAAAAAAAATAGGAATAAATGAATAGAAGATAATAAAACAAAATGAGTAAATTTTGGGTTATTACAATACTTATAATTATTAATTGTGATTTTTTTAAAATAATTTACAAATTACTCAAAAAGTTAATTCTAAATTCATTCAAATTTTGCTTTTTAAAAAATGTTACTCTTAGATTATTGATTAAAAAGTTAATTCTTATGACTTATGCCAAATACAATTTTACTTCGACAAAATATTCATAGATCGCATCTCAACCTAATTCATCGGTATTCTACTACTAGAATACGATTTCAACACTTTCTCACCAAGATACACCAATGCATTCCTACCCCAATCTCATGAGCTGATTTAAAGAAAACCATTCATTATTGATCAATCGAATACCAAAAACCAAAATGCTTCCTTTCGGCTTTGATGCAATAATTTCTTACTCCATTCTCTTGCTCATGCATAGACAGGGTAACTTTATCTCCTTGCCTAAGCCCTTTATGAAGAACAAAGGTGCCCCATTGGCCGGATATCCAAGGTTTTGGATACTTACCTTGATTGCGAACCGATATCTTCAATCTCCAAGGATAGTCTAGCGTGTCAAATGCATCAAATTCAATCGAATTCGACCGGCGGGCAAGGGGAAAAAGGCCCTCAAGCTCTCGATCGGAAATTCGAGTCGGTTATTAGTAGTGTCACTTTCGGATAACAATTTGGCCATCACCTCCATTTCTAGGGTTCGACTGAGAAAATTGTATGAGAAACTATATGCTAAATGGCTAATTTGGAGAATTTAAAATGGGGATAAAGTATCTATGGGAGTTGGACGAGATATCATGTTTATATATATCAAATGGAGATTTATAAACCTCACCTGCCCTACTGTTAAATTATAGAACTTGCATTGGGGCCTTGCACGAAATTACCAATGATCTTTGAAACATATGGGTCAAAATCAACAGAATATTTTAATCCGAAAATGATAGTGGAATCCATTATATATAAGGTTGAAAAATGCAAGCTTCGGGTTGAAAACATGACGATTTAGTGATGAAATAAATTAAATCTGATTATTTTTTTCGTAAAGTATTAAAATGGTACCGGACCTACCGATCGAAAACTTTTTGCAAGTTCAATTCTTTTTACCACCTATTCGTTATAGATTAAATTCCTTCTTAAAATTTACCTTGTGAGGGGTCACCAACTATCTCACAATAAAAAAGATGTAGGTTCTAATTGTCTGCTGTTATTTCAAGGATAAAAGACATGGTTAAATAAGTTTTTTTTTTTAGTAGAAAATCTAAGAAAACCAGTGTAAAATTTTTAAACATAACAACCAAGCAAAGTATGAGAAAGCAAATAAATAAACTTACAAATAAAGGTAAATCATAAACAATATAGCTAAAAGTTGTAAATAAAGGGGTGTTTGGTGGGGGATTAAAGGAGGTTAAATTTTACGAATGGGATATGAAGTACTCATCATAATTAATTACCGATGAGTAACTAACTCGTTAATATATATTATTGTAAAATAAAAAATCTAAAATATGTATCGATTATTGATTAGTAATATAATAACAGAAAGTTTGAAATAAAAAAAAAATCGAAAATTGGTGTTGTTGGATGATAGATTTTACCTTCCAAATATTTTTTTTGTCTCTTTTTTCGTTTTTTATTTCAATATACACAGCAAATTAATTTTTTATAGGGTTTGAGGATAGTGTTCAAGTTGTTCTAGCTAGTTGTCCGGGTAGCAACGTCAAATATAAGTGTGCCAAATTTGAATGCCATATAACATGTGATTAATCAATATGATTCAAGAGCCAAAAAGCTCAAATGCATGCATGAAACAAAATGACTGAACAACTTGCTGTCATGAGACTGAATGTATTTGGACTCCAAATTAATAGTGAAACGGCTAGGGAGAAAAATATATGTAACCATTAGTGATCTAACTTCAAGCATGCATCTAAACTCTAGAAATCTGATGCCGCCCCAAAATTTAATTGTCTCTGTCAAGCTGAGCTTATTTTAATATTTTTCATCTTCTAAAATCATATAAAAACCTTTTTAATGTAAATAACGTTCATTCTTTTTGTCAATTCTAGCATTATCATATGGGACCAAGCTCGTATGACTGTTTATTCTTTTTGTTATTTTTGTCCTATAAACATCGGGAGGCAAGTCAATGGTGCACTGGATTGTGGCTTTGTTTGTTTATTTTTTTATTTTGATCCAACTTTAAAAAATACTTATCTTCAGATATTTATCCTGCAGATTCAGTGTATGATGGAAATGGAGTCCTATATCCATCAAAAGAAAGATTACTGAATGTAACAAAAAAAAAAATAAAGCTTATGATTGTATATTTTGTGATTTAGTAAGTTCATGGAATATGATTTAACTTAAAGTTCAACCATTACACTCAACTTTAAGTTTACAAATCCAATTCTACTAATGTAATAATTGAAAAATGCCACTTCAAATCTTTTCTTCCCTTTCTAGTTATTGTGTGGTAGCAGGAAAATAAACAATCCATTGTTTTTTTTTCTTTTTTACTCTGTTTAAAGAAAGCAAAAGTCATCTTCAATCTCTATCCATTGAGGTTTGTATTTTTTATGCTCTTGTGTTTATACCAATTGGACTCATCTCACACCTTTTTTTATATATATTCAGAGGCTCATGGATATATTAGGTTACACAATAGAAATAACTCTTTTCTTTACATAATTACTATATGAATTTAGAGTCATCAGAACTTAAATGTTGCTTCACTAGGATATACAACTGTTAGACTAAGCCTGTTTGTGTACTCTTCTTGCCTTTTTAGTCATTATGCTTTGTATATATCAATAATTTATCTAAGAATAAATGGTTTTTCTAATACAATTTTTTTCTTCAATTAAAAAGATAGTTTTGTCACTTTGTAGATGGTTCTGATCAACGTATAATTGATCAATTTTAGGATTAATACAAAAATGATGATTAAACGTTACCCCTTCTATAGCTGGGCTGGAAGGAGGAAGACCACCTGGGTCGTAAGCATGCTATTTAGGTCAAAAGTGTGTATTTTCTCCATCTTAAAGGGATCTTTTTTTACTTGTCTTATTTTGACCTGGAAAATTTATTTTAGTGGAATATTAATCATGACTAGCAAGACCATTTTCGAGCTAGAGGGATGGTCTAAATAAAAAAGCAAGAAAGATTTGGCTTCTTTAACCTGAAAAATATACAATAAAATTACTGTTCTGATAAACAGTAATTAATAAATTATTATATATTGTTCTTAATTTAGGTAATAATTATATGTTGCTTGACAATTGAATGCAATATGTATTGTATGATTTCTTTTCAGATAGATCATATATAGATAATGGAGTCTAGACCTAGTAAGTTTATGTTCTTGATAGCTTGCAAAGATTTGAAATCTGAGTGAAAAATACAAAATGAAGGTTAAGCTTATTTGGTCAGCCACGGAAATATTGAAGACAATTTTTTATATATATATAATTCATTAAGTTATTGAAAGAAGCTGCTAACTACAGTTTCAAAGAGACAAGACAAAAGGGCTAGCATTACAAGAAGCTCAGGTCTTTAGCATATCAGGAAAGCTATAGAGGACTTCAAGAAAGAAGGTATCTGAAACAATAGTAACCTTTGAGGTGAAAAAGGTCTAATATTTCGACAAAACTACTTCTAATTTGGTTAAGAAATTGAATTAGCAAAGCCATGGTGCCAAAACACCCAAAAAAAAAAAAAAAGAAGCCAAATAGAGTTTTGATATAAGACAACAGCAATTGTCGGAATGAGATTTGAGAAGATAGGAGCAAAAAAAAGTACGTAGACAGTAGGAAAGCAGCAGTATAGCTAGCAATAAAACCAATAAATAGGTCAAAAACCGAACTTCTGAATTTCAACTTCACCTTTCTTTACCAAACTCAATGGCTGGATAAACATATTGTAACCTTGTGAGGCAACTTTCTATTAGTCCTAACCTCAAGAATCGTTTGGCCCTATCGGCATCGTAACCGTAATTGTACCTTCCCTCACATAATATGCGGCTGCTGGGCTACGATGATCAGTGTGCGTAGGTTGGAAAAAAAAACATATCAATTTGATGTTTTTTTTAAACAAAAAGCACTTTGAAAAAACTCTTCCAGCCACAAAATATCAATTTCTAATCACTTACCTTCATAACAATTATGTGAAGATTGCGCATAATTTTCTTCTGATTGAGCATATATAAATCTGCCACGGTTGTTATTTGATTCAAAGAATATCATCCAATACATTTGTATTGCGATAATGCCAAAGGATCAACAGGTCAGATTTTACTACAAATACTTGAAATTATCGATTTAAATAACAGTAGTTACATGCGTAATGATCATTATATAATAATTTTAAAGTATTTTGTTATTATTATTTTAACACTAAAATATGTTGCGATCTATGATAATAATCACGATTTAAAACTATGCTTGAAATGGGTTTGGAAGTTCTTCTATTTTCATTGAAAAATCTATTTTTCATTGTATTCATCAAGAACCAAGAAAATGCAGCATCCCAATAATCCAGTAAGGAGGCATAGCTTGTCGTTTGATCATGAGTACCAAAAATTGCCTTCTAGCTATAGGCAGCAAAGACCATGTTGTTGACATATTTTCTTCCATGCCTTTTTCATCTGGTTGCGAGCTGGATTTCATTTTATGGGTTAATACTGTTGAACTTCATTACTTGAACCTTCTGCTAGGATCTTGAATCTTGATCCTTCTAAAATGTAATATATATAGCAAATATATACAAATTTCTCAAAATGGAAACAAACCAAGAAATCAATAAATTTTCAAATCATTTAAAAGAAATAGGAATCATACATTTGAGTCTTCTATGTCGTAATGAATTTAAGTAGGTAAATAAAAATAAAATAAGACTTTTTTTTTTTTTCATGCATGTGATTCTGAGTTTATGTATACGTAAATAGTAGTGTTTAGAAATTAATTATAAAAAATAAGGACAATTTCAACTTAAGGTTTGAATTTCGAAGAGTTAGAATTCACATATTTCAGCCATGATTAATTTGAAGAATTAACGCTAATTTAAAGTGAAAAAAACTTTAAGGGCATTTTTATAAATTTATAAGAATTGACATAATTTCTATCGGGAACTATTTCAACCTAAAAGTTTAAGTAATTTGACAAAATTGTTCAACTATATTTTTATATTATTTTCTAACATATTCATTAATTAAAACTCTTTCGACCTTAAAACTTACATAAACTCACACTACCAAGTACTTTTCTTAAAAAATTAATTAGAAGAAAAGATAGAGATAATAGAATTTGAATTATTGATAATTTGATTAGTAAAACTTTGATATTATGTTAAAGAACTATTTCAATCTAAAAATTTAAGTTATCGAGTAAAACTCTATGAATGCTTTTATACTATTCCGTAACATTACCAAAAGCAAATGGCATTGAGAAGGTAGTTGAAGGTGGCAACTGGTTTATTGAGGATGTTTTGATAATTTGTGTAAAAAAAAAAAAGGCAAAGGGGCACCCAGCTTTGAATTTATGACTTTTTGAAAAGATTATTGTTATTTATTTATTTGAGTTTCTTCTCCTTTTTAACATTTCTTGGTTCCTCTGGATTGGAAATTTAGTCTTTCATTCAATGCCAATAGGCAGGAAATTTTTTTTTTAAAAAAAGAATTGTTGTTTTATTTTCATGAGCTCTTTATTTGATGATATGAAAAGTGAGAAAACAAGAATAATTAACAAAAAAGAAAAAGAAAATACTGAAAACTACATGAACAATTTATGAAGTTGAAGAAATATTATAATTTTTATTTTGTAAGTGTGTGTGTGTGTGTATATATATATATATATATATATATATGTATGTATGTATATATGTTTTTTTTTTTTTTTTTTTTGGTCTTGTGGGTCATCCGGCTCATTTGTACCTAACTCGTCTTGAATCCTGATCCGCAAGAGTGGGCCATGGTCGAGTACATCCTTTGAGGCCCGTAACAGATGGCCAAGACTGGGGGTATTGCTGCACTAAAGAATTACTATAAAAGGGAATCTATTAAACTAATTAGGCAATTTTTATACAAAATGTTTTTAGCTGCAGCTCCAATATATATGCGGAGTTATAGTTTTTTTTTTTTTTAGATCATACAAAGGTACAATTCATGAATCATGATTGATTTTATGTATATAAGAAAGAGAAAATAAAACTCTTAAAATACTTAATAGGTTAAATGATTCAAAGCTTTTTTTAATTTTAGGTCAATTAAGAATCATGTTTTCAACTTCTAATTTCAAATTGAACTTTTTTTAAATTATTTTGTATTTAAAATTGAATTCTTCTATTAGATTTTCATAAATTATAACGATAAAAGTATACATAACTTACGCATAATTGATTTTTTATATGATTTTTTCAACAATTAAAAAAGTACTAAAACTTAAAGATGCTTTGTTTTTTTCTTCCTAAGTTGGTTTTTTTCATTTTAATATGTTCTTTAATTTCTTACTTCTTAACGTTTAGAAAGAAATAAATAAGTTTTAAAAAGAAAAGCAAAATATCTATCACTTTTGATATATTTTTAGCTGTTGAGAAATTATACTTATAAGTTAGAATCGATAAAAACCTAAAAGAAATATTCAATTTCAAATGAAAAATATTTATAAAAAAAGAAGAAAAAAAGAGTCAATTTCAAATGCTACCGCTACCCCCTTATATTTGATATGCCAAAAAGAGAAAAATTGAAGAGAACCTTTTTCACAATAGCCTACCCCTACCCTACCCGTTCTCTAATTTTTCTATTATTGTCAAAAAAATTTAGAAATTGATCATTAATTTTTTTATAAGGTTGCATGAAGAATCTTTGTTTTCTACAACAATGATTATTTTTTATACTTTTTTTAAAAATAAAATAAAGCGTCAAAACCATGAAAAATAATCTTTTTTAAGGTTATATGAAAAATAAAAAATATTCATTAATTATTTGAACAAAATTGATATCGAGAAAATAATAAAATATTAATATATAATGCAAAAATAATAAAAGAAAGAAAGAAAGAAAGAAAAACTTTTTTAAAAAAAAAAAAACAAGAAAAAAGCAAGCACCAGGTCGCAACCGAGCTGGACAAGGCGGCATTCGATAGTCCACTACCTTGGACTTTAAAAAAAAAAAAAAACACTAGCGGACAAGGCGGCATTCGATAGTCCACTAGAATTAAATCGCAAGGAGACTTTTGTATGAATTGATTCTTGTCTTCACAATCTGTGAGACTCTGTTGTACGTGTTATATATGTATTTGAGTTACAAAGATATATATTACAAAACAATAATAGACAATTCAAGGCTAATCTAAACTCTATCCTGAAGTCTGTTAAGGAAAGTTTGATGTGGAGAAAAGTGTTTGTAGTTGGTGTCCTTGTTCAAGTGTAACACGTGCGTGATGGGGAAGAAGTTGCAACAATAGCATTATAACTCTGTCTTAAAAACCTAATTTTTAAGCTCCAAAACACGTTATAATGCTCCCTAAAACCATCTCAAAGACATGTAAAAACCTATTTCAAATCTCAAAACACATTATAATGCTCCCTAAAAACCAAAAATATCGATCGCTCCACTCTTTTCTGCCTCTCTCCTCCATCAACATTCAAGGATCTATCTATAGTTTGATCCGCCACCATCTAAGATTCTTGGAAAAAGATAAGTTCACACAATTGTTTCTTGTTTCTCTTCTGTCCATATATCATAGAACAAAGTTAAATATTAATTGATGGACTTTGTAGACAATAATTACAGCAACCCCACTTCCTGTTCTCTTCTATAAAGCAAGACTTTAGTTCTGAAATATAAATCTTCTAGAAATGGAATTTTTTTATGAATATTGAAATCTCCCGGAACTCAAAACCTAGAATAATGGAGGTGGTTGATTTATATAAATTTGGGGAGCCCAAAAAAAAATGAAAATAGAACTTGAAACTATATTTAACCATAACTATTAATTGTTAACCAGGCCACAAGGGTAAGATTACAAGCCAAAAGCTGACTATAGATAAGAAGTAGAACAAGCACATTAACTTGTTTATGATGAAATCAAAACCGTTTAGTTATTAGCTAGAGAGGTATAGATACAAAAAATGACCATGCTGTGAAGTCAAGACGAGCAGTAGAAGTAGCCCAGTTGCAAGGATGATGAGGAACTGCAAACAAATACAATAAAGATAATATTACGAACAAGAAATCCAAGGAACATAAGACAAAATGGGACATGCTCAAGAAAGCAAGAGAACCAGTTTCAGAGGAACTTCAATCGTTTTTAATAGATATTTTTGAATTCTAAATCTCATAATGTATGATTTTCCAAGTTACATACAACTGATGATTTTTTTGCTTGAGAAGAAGTTTAGGCTAGAAATAGTTTGTGATTATTTCTATTGATCCAGTGAGAGCTGGGAAAAGCCTCATCAAAATCTAGTGTGCTGGATTCTTTTTAATATATTTATATCTATTACATTTCTACATTTTGTCTTCAGTTTTCCAAAAATAGTACTATAAGTTAATATGTCCCATGCAACACATGTTTGGTCCCCCGCCAAGAGAATCTGACAAAGATTTTGTGCTCTTCTTCTATCAATAGAAGATGATTAAATACTGATGAACTTGATGACCGTACAGAAAGTACAGAGGCAAAATCATTAATTAATTGTCCATGTTTTCATTCATTAGTCAATCATGAGTAAAACATTCTTTAGTCTTTGACTGTTGGAAATGATTACAAGTTAGTACTTTTGTTTGAAAATGGATAATTTAAGTCGTTGACTAACACTTGTTAACTAATGCGTAAAACATTAATAGAGAAAAACCGCAGAGTAGTACGTAGTTTCAAAGAAAAATTAGTATAAATTTTAGTAAAATAACACTAAATCTAGAATTCAGAGATTAAATTATAGGTTTGCAAACATAAAAAGAATTAAGTTTTCACATTCTATTGTTGGTTTATATATATATATATCAATCTTAATGAAAACATATTTCTTTATGTGATGACTCCAAAATTGAAACTAAAACAAAACAAACCTCCTTAACAGCGAAGCTTAATTACTCCTTTATTCTACATTTAGGCACCAAAAGAGACCTAACTATTTGTAGTCTATTCTACGTACAAACAAAACAAAAAAATATCAAGATACGTGGCATGGAATGCCGTGAGTTATTGAAATGTGGTTTTATTAGTTTCAACTTTCAAGGTCGATACCAACAACGTTGCTGAACAAAAAATTTTCCCTCTTCGTTAAAGTTGCTGGTTTCCAATTTTAAAGCATTGTTAGATTTATTTTTTTTAAAGTATACTCCAATAGTCTTCAAGGCGTTTTTGGTAATATAAATATATGTTAAAATAATATGCAATTTTAGAATTGCAGTTTACATCTAGATCCACTACAGTCCCCCAGAAGTATTGACGCTATTCGACCCAATAATGTTTTCAGTTGTACAATTGAGTCCTAATCGTCTGAGTTGACTAAAATCTTATCACTAGTAGCGAGAGAAGTGAAAAGTCATTTATAGTGATGGTTGCATATCAGAAGTTTTTTCAGGGGGCTCATCCAATTTGAAATGACCTGATGCAGGTGATTAAAAAATACATATTTCTATTGATTCAATATAAATTCAAATTGTTGCAAGCAGACACCGCTTCGTTTTGATATTCAAGGCATCACAATGCCAGCCCGTGTCAACTTAGGGAATCTAGATTTTAGAAGTTCGAAACCAGTCTACATGTTTAATCTATAAAAGTGCCTTACTTTTCGTTTCCCGAGTAACTCCTCCTGCTCCCAGGAGATTTTTCCCAGTAATAATATATTTTCTTTATTCTTTTTCTTGGGGCCCAAAAGCAAAAATATCGGAGGCTTGCCAGAATGGGCTCTCCCTCTCCCTCTCCCTCTCTCAAATAAAGTTTTTTAACAATTATATTTCATTTATATTAAATTAAGGATTAAAAAATTCATTACAGTACTTTTAAATTCAAAAAACTTAAATAAAAAAGAGTGACAATACATACATGCACAGAGTTTCAATAAAACCAATAATTTATTAAAAAAAATTGAAATAAAATTCATAAAATACTAGTATCTTTGTAATGCATGATATAAAAAAAATTAATAGAGAAAATTATTATTTTAATTTTAAAAAAATAATTCCCACAATAAATAGTTGTATTTTTGGTTAAAAGTTAGGGTATCCTGCTTTGTTTCGAAAGCAAAACAGCTTCTTCTTCTTAAAAGGACACCTCTTTTGAATTCAAAGCAAAACAAATATTGATTAAACATTGTTTTTATAACAAAAATAGCTAAAAACAATAGTGATTTGAAAGCACAACAATACCAAATAGGCACATAGATGTCCTATAAATTAATACTTGATTAACTTTTAGTAAATATTGAAATCACCCAAATTATGATGATGGGGTTGAGGATAGTGTTTAACGTTGTTCTAGCCAGTTTGGTCTTCAAATACATGCATGAACCACACGTGATTAATCAATATGACTCAAGAACCAAATTAAAAGCAATCAAATGCATGCATGAACAAAATGATTGAACAACCATTGCATTACCAAAAGGGAAAAAGAAAAATTCTGTCATGGCCATTGCTGTCACGAGATGGAGGGGTCTACACTCCAAATAGTTAAAAACAAACAAAAATAAGTAACCAGTAGTTATCTAACTTCAGACATGCATCTAATCTCTCCAAGAAGAAAATCTGATGGTGCCCAAATATTTCAATCTCTCTATCCGTACAAGCTGGTCTTATTTAAATATTTTCATGTTCTAAGATCATATAAAAACCTTTAAAAGGTAAAGAACTTTTCAGTCTTTTGGTCAATTCTTGCATTTTCATGTGGGACCAATAGCATGTGACAATCTAGAAAAAGTAACATAAGATAAGGAAATTCATTAAGAATTATAATATGTCCCATGCAACACATGGTCAGCCGTCAAGAGAATCTGACGAAGACTTTGAGTTCTTCTATCTACCAATAGCACGTGACTAGAAATTGATTGACTTGATGACCTGTCAAAAAGGACAGAGGCAAAATCATTAATTAATTGTCCAACATTTTATTCATCCGTTAATTATGAGTAGAATATTTTCTAGTCTTTGAGTTTTGGAGATGGTTATAACTTATTACTTTTGTTTGAAAATCTATAATTTAGTCCTCTGACTTGCACTTGTTAATTTATACATAAAACATACGTGAATTTTTTTTCAAATTTAAGAGTAAAAATATTTACTTTTAATTAGCATAGATAGAATAAAAAGGGTTTTAAATTTTTTAATCATAAAATAAGCCGTTTATTGATTAGAGAAATTTTTTTTTAAAAAAAAAACTAAAAGTCGAAACAAGTCTACTCACATGTTGACTATTAAAAAAAAAAACACACACACACACAGAGGACAAAGATTAAAGCTACAATATTGAGTATGATTAACATTATACAATTTAGATAATGATGCAAAACAATGGAAAAATTAATAAACTAAAAAATTTATAATATTCCAATAACTTATATATATATATATATATATATATATATATATATATATATATTGGAGCATGTATTGATTATTGATCCTAAAGATTATAAAATACATCAAGAAAGTAAAGGCAATAATTCTCATTTAAGTGACAATTTATTTACTACTAGTATTATAGATCCCATTTACATTACATTTTATATGACTTTTGTAAATTGATTCTAGTAATTGTTGTTTATAGATATATATAGTTTTGATTTGAAGAGAAATAATCGGTATGGTTGGTTACAATTATTAATTATTTTAAACAAAAAAGAAATAACTTGACTTACTCAAAAATTTAAGTCTTAGAATTATTCAATTCAAAATTGTCTTTTAATCAAACTTTAAAAATTTTCACTGTTAGCTTATTGATTAAAAAGTTAATCTTATAACTTATGCCAAATACAACTTTAATTCTACAAAATATCCACATATTTCATCCTAAACTAATTCACTATTCTACTAGAATATGATTTCAGCACTTTCTCACAAAGATATTCTTACCTCAATCTCATCATAAGCCGATTTAAAGAGAACCATTATTGATCAATCGAATACCAGAAACCGAAATGCTTCCTTTCTGCTTTGATGCAATAAGTTCTTACACCATTCTCTTGCTCATGCATAGTCAAGATAACTCTATCTCCTTCCCTAAGCCCTTTATGAAGAACATAGGTGCTCCATTGGCCGGATATCCAAGGTCTTAGATACTTACCTTGGTTGCGAACCGATATCTTCAATCTCCAAGGTTGGTTTAGCATGTCAAATGCATCAAATTCAATTGAATTCCGACCAAAGGGCAAGAGAAAAAACCTCAATCTCTTGGTCGGAAATTCGAGTCGGTTATTAGTTGTGTCACTTTTGGATAACAATTTGGCCATCACCTCCATTTCTAGGGTTCGGCTGAGAAAATGTATGAGTAACTATATGCTAAATGGTCAATTTGAAGAATTTTAAATGGGGGTGTGGTATATATGGGAGCTGGATCGATGGATGTCATAGTTATATAGATCAAACGAGTGATTTATAAGCCTCCACTTGTGATCTTGGAAATGATAGTGGAGTCCACCGAGCATGTAAGCTTCGGTTTGAACACATTAAGATTTAGTGATGAACTATAATAAATGACAATTGAATCCGATTATTTTTTCATAAAGTATTCTAATAACGAGTTAATAAGTTAAATAGTTGAGACTTGGATAGATTTTCTAGCACTCCTTTTCACCTACTTTCTATTTTTTAAAATTTGTTTCATTTCAAAATTTTTAATAGGTCATTAAATCTATTTAAAATACTAATACCATAATAAATTATATAATTAATATTAAATTTTATTTATTCAAGAAAATAATTTTAATAGAAAGATTTTAGTTATTTAAATAAATGATCTTTTATTTAAATTTTTATATATATTATAAATTTATTGAATAACTATATCTGTCTTCTCTATCTAATAAAATAACAAAAAATTAAGATGAATGGGTAAACTGATAGAGTGCTTTTTTTTTTTTTTTACTTTACATTTTCCTCGTCAATTGTGTACGGTCTAAAGTTTTGGGCATAAATAATGCTGATTGACCCATCAACACTAGAGGACGACTCGCTTGAATGCCGAGTTTTTCTCAGCTGCAACGTGGTTGTCACCTTCATTTGTATTGGCGGTCGTCGCTGCCTTTATTTGTGTTGGGTCGTATATACACTGAACTTACTAAGAATCTTTGAAAACATAAAGGTTAATAACCTGACGATTTTATTTTTTGAAAATGACGGTCGATCGAGTCCACTTGCATGTAAGCTTCAGTTTGAACACGTGACAATTTAGTGGTGAACTACAATACATGACAATTGAATCTGATTATTATTATTATTTTATTTTATTGCATTTTATTTTATTTTGTAAAGTATTCAATGGTGCCAGACCTACTGACTAAAAATTTTGTGCAAGGTCTTTTGAGCATTTATTGATCAAGTGTTTTTATTATAGATTAGATTAGGTTTTTACCCCCGCAACGTTATGGATTAGACAAAATGTAAAAAATTATTTTAATTTGAAGATTTTATGTTATACCGTGAATCAATCAAAATATATTGAAACATAAATTAAAAAAATATTCAATTTTTTTATTTTTTTATTAAAATTTTATGTTTAACTAATTATTTATTATACTTTTCATAAATTTTCTATAAAAAAATGTATTTATTCTTATTAATTTGATTTCTAACTAAAAACTTGTAATAATATAAAAAGAAAATCTAAAACTCGATACATGAATTTTTAACTAAAAATTTATTTTGTAAATTATTTTTTCCAAAAATATAATACACATTCTCTGAATTTTTTTTAATACATATATGCTACTATCATTTAAAATTTTACGATTTCATCATATAAATTATATAATTTTTTAAATAAAATAAGCACATTCTAAAATTTTATTTAAAAATCCACACATAGAGAATAGTAAATAAAATTTTAAAATAAAAATTAATTGGATGGCAATATTTATAAGAAATGACAAATTGAAGAAATAAATTTTAAATAATAAAAATAATATAATTTAAAATATATGTTTGTTTTAAAATATAAAAATATATTATATATATTTGTTTCTCGTCGAATTGAATGAGAAAAAGAAAAAAAAGCATTCGACAAGTATAGAATATTCGCCTAAAAATTTTTAGAAAAAAAGAAAAAAAAAGAAAAAAGAAAAAAAGATGCCCGACTAAAAACTAGGCTCGCGCGCTTGGGCATGGAGGAGCAAACCCTATCGGGAAATTTTTTAAAAAAAAATACCGCAATTTCTAACGAGCTAGTGTTCAATGAAATTGTTGTCAAAAAATCATGTTTTTGGTTTTGTTCTTCCCTAAAGCTAAATTCAATCCATTTGTTTTCAAAAATAACTTACAATCACAAAAATAATGTCCAAAAACTATTTTAGAGTCTGAAAATTCATTTTAAGGCATACAAAACATATAAAAATTCAAATCAAACTCAAACAACTTAAAATACTTTTGGATACCTCTTCAAACCACTTCATGACTTGTAACCACCACTAACAGATTGTATTCTTCAAGACAAACAAATTAGTGGTAATATCGATGATAGATGTGGCAAGAATCGCCTTTGCTTCTCTCTTTCTCCCTCCTCTCTTATGTCTCCTATAAGCATTTAGGGACCATATGGCGAGTACAAATAAAATTTGGGACTAAATTTTTTTTATTAAAAGCATGATAGACTAATGTGAAAAAAAAACCAATAAATAGTGAAAATAAATAGTAGAATTTAGTGATAGAGAGTAGTGCAATTAGGTGTTGTGAATTAGTATTTTCTTTTTAGTATTTTAGTTAATAAAACTTAACAACCCACAATCATTTATTAGGCAATCAAAAATTGATTTTAATAATTAATAGCTAATAGTTAAAAGAGTAGAAGAAAAAAATATTATTGACATATTGAATTTAAAATTGAAAAAAAAATAAAAGATTAATCCTAAACTAAACACCGTCAATAATTAATTACAATGCAAGCTAGATGTACATTCATACGGTTCAATCGGTGGCACACTTGCTTAACAATTGCTCACTCATACAACAACAATACAAATTAAATAGATCCTCACTCCCGGTTATTATACATGTATATTTTGATTGCAATCTAGCAAAATATAACATTATTAACCGCCATATATATATTTATTAGCTGCAAAAATCTTGCTATTATTGTAAATTACATATTACTTTTATTATTTTCATGTAGTTGATGCAAAAAATAGTGATAGATAAATTGTAAATTAGTCTCTCTTGCTTTGAGAAATGAATTAATTAGTCCTTTTCATTATAAAAATAATTATTTAATCTTTTTAATCAATATTAACCATGAAAAATTTAGTTTTTTATTATTTTAAAATGTCTTCTTTTCTCATCAATCTTTTTTATATTTTTATCTTCTTTTTTTTTTACTATTTCTTAAAACAAAACGTAAAAAAAAAAAATTAAAATAGCAAAAATGATAAAAGTATTAGTTTTTGAATCCAGATGGACTAATTAATTTGTTTTCTTAAGAAAGAGGGACTGATTTATAATTTTCTCTTGAATAGTAATTTACTCATCTCCTATGAAATAAGGGGAAAAAAAAGACAATGACAATAGCATTAAATGAGCTATCGAAAAAAAAATGAAATGATAAAAAAAGCTTAAGAATCGAGTTAAGGGTAAGTGTGGATTTTCATAAATCCACTAAGTGGCAATAAGTGTAATTAATAGTAAAAGAGAAGGCCATTTATAATATAATAACCCAAAATTTACCTTTTTTTGTTTTTATTTTTATTTTTATTTTTATTTCTATTTCTATTTTTATTTTTTACTTTTTATTTAATGTATGTTTTTTTTTTTTAATTTAAAGTTTATCGAGAAAAAGAAAAAAAAGAAAAATGATGAAAAACACAAAAAATTTCGTTTAGGGATACAATTGAAGTAATTAGGAGTGTAATCGAGTCAATTAAAAAATTTAGGCCCTAAATCGCACCTTATAGGGACCCAATTGATAAGATTATGTTGAAATTATACCATCGAAGGGCGTGATCGCTGGACTTGAAATGCACGAGGACCAAGTTGGAAGTTTGGAGCGAATGACATGACCGAAATGGAGAAGACGACCTATCGTCCACTCCAATGCAAATTCTCTCCGAAAATATTTGGGAGAAATGTGCCAAATCCTCCATCAAATTTCCTGTTTTGATTTTGCATTTATCATGATTATTGGATCGGAATTAATACCAACGTGAAAATCAAGCAATTTCCTGTTTTGATTTTGCATTAATCATGAATTAAAGAGGAAAAAATTTGATAAAAAAATTCAGGATTTGAGATTCTATTCTAGGAGAAATTCTAGGAAACTTTTTTCTATAAAACGTTTTGAATTTCATATAACGAAAAAAGGAGGAAGAGGAGGAATTCGTGTTCGAGAGAGAGTGAAAATTAAAAGCAAAAGTCTTGATTTTTTTTAGCAACTGCGTTTTTTGGGTTTTGGTTTCGGGTGTTCTTGGTGTTCATGCATTACGGGTTTGGAGTTTTAAAGCTCGTCGTTCCCTTTTGTTTTTTGTTTTGTTTTTTTGGGGTTAAAATTCTAGATCCACGGGTTTCTCAACTTCGTTTATTAGATTTCTAGGGTTCAATTTGTCCATACACAGGTTTTCTCTTTGAAGATTTTGGGCATTTGTTCTTCATTTTACTGGCGTAGTTGAACCCGTTCTTCCTAGTTCCGGGTTTTGTTTTTTGAGTTCTTCACATTGTTGAATTTTGATCCCCTGTTTTGAACTTATCTAAGCATCCAAGATCCATTAACGGTTCCTTAACTTCTCAAAACCGTCTCGAGGGTCGATTTCAATCCAAGTTTTTTTCGTTTTCTCTTCAATTATCAACACCAAGCATACCAGTGTCCGTGTTCATCATTTTTTTTCCTTCATTATTTTTCCATTTTTTTTTTTTTTTGCTTTGACATTTTAAATGTTGGTTTCGTAATTCGTTTAAGTTTTAGGTTTTTTTTTGTGATCGAAATAGAAGTACGGAGGTTACATGTTAATTGGCTCATTTTGTTTGAAATCGAGTTCTTACTTCGGGAAACTGGAAAATAGAAAGAGAAAGTGAAGAACATGAGAGAGAAAAGGTTAAAAGCTTGAAAATTTTGGTTTTGATCTGAAAATAAAAACAAAAGGGCTTGAGGTGCGGCCCGATCCATGAAAATAAAAAAAGAAACAAAAGGGGCTTAACTCGTTTTCGATCCGACCTATGCCTCTTACGCCAAATAAAACGGGGGCCTAGGCCGGAATTCAGCTCAACCCGTGTCCCTTTTCCAAAAAAACAAAAAAAGGTAATAAAGAAATAAAAAAGATAGAATTAGGGAAGAAAAAATAAAAAGAAAAAAGAGATGGGTAAAAAAATAAAAAAAATAAAAATAATAAGTTGTGGGTTAATAGTTTAGGTATAGGATGATTTTTTTTCCTATCCTTTTCTTTTATTATTTGTTTATTTATTTTAGCCTCGTTTGTTTTTATTCCTTGTCTTTTTTTAGATTAATTTAGAATTTTTATTTCAATATTTTTTTTCTTTAATATGTATTGCTAGAAAAATTATAAAAATATCTTGACGAAGTCTCCTATTTGATAGGGACTAACGTCATAAAAGAAAAGTGCTTAAAATTTTGGCGAAGCCTCCTACTTGGTAGAGACCGAGGCCACCAAAAAATAATAATAAATAAATAAATTGATAAAGTCTCATATCTAATAGGGACCGACGTCACCAAAAAGAATATTCAAGATTTTCGAAGAAGTCTCCTACTAGATAGGAATTGACGTCATCAAAAATCACCTTTTAATCAAGATGTTCTCCGACACACCTGGTTGTGTCAAGGCTCTTAGTGGATCCGATGTTTGAACCGACGTGTCCCAACGAAGGAGACCGACTATCGTTTCAATACGATGCCATACTCAAATTAAATTTTTTTTTTAGCTTAACTTTGAAAAAAAAGATGGAAGCTTAAACATTAGAAAATAGTTTGACATGGAATTTTAGGAGATGAATTTTAAAACTAAAACATACATGGTACCTTTTTTTCAAAAAAGGGCACTTTTAAGTGATTAAATATCTTCCTAAAAGCGTAACCAATTCCTTATCTTAGGAATCTCCGAACCAGATGCTATTTTTAGGTTCCTAGTTCTTTAAATACTAGGTGGCGACTCCAAAACTCCGTAAATAATTAACGCTCGGACTTTAATTTCTTTGGGGAGTCTCATTCGACGTCGTGTAGCGACATATAATACGAGAGAAAAAAAAGAAAATGAAAATGACAAAGAAAATTAAAAAGAGAATCAGTCAAGGATAATTGTGGATTTTTACGAATTCATCAAGTGATAGTGAGAGTAATTAAGAGCAAAAGAGAGGTCGTTTATAACACAAAGGAGAAAAACAAAAAATAGCTCAATTCACGATATAATTGGGTGAGAATGAATAGTTTAGTAATAGAAAAATCACCACCTAATTTAGTTTCTTTTGTAATTCCTTCCTCAAATTTAATGTGTGAGGAGATATCAACCATTTCACAATATATATATATATATATATATATATGTGAAATATATATATATATATATTCTAATTGTGTATTATATATCCCATTATTTCAAGGATAAAAGAGAATGTTATATAAGGTTTTTTTTTTTTTAAGAAAACTTATCAAAACTATTTAAAATTTTTAGAAAGAAAACTTAGCAAACTATGAGAAAGCATATAAATAATTTTTTTAGATAAAGGTAAACCATAAACAATATATAACTAAAAGCTCTAAATAAGGGGTGTTTGGTGGGGGTTAAAATTGGTTAAATTTTGTCTTGTGTTGTTTGTTTCTTATATATAAATGGGATTGATTATTAAGGGAGTACTATGTACTCCAAATTGGTGTTTTGGGTGGGTAAATTTTACCCTCCAAAATAATGTTATTTTTCTTTTATCTTAAAACACACACCAAATTAATTTTAAGTTGCCTCTAACTGATCATTAATATATAATTTAATCATTTTCCTTTCTTTTTACTAACATTTAACTCTTTAATTTATGAAAACATCAAACATTCTTCAAAACCAATTTTTACACCCTTAAAAATTATTTTTGTAATAATTATTCTTAGAGCAATTGACACTTATTTTTTAACCTTGTGCCAAATGCCGGTAAAATAAAAAAATAAAATAAAAGAACATAACTTTTTACTATGTATTTACTATAGCTACTGGCCCATTAATATTATTCATTGAATCTTGGTTTTTGTATAATTTTTGCTTCTTTCTTAGGTAGTTATATGCAAATAAGTCCAAGTGGAGCTAGCCTTGTATGTAGCTCGTAGAAGCAAGCCTAAACGTGCGGGGCTAGCCTAGCACGAGCCCGCCTTTTTTTTTTTTTTTTTTGTTCTCTTCCAACAATTTGTTTTTATATTTTTCATGTATTTTGTGAATGAAAACTATCGAAAACATATGTGAAATAATTAGGTTTGAATGACCTATTTTTTTTTTATTATACTACAACACATATATATACACAAAGAGTCCTAAATATTAGGAATTGTTTCTTACTTCAAGGAGGAAATCTTGCCTAACCTATTCTAACTAGGAAACAAATATACGGCTAATTACATTAATTTACGAGCCTAATTCCTAGCTGATTAATAGCAAAGAATCCCAACACTCCCCTCAAACTGGGTTGTAAATATTTATCATACCCAACTTGCAACTAAGATCTTCAAAATGCGTTATTGGAAGTGCTTTAGTTAGAATATCGACTGTTTGTAGATTAGAAGGAATGTAAGTAGGCTTGATTTCTCCTCCTTCTATCTTTTCTCCGATAAAATGCCGATCTATTTCCACATGTTTGGTCCGGTCATGATGAACTAGATTTTTAGCAATGTTGATGGCGGATTGATCGTCACAAAGTAGTCTGTAGTGATCCCTTAAAAGGTATCTTCAATTCGACTAATACTCTTTTCACCTAGATTCCTTCACAAATACCATGAGCCATTGCTCGAAATTCGCTTCGATACTACTCCTAGCTACCACGACTTGCTTTTTACTCCTCCATGTTGTTAAATTTCCCCAAACATAGGTACAATATCCGAAGTGGATCGTCTATCCGTGATTGAGCCCGCCTGATCCGCATCGAATACAATTCCACTTCCCTACTTGAGTTCTTTTTTAATAATAGTCCCTTGCTCGGAGTCATTTTCAAGTATCTTAAGACTCGTACACCGCTGTCATGTGTTCTTCGGTAGGGTTGTTCATGAACTGGCTAACAACACTTACTACGAATGCTATGTCTAGCCTAGTATGTGACGGATAGATCAACTTCCCTACGAGTCTTTGATATCTTCCTTTATCTATCGATGCACTATCGTTATCGGACCCAAGTTTGACGAGTGTAGTCCATAGGTGTCTCCGGAGGTTTACACCCAAGTATACTGTTTCTTTTAAAAGATCTAGTACATACTTCCTTTGAGAGACTACAATACCTTGCTTAGACCTAGCCACTTCCATTCCCAGAAGTATGTGAGTTTACCTAGGTCCTTGATCTCAAATTCTCTATTTAGAAATTCTTTGACTCTCGAAATCTCCTCGGCATAATCCCATGTTAGAATAATATCATTAACATAGACAATCAACACGTAAATCAATCCTTCCAAATAATGTTTTATAAACATTGTATGATCGAATTGTCCTCGTATATACCCATTACTCTTCACTACTTCGGTAAATCTCTCAAACCAAGCTCCGGGTGATTGTTTAAGACCATAAAGTGACTTCTTTAGTCGATACACTTTGTTAATGTTTGATGAGTTCCGTAGTCCTTCGAAAATGTCCATATAGACCTCTTCTTCTAGATTCCCATTCAAGAAGGCATTCTTGATATCTAGTTGATGCGAGGGCCAATCCAAATTAGGCTGCAAGAGAGAGGAGTATTCGAATAGTGATGAGTTTTGCTACGGAGCAAAGGTCTCCTCATAATCTATGCCATAGGATTGAGTAAATCCTTTAGCTACTAACCGAGCTTTGTATCTTTCAACACTACCATCTGCTTTTGTTTTTACATTGAAAATCCATTTGCACCCGATCACATTCTTTCCATGAGGCAAATCGGTAATCTCCCAAGTACCATTCTTCACCAAAGCATTAACTTCTTCATTGATTGCTTTCTTCCATTCCGGGATAGCCATGGCTTCATGGATTGAGTTTGGAATGGATATAGAATTGATTTTTCTAGTGAATGCTTGGTAAGATGAAGATAGCCCATCATAGTTCACATAGTTCCCAATAGGGTACAATGGCTTACTTCGCATTCTCTCACCCCTTTTCGAGTGCAATGGGTAGATTCTCATTGGAATTCCCAAGATTACTTGAACTAGAACCTGCAGAATTTTCCTCCATAATTTGTAAATCGGATGTAGGGATATTTACCTCGAGTTCGGATGTTGGCGATAGTCTGTAAATCGATGAAGTCTCCGATTCCTTCGACTTTCCCCCTTTTTACGTGGTAGACAATTATATTGGGAGATATAGAATCAATTGGTTGTGGTTCGGGTTTAGGTTGGACACTTAGAGATGGGGTAGAAGCACTTTCGAGTGGATAAGGTGTATTTATAGTTTTCGATATTTACGGGGTGTAATCTATGCTATCTAAGAAGAAGCGATATTCTTGTGGTTGACTTTGACTAGAGCTCTCCCCCGAATATCGGTTTTGATGTAATAGGGTTTTGATTCAAAAAATGTGGCATCCATGGTGTGATAGAACTTTTGGTTGTCGGGACGAAGCATTTGTAACCTTTTTGGGTAGGAAAGTACCCTACAAAGATACATTTAGTGGATCGAGAGTCAAGCTTGGTTCGATGTTGTTGATGGATATGAACAAACACAGTACACCTAAATATTTTTAGAGGAAGAGTGGAAATTAGATGACTTTGAGGAAAGTTTTGTAAAAATACTTTATGTGGAGTGGAAAAATCTAGTACTTTTGATGGAAGTTGATTGATTAGGTATGCTGCTTGTAAGTACGACCTCACCCCAAAAACGTTTTGGAACATTGGATGTAAACAACGGAGACTCGGCAATCTCCAAAAGGTGTCTATTCTTTCTCTCGGCTATCCCATTTCTGTGAGGGGTATCTACACATGAACTTTGGTGTATGATTCCCTCGGTTGATAGTTATGAGCCAAGATTAGAATTAAAAAACTCCCTTCCATTATCGGTTCTAAGCATTTGAATGACGAGTTTGAAATTGATTTTTAATCATTGTATTGAAATTCTTAAATATTTAAGGTACATCCGATTTATTTTTCATGAGAAAAATCCATATGAGTCGTGTGTGATCATCTACGAAAGAGATGAACCACCGAGCCCCTGTGACATTTGGAACTTGGGATGGGCCCCAAACATCACTATGGATCATAGAAAAAGGTTTTGATGCTTTGTATGGCTAAATAGGGTATGAATTACAAGTATGTTTTACAAATTGACAAATTTCACATCGAAAAGAACTAACGTTTTTATTTCCGAATAAACTTGGAAAAAGCTTAGACAAATACATAAAGTTTGGGTGTCCTAACTTTGTAATGCCACACCATGATTGATCTCTCACTCTTAGTTTTCAACTCACTAACGAACAAGCAAGAATCGGCTTTACTAGAAATAGGATTACTCATTCCTAGGTGAGATTATCCGACGGAATCCGGTTAAACCTCGAGATGATAGAACCCGACGATGACTTCTAAGCATCGCCAATCATCCTCCCCGAAGTCACATCTTAAAATTCACAAACATGAGGAGAAAAATTAGCTAGACAGTTAACATCTTGGGTAATTTTATTTATGGAGAGTAGGTTGTAGTCTAGATTAGGAACATATAGAACAAATTTGAGTGTTATGTCCCTAGATACCACAACCGAACCAGTCCCTTCCACTTTTTCCAAAGAACCATCTACAATTCTAATCGTGAGAGCATCATTACGGGGAGAATACGTGTGAAAAACTCGCCTATCTCCTGTCATGTGATCGGAAGCACCGAGTCTACAATCCAAGGCTTATAGAGCTCTTGTTTGATAGTCAAAACCTTAAGAAAATTACCTTTTTGAGCTATAGAACCCGACCCAATAATTGGTGGATTCCGTTGTGATTGCGGTAACCTTCTTAGTCCATCAAGTTCCTCTCCACTAAGAGTTGCGACCGCTCTAAATTCCCGACCATGTTGCCTCGAACTTTATTCTCTATTGTTGTTTTCGGCTTTCAATCGACTGGTTTTCCATGGAGTGTCCGGCGGGTTTCTTTGGTATGACCGGGGCGGCGATAATGTTCACACCATGGCCTTCCCCTCTACGTGGTCGCTATCGATTTCGGATCGCCAAGGTCGATGACTCGCCACTAGCAGTCGATTTTTCTATCCCCGACATCGAGTGACGTCCGCTTTCTTCCCTTCGGACCTCGGAGAAGGCTTCACGCACGCTTGGCGGTGATTTTGTGCTAAATATCCTTCCTCTTACTGACATCAAGACTAGAATTTAATCCCAAGCAAAATTTGTATACCCTTTTGTTCTCTATGATCTTTTTTGTATTGTTTGAGATCATTAGTAGTGTCCCAAGAATATTTCTCAAAAGCATCAAGCTACTGCCGGCTTTGTTGGAGTTTGTTGTAATACTCGATTCTGAGATAAGTCACCTTGTCGAAGATCATGTAAGACGCTCTCAATTGCCACTAGTTCGGGGGTGTTGTCTTTGTGAGAAAAAGTATCTTTTCTGCTTCCCGGACTTCGCAGTGAGTTTCATATAGGAGAAATTTTCTCCTATATGTGGCTCCATGGAATTCACTAACCAAGACATAACTCGGCTATTATCTCTCTTTCGGATCCTGTACTCGGCATCTTTTTCATCTCGGTTTAGTGATATTTTCGATTAGATAATCTTCTTTTTCCTTGCTACGGACATGAAACATAAAGGATTGAGACCATTGGATATAGTTTACGCCATTGAGTTTGTAGATGGTTATGGGTGCGGATGAGTAGTTTGTTATGTCTCCCCCATGATTGTTGAACACAACGGTTTCGGTATTGGAGGATTTTGGGGTTTCAATAGAGGATTTGTTGGTGCTTGTCATGTTTGGTCTTGGATGTTCTTCTTTGGAATAATATAAAGAATGGATTGGTTGATGAATACTGCTTGGAATAAGCGAGTAGAGGTCTGTTGGGAAAAAAAAATTGGTGAAGAAGCGACTTAGGACGAGTCGTGGGAAAAACGAGGAGGCGTCTAGGGTTGCTTTGATACCATGTGAAATAATTAGGTTTGAATGACCTATTTTTTTTATATTATACTACAACACATATATATGCACAAAGAGTCCTAAATATTAGGAATTGTTTCCTACTTCGAGGAGGAAATCTTGCCTAACCCATTCTAACTAGGAAACAAATATACGACTAATTACATTGATTTACGACCTAATTCCTAGCCGATTAATAGCAAAGAATCCTAACACATATCATTATTTTTTTAATTTTATGATAATTTGATGATGAAATATATATGATATGTTTTAAGATTTTTTATTGAACATATATATATCATATTATATTGCTTTTATTTTTTAAAATTTATTTTTTCAATTTATCATTTCTTATTAAAATTCTCATAAATTTATTTTTTGAACTTTTTGATATAATTTTATTTATTAAGAAATATGGTTTTTTTTCATATATTGATTTTAAAATAAAAATTTAGAACATAATTATTTTATATTTATATATATATTATTGTAAATGATTTTTAAATGAGAGTAGTATAGTTATGTATGTGTATGTGTGTATTTGAATCATTAGTTTTTTTGAAAGTTAATTGTGTATCGCACATATAACACCAATTATTTATTATATATATTTTTTATTCTTCTTCATGTTCTAAAATCAATATTTTTCAAATTAAATAATTGAAATAATATTTTTAAAAAAACCTCTCAATTGTTAAAATAAAGTTTTTATGCTAATATTATTGATTTTTATAAATATATGAAAATCAAATCAATTTCTCTCAACAAATTGATTCGATTTACATTAATCACCGAAAAAGAAAAAACTTCTACCCGCATTCTATCACATGAATTGTTAACGTTACGTATGTAATAGTTGTTGGACCACGGTATAGTGCGGGTATCCAATTAATATTAAATGAAATTGATAAACCGAAAGGAGTAATTAATCCTCAAATAGTTGTTATAAGCTAAGGTTTTAATTATTTATAGAGAAAATTATACTTGATGGCTAATTAACATTAAGTAGGAATATCAATCCCGTCAAAATATTTGCTAAATTATAATTTATAGTACCTAAATAACAAAAATAATTGAACGAGTCCTAGCTTGCAATTCCACGTTCAATGGCAATAGCATAACTGGCTTTAAGTGTTGCTTGTTCTCGTCATGATTTGGTCCCATCATCCTTTGAAGCTATACTATTTGGTCCTTAACATTTCTTAACATAAAGTTGTTTATTTTTTTGTATACAAATGCAACTCTCTCATTCTATCGCTGGATATGAGAAAGTAAAGAGCAAATAATATTCTCACGAATTTAAAAATAATTAGGTGAAACACTAGCATTCTCGTAATGTGTAATTTAAAAAAAAAATTAAATGAAGAAAGTATTTATTTTAATTTTAAAAAACAGATCTCCCAATAAGCAGTTGTACACTTGTACTTCTGGTTAAAAGTAGAGGAACCTGGTTTTGCTTGGAAAGCAAATCATTTTCTTTTCAGAAAGACCCATGTTTTGATTTTAAAGTAAAATATGTATTAATCAACAGTACTTCATTGACTTGTAGGAAATAGTGAAGTGACCGTCAAATACAAGTTAGAAAAAATTTGAATGCCAATAACATGTGATTAATCAATCTGATTGAAGAACCAAAAAGCAATCAAATGCCTGCATGAACAAAAAGATTGAACAACATTGCATTCCCACAAAGAGAACAAGAGCAATTCTGTCATGTACATTGCTACCATGAGATTAAATGCATTTAGACTCCAAATAAATAACCATTAGCGATCTAATTTCAGACATGCATGTAAACTCTCTAAGAGGAACATCTGATGGTGCACAAAATTTTCAATCTCTCTATCCGTAAAAGCTGATCGATTTAAATATTTTCATGCTATAAATCATATAAAAAAACCTTTTAAAAGTAAAGAACTGTTCATTTTTTTTGTCCATTCTTGCATTATCATAGAGGACTAAGCATGTATGATTGCGGTTTTGTTTGTTTATTTGATTTTGGGTCAAGGAATTTTAAAGAGATAAAAAGGTGTCCAAATTAAATATTTTGTCGTTTTAGTGAGTGTATGGACCATGACTTGCCTTTTTCCGTACCTTTTTTTGTTTTTTGTTATAGACTAAATTCTCATTTTAAATATTGATTTGACACGTTGGTAATTCGTAAGTCAAGCATTGCATCGAACTTTAAGTTTACAAATCCTAATTCAACTAACGTAATAATTGAAAGATGCTGCTTTCAATCTTTTTTGTGTGAAAATGAAGATTAGATTAAAAAGAACAGAACTAGAAAAGAGTTGATAAAATTACAAAATTTAGATAAATAAATAAATAAATAAAATACATTTTTTTTACTCTCTTTGAAAGTAAGCCAAAGTCATCTTTCATCTCAATGCATTGATGAGTTTTGTAAATTTTAGGCCATTGTTTTATATCTAATAGAAACTAATATTAACTTTAACTAATCATATTTTAGTAATTAAATTATTCTTTGACATATCGGTTATTTTGAGATTTAAACTAGATTCAATATTAAATTGACGAGACTCTCGATAACGGCGTTTGATGATCGATTCAATATGATGTCGGAAAAAAAAAATCAATTGACTTAGGAAATAAAACTTGAAATTGTGATTTAAAATTAATTTTAGCAAAAATAAAATTTTTTAGGAGATAAAGTTTAGGATTAAACTAGATATGATATATTTCTTAGGAAATAATACTTTTGGGTGATTGATATCTTTCTAAAAGTATAACTAACTCTTTACCTTAAGTAGAATCTTTTAAATAGTATGTATTTTAGGTTCTTAATTATTTTTAATACTAAATGATAATTTCAAAATTAATAATGGCTCATATTCTCAAACAAAGAAAATTTTCAATCAAAAAAAGTTTTTAACCAATAAATAAGTCAAAATATTTTGAAAGTTCCCTAAATGTAAGGTAGCCACTAAAGTGTTTTTAACTTATCTAGATTGGAGTTTCACTTTCACTTTTGGAAATCTCATTTCATAGATTTAAAGAATCCAACTTTTAAAATCTATCCAAAATTAGACATGATTCAACATTGATCTATTATAGAAATTAGTATTTAATCTTAATTAACGTAAAAATTGACTCAAAAATACCCTATCATCTATAATATTAAAAAAAAAAATCTTGATTCGAGAACTTTTCTTCTCAATCGACTCAAAGATCTTATTACCCCATCACCACTGTAAATTTCAACTTAGATTTCTCCATCAAAGTCAATGGCTGGATAAACTTGCTGTAAACCTTTTGAGACACGAAAATGCAGCGCCCCAGTAATCCAGTTAGCTAGGAGGCATAGCTTGTTGCTTGATCACGAGTACCAAAAATTGTCTTCTACTAATGGGTTTTATTTGTTTGATGGAAAGCATGATCATATGATCAAGAAAATAAATAATGTTTTGTATATTACAGTTAAGATGTGATTGTATGGGATCCATTCTGATAAAATATGGAAGAATATTGATAGAGATAATTTGAAAATAGAAAAAGAAACAAAAAATCTACTCTTAATACATCTAAATAGCTAGATTTTCATGATAGCATCTCTTTTGACTACTTCACCATAAGCCTTATTTTGCCCGGAAACTTCGATGACTAAGAACAACAATTGAGGGCCACAACGTGACTGCAAAGGGAAAATAGCTAGATGGCTTCCCTCCAGAAGAAGATGGAGCAAAGGAGGACACAATTATAGCAACCGTAAGGACAATAACAGCTTTTGTTAGTTCATACTCTAATACAGCCAAAAACAACTCATGTAATAATTAAACATCTTTATTGAAAGAAGATAGGGTGTAGTTTCTGAAAAAAAAAAATATTTCAATTTAAAAGTTTAAGATATTGAAGAAAAATACGATTTATATTATTATCTGCGATAGCGATGGTTGAGGGAGGAAGGATACAATTATAGCAAACATAAGGACAATAACACCTATGGTTAGTTCACACTAATAAACAGCTCCAGCAATAAACGTCTCTATTGAAATCAACAGTGGATCTCTTTCAACTTTGTCTATGAATAAAGTGATGAAACTCATGATGAGACATGATCCAAAATGAGACAAAGAATCATTAATATCACTACGTTATGGCACAAAATTAAAGCATAAACACATGGCCGCAAATTTAGAAAAAAATTCTATCTGATAGGCGTATATAATTTCATGAATTTTCTATGTTCATCTAATAATAAACTCATCGTGCAGCAATATAGCCAAATAAAAACTTACGATTTCATTCAGACAACTACCACACTAACACATGATTCCATGCCTATAGTTATCATGTCCATCCTTTCATCCTCTACACACCCATATGTTTTCTCAAACGAAAAGAGATGACAAGCCAAGCAAAACACAAGATTGAAAAACCACATGAAGATAGCGTTGGTGTATGAAGATTTGAAGATTAATAAATGATTTTGAATTAAGGAATAAAGATGTCTTTAAAGTGGTATTTGCCTCCGTGCTATAAATGCAGTTCTTATAGATTAAAAAAACAAATACGCTTCTAAAACTAAACAAATCTAAAAAAAAAAAAAATCTAGGATAACAATCTTTGCATATTTCATTTAGAACTTACAAAGAAATGATATTTTTAGAAGAAAGAATAAGAATATGATGAGATAGGTTTACAAATATTCTAAAACTTTAATTCATAGTTTATGAAAAGACATCATAATTAACACAACACAGTTATTTGTCTAAAATATTCAATGGATTCACAAATGGTTCTGTTCTTTTGTACATAACTGCAAAACCAACAATTTGACTCTCAACTTTATAGTTCAAATATGCAGTTGAATGATCAACATGCAGGAAGAAAAAGTGCTTTAAGTGTATATTTGTCAACGTCCAGTTCAAACAAGCGATTTGACTCTCAACCTAGAGTTCAAATAGACATATTTTTTGAACGAAATTCAACTTTTAATATATAGTTATTAAGTAGATAAAAAAAAACTTCTTCTTTCTTTACATAATAACTTTGATTCAATTTTTCTTACACATTTATATATTACAATCTAACACAATTGAATTCAACAGATAGAACTGGGAATTTAGGAATTATTTTATTTGAAAAAATATTAGGCAAATGCTAAAGTAAATACTAGTGATAATAAAAAATTACTATCCCATTAGAAGATATAGAGTATTAGATTATTCTTCAGGATATGATTTGCATAATTCTCTAATATATTATCTAAAGAGAGATTTTTTAAACTTGAAACTTGTATGTGCTTGCATTACTTTATGAGAAAGTTTTTTAAACTTGAAACTTACATGTGCTCGCATTACCTTGTGCTTATTAATTATAAGAGAAATAAGAGTGATGATATTTAAAATCATGACCGTTTAGTCATTAAAGTTTTAATATAAAATTGAAAGACTATCTCAATCTAAAAATTTAAACTCTTAAATAAATTTCTAAAATATAATTTATATTATTTTCTAATATTCAATCAATATTGTGCAGAGTTTTGTCTTAGTAACAAAGAACATGTTGCTGACATATCTTCTTGCATGCCTCTTTCATCTGATTGCGGGCTGGATTTCATTTTATGGGTTAATACTGTTGGACTTCCTTCATTAATTGAACCTTCTACGAGGATCTTGAAACTTGATCATTTTAGAATGTAAAAGAAAAAAAAAGATTTTGGCAAATAAATCCAAATTTCAAAATGGAAACAAACCCAAAAAAATCAATAATATTTTAAGACATTTAAAAGAAGTAGGAATCATCCATTTGAGTCATCTATATGTCACATAATGAATTTAAGTAGGTAAATAAAGATAAAATAAGACTCATAATTTTTTTTCTGTGATTCTGAATTTATGCAGAGGTAATATATAGTAAAATTTAGAAATTAATTATCTAATTTAATCAAAATAAGGACAATTTCAAACAAGGTTTGAATTTAGAGGAGTTAGAATTCACATATTTCAGAATTAATTAGAAGAATTCAGGCTAATTTAAAGTGAAAAAACTTCAAAAGCATTTTTATAAATTTATATGAATTAACATTATAGTGTCAATAATCATCTCAATCTAAAAAATTAAATATCATATAAGATTTTTTAAAATAATTTTATATTACTCTTTGACAATTACTAGAGACTTCTCGTTTTATTTTCACAAGCTCTTTATTTGATAATATAGAAAGGTGAGATAACAGGAATAATTAACAAGAACACGAAAAAGAAAATTGAGAAAACTACTTGAGCAATATATGAAGTTGTATTCTAATGTATATATAGTGTATTTTTGCTATTGTGGGTCGTCCGGCTCATTTGGATCTGACTAGTCCTGCATCGCGATCCGCTATCTGGATCTAGAGCCCAGAAATAGTGGGCCAGGGTCGAGTACATGCCTTAAGGCCCGTAGCAGATGGCCAAGATTGGGGTCATTTCTTCACTAACCTAATACTATAAAATGCAATCTATTAAACTAATTAGGGAATTATTAAACAAAATGTTTTAGTGTATGGAGAAGATCCATGCACTTAAAAAAAAAAAAAAAAGGAAAAAAAAAGGAGAGGATAATAAAGTTATATATATATATATTGTTCAGAAATAGAAAAGATGCTTTGTTATGCCTCTCAGGGTTTTGCTTCTTTTCTTCTCCTTGTTGCTAGAAACTAAATTATAACTATCTCCAAAATAAAAAACTTAATTTATAATTTGAAAAGTGTTTTCTGTTTATAAATTAACCTATTTCAAAATGTTTTAGTGTACGTAACAGATCCATGCATGATATGATTCCTCTACATGCAGCTAGGTTCAAGTGCTAGCTACTGTAATAATACTTCTAAGAGCAAGAATTATTCGATATATTTTCGATATATATATATATATCCAGACTATACTTTTTGGAATCCATAAATCATTATGGATCTCATATTTATAAAAAAGACAAAATAAAATTCTTGATATATTTAATAGGCTAAATGGTCTAGATTTCTTTGAATTTTAAGTCATCTAAGAATCAATCTTTCAGTTTTTTTAATTTTGGAGTGAAATTTCTTCCAATTAATTTGAAATTGAATTGTTATTTTAGGTTTTTATCAATTCTAAAAATAAAAGTATATGTAATTTATACGTTGTTAATTTTTTAACTTCTTTAATAGTTAGAAGTGTGTCAAAACTTATTGATATTTTTGTTTTCCTTTTAAAATTTTTTTTTCCTTCCTAAAATATTTAAGTTGCTTACTTGTTAGCATTTAGAGGGAAAATAACATGTTTTGAAAAGAAAAACAAAATATTTATAAATTTTGATATTTTTTTTAGGTATTGAGAAATTATATTTATGTGTTAGAATTGATGAAAATTTAACAAAAAAAAATAAATTTAAATAAAAAATAGTTAAAAAATCCAAAATAAAAAAACCAATTTTCAAATGCTTAAAATTTTTAAAAATAAATTAAATTATATAAGCGTTCTAGTAAAATCTAAGGCCCTTTTCGCAAATTAGTTATGTAGAGGGGCTTCCGTTCAATATTTTTAGGCATCATAAATGACAGCTGGCTAGTTTGGTAGTTGAACTGGATCAATTCCATGATATCGCACGTCTACCTATTAATATCTCGATTTATTTTTATATAATAAAATAACTTTTAAATATTTTTTTTATCTTTCTAATTGAGATAAGTTTGTAATCTATCTTTTCAACAATACTTGTAAGTAAAATAATCAGAATCAGCTGTATGATTTGTACATTATTATTTTTAATTTTCAAAATGCTCTTCGAATTAAATAAATAAAAACTTTCATATGTAAATCATGTGATTAATTTTAATAGTCTAACTTAAGAATTTTCTCAAAATGATAGGTTAGGAACTCCAAGTATATTCAAGTAATTTAATTAAAAATCTAAAAAGACAAATTAAATAATTAAAATTAATCATATAATTTTTATATAATTATTTTTTATTTTCAAAATGTCTTTCAAACTAAACAAACCTGATTAATTTCAATAATTTAACTTAAAAATTTTATCAAAATGATAGATTAAAAACTTCATATATATAAAAATAATTAATTAAAAATCTAAAACAACAAATTAAACTATTAACTATATTTTAAAAAATTAAGAAAAACCTTTCTGATAATACCCTACCCATTCTCTGATGTTTCCAGGCATGGTAAAAAAGGGGAGATTCCATCACAGTGCTAAATATCATCGTGGTGTGATCCAGACAGGAAGATTGAAACTCTCCTAGGATTCCAATTACCAAATGGTAAAGCATCTGTCCTTTTTTTCACAATAAGCAAGTACTGAAGGACTATTTGAATAATGCATGTTGGGCCCTTTTTTTTATTTTATGTTAATACGTTTAGGTCTGACAAAATTTGGCTTTATATTATGCGGCTGGTAAACAGAAAATTAAATAGATTAGCACATATTTATCCTCTTAATCACCCAATGTAGGAAATATTTGGATCGTTCATGTGAAAACATCATAAATTTTTACAAGTTCATACTGCGACGGCACTAGAATATTAGGTATGGATTCGACCACATATTCGCCATCTATTTTTTATTTTTCATCTCTTTAACAACATAAATAAGAAAGAAAAATATAAAATTCACAGTGTGCCTTTATATAAGTATTATCTATTTTAATCTCTCTAGTCATAATACAGAACAAATTTTACAACATAAATGGGAAAGAAAAATATAAAATTTATCGTGTGTTTTTATATGAGTATTTTCTATTTTAATTTTGCTAGTTATGATACAGAACAAATTTTGGTTCGTTGAACGTTGGAACAAAGCAATGTTTCTATCTAATTCTGTTAATTACATGTTATTATATGATTGATCATATGTTAAATGAAATGATTGATCTATTTCAACGTTATTTTGTACTATATTTGAATGGAATGATTGGTCTGCCCTCTCTCTCTCTATCCATCAATTCAAGAATGTATTTCAAAAAGAAATGAAAATTTTAGGACTTTAGCACTAGAGAATGTAAAATTCCACAAAGGGATTAAAAGGTGGATTTTTTTTTTTTTTTTTTTTTGACGAAAAAGAGGATTGCTTAAAATAATGGTGAAGGACACGTGAAGCTGTTGCAGATGTTCTCTTCTGGTTAATCATGCCCGTGAAGGAGACAGTGTTGAACAATTGTATTCTGAAGTCTATTTTGTTTGATACACAGAATCAAATAGTGCTTTCTGCTTGTGCTTTGGATGCCACTATCTTTGTTTTTCAATAATGTTTCACGTTATTTACAATTTACAAATTACAATTTTTATTTTTTTTGTCGCATGATTTACACGTGTATTATTTAAATATGTATTTTTTTCTACGAATTAATTCAACAAGTAACAAAATATGGATTTATAATAACTAAAGTATTAAAAAAAATTAAAATTAATAAGAATATTTTAGTCGTATCAAATATTTCAATATAAATTGGTGTTTTTTTATAGATAGTTATAGATGTACAACTTATATTTTTATTTAGAAATGGATATTAGTAGCGTAGTAATAAATAGTATAATGATCAATTAATTAATTCCTTGGCATAGTAATAAATATTACGAAAAGATTTGCATTCGAGGAAAAAATTTAAAAATACTAAAGAGTATCTATGAGCAATTATTTTATAAATTCATTTCGAAGAAAGAGACAAACATAAAAAAAAATGATAATAAATTGTATAATGATCAAATTAATTAATTACTTGGCATAGTAATAAATATTATAAAAAGATTGATATCTAATTGTATTCGAGAATTTTTTTTTTAAATACTAAAGAGTAACTATCAGTATTTATTTTACTGATTCATTTTGAACATAAAGCCATACATAAAAAAAAAGTAAAAATTAAATTTAGATTTACTAAAAATGATAAAAATATTTTGTATTAGATTCATTTTTTAAAAAAATTCTCTCTTATATAAGCATTATTAATTTTTTTTCGAGTATATTACAAGTAAAGGCTCATTTTACTAAATTTTGGTATGATTTGATCGAATGTAAAGTAAAGGAAGCCCATACGATTTTCACCAAATTGCTCCATTGAATTATTATATATGTATAAATTCAAGATTTCCTGCAAAAGTTTTTTAGGTTAAAAAGTAAAAGTATTTTCGATTCAATTTTCATATATTTTGAGATTAACAAAAATCAAACCGTAGATCTGATTTACAAATCCTCATTTGCTTATTAGCAAAATACCATTTTGTGGTTCCATTCAAAGTAAATGCCTATTGCCTTGTGTGAAAATGGGGTTGCACAAAAAAAAAAAAATGTCAAAATGGGATTTTTCAAATTGAACAAAAAGAAATCAAAATGATGTCAGGTGCGTAGGCCTAACCAGAAGTCCAAACTCTAAAGAATTACACTTTGGCAAGCAGCTGAGAGTGCCGCCTGGTTGGCTACAGAGTCACAGGTTTCTAACGCTCTCTCTCTCTCTCTCTCTCTCTCGAAAATGCCAGCCTGTGCGTGGCTTTCGTCACTTCAAGAGCCATCTCTAGCCAAGGTCTAGAACAAGCAATGTCAATCTAAGTGAAGTTACCATAAAGCTCCTCTTCTCGTTTCAAACCTTTTACCTTTTGTCCTAAAGAGCACGTGGAAAAGAAACTAAAGTACTTGTCGGTCCCCAAGGCCACTTTAGGGAATTCCTTAGTTCAGTAAACAATTTTGGGTGAACTCAAGCATGTGCCCCCCTACTATTGGGGTAATGTTAATTTTGCCCCTCAAACAATTTGGATTTCTCAATTAAATTCTTCTGTCAGCGACAATAATTTACCCCAATCCAGAGCAGAGAGAATTTCCTCATACTTATAGTTGTCTTGATATTAAGAGGTCATATAAAAAAAATTGTAGACTCTAATGAACATAGTAAAAATGGTGAAAAAAAACTTAATGAAAGACAAACAGTAAAAGAAAATGTTTATTTAAGAAAATATTTAGTGTTTTTAAAATATATTTTTCTATCATCATGAAACTATAGATAGGAGAAAGTTTCTTCTAATATTAATTAGATAAAATTATTTTTTTTTATTATAATTTTTTAACAAAATATGATAAACAAAACGGCGTTATTTCTTACAAAGAAAAGTTTGATTTGGGTGGAAGTCATGACTTAATTGAAAGTTCTTAAGAATTTAGGGACAAAATTGATACAAAAATTTATTTAGGGGGTTGGGAGTATATTTTAGTTTTTCTGAACTCTTCTTAGCAAGCAGAGTTCGTTGGATTTCTTTATGGATTCTTGTTAGATACGGTAAGATTTATTGAGGTCAACAAGCTAACTCCGTAGCCAAACCAAAACCCACCAAGAAATTCACTCAAAAAAGAAAAATATTTCTACAAGATAATGCAAGAACCTTTAGCTGAGCCAGAAGCAGAAGATGAAGTTGTGAAGCTCAAGTTCTTCTTCAGTTATGGCACTCTCTAAGCTTCCTCTCTTCACTATCTTCTTCTTCTTGTCCACTTTACTTTTTATATCTTCACAAGGTAATTGACAAAAACCCCACTTTTGTATTCACTATTTCAAGAAACTAGGAAGAATCCTTTCTGTGTTTCTAATCTTTCTCTGGCAAATTTTCAGCTTTATCATCAAAAATAGCAGTGACGCAAATCAAGGATCAACAAGATAATGAGCCATTCGTGGGAATCAACATAGGAGTAGATGTGTCGAATCTTATGTCAGCAGCAGAACTTGTTTCATTTCTACAATTTCAGAAGGTTACGCATATCAGGCTCTATGATGCAGACCCTGAAATGCTCAAGGCCTTGGCTAAAACCAAGATCCGGGTCATTATTAGTGTCCCAAATAATCAGCTTCTTGCTATTGGCTCCTCTAATGCAACAGCAGCTTCTTGGATTGGTAAAAATGTTGTTTCTTATTATCCGGAAACTGTAATTACAGCAATTGCTGTTGGTGATGAGGTTTTGACTACTGTACCCTCTTCAGCTCCTTTGCTTATGCCAGCTATTGAGTCTCTTTATAGTTCTTTAGTGGCTGCAAATTTGCATAATCAGATCAAGATTTCAACTCCACATTCTGCTTCAATAATTCTTGATCCTTTCCCACCTTCTCAGTCTTTTTTTAATCAGAGTTGGAGCTCAGTTATGCAATCTTTGCTTCAGTTTTTGTCAAAAACTGGGTCACCTTTGATGATGAATCTTTATCCTTACTATGTGTTTATGCAAAATAAAGGAGTGGTGCCTCTTGATAATTCTTTGTTTAAGCCCTTGACACCATCTAAAGAAATGGTTGATCCTAATACTTTGTTGCATTACACTAATGTTCTTGATGCTATGGTTGATGCTGCTTATTTTTCGATGAAGAATTTGAACTTTACTGATGTTGTGGTTCTTGTTACTGAGAGTGGTTGGCCTTCAAAGGGTGATTCAAAAGAGCCTTATGCTACCATTGACAATGCAGATACTTATAATTCTAATTTGATTAAGCATGTTTTGGATCGTAGCGGGACTCCTTTGCATCCAGAAATCACCTCTAGTGTGTATATATATGAGTTGTTCAATGAGGACTTGAGGTCACCACCAGTATCAGAAGCAAATTGGGGTTTGTTTTATGCGAATTCGACGTCGGTTTATTTGCTTCACGTATCGGGAAGTGGGACATTTTTGGCTAATGATACAACCAACCAAACATATTGTGTTGTTATGGATGGTGTTGATTCAAAGACATTGCAGGCAGCATTGGATTGGGCATGTGGACCAGGAAGGGCTAATTGTAGTGAGATTCAGCCAGGGGAGGATTGTTACCAGCCTAACAATGTGAAGAACCATGCCTCTTATGCATTTGATAGCTATTACCAGAAGGAAGGAAGGGCTGCTGGGTCCTGCGATTTCAAGGGTGTAGCCATGATCACCACTACTGATCCAAGTATGTGTTTTCCGCTCTTAATGTCTTAAATAAACATTGGTCTCTTATGTTACATTGAATCTTAACAAAATTTAGTATGTGATCTTCAATTTTTGCAGTCAATATTAGTTATCAAACTGTAGTTCTGTATGCAAAATTGAATGTGTTGGTACGGCTTAGACAACCAATTTGGCCTAGTTCAAATCCAGGGCATTTAGATGTCTTCTTGTGCATCTGTTAAGTGCCCTAAGACTATTGAGTGGTTAAAAGGGCACCTTAAGCTCAAAGTTCAAAAGGTGCTAATTGCCTAATGCCACACCACTAAAGGAAAGTGAATCGTGGCACCATCCCATCATAATCCTTAGGGGAGGGACATAGTTTTAAATAACGGCCATTATGTAATGGTTTCAGAGCATTCCGTTACTACTGTTGTAGTATTATAGTAAGTCACGATCCACGATGATGACCGCGGTCGTTTTTTCAACCGTCCGCTTATTAAAACTATGGGGAGGGATACTTCTGAGGACAAGTTTAACTTCAAGGATACATCCTGTGTGATTCCTACCTGACAGAGTCACATGGGTTCTTGAGTGATTGGAGTGTGGAAAGAGCATGGAATAACATTTTGTGCTGAAGCAGCCAAGTCAGAAAACTATGTTTTCAACTTGGACGCTATATACCAACTGAGCCCCATAGAGTCAGGACAGGACAAAAACAATAGTTCAAGGCCATGCATTCTATTTCTTTCATTCATTCTTGCAAGAAACTCCATAATTGTCCTTTATCCACTGAAGGACTATTGCCTTGAGCAAAATGAGTCCTGTCTGTGCTATTTTTTTCTTAACCTGTTGATTTTGAGTGCTAGGTCAGTTTTTTTCAAACCTAACATCTTTTCTCGTTGTTGGTAAATGTTGACAGGTCATGGGAACTGTATATTTCCTGGAAGGTAAGAAACTCTTCCTTTTTAACTTGTTGGCCTAATTTTTTCCCACTTTTAGTTCCTTTTCTGCTTCTTTGCATTCCCTTTCTGGTTGTCAAGAGATGGAGAGTGCAAAAAGCAAAACAGTTAATTAATTAAAACACTTTTGCACAATAACCAACCAAGCATCTAACTTTGGATGCAGCAAGAAAATAACGAATAAGACGAAGTCGGTGGTGAACACAACCGCAGCAAGTAATGCAGCTGGTGGTTCAAGGTTAATCAACTTCAAAATCAGTAGAATAAGTGGAATGGACAAGGCATTACAAGCTTTCTTGACTTTACTTTTCTCCATTTTGTTATACATTCCTTTTGCGATGTCTTGAGGTGTAAAATAAAACAATTTTTTTTGTAATGTAATTGTTTTTGATTCGTTGATGATGATGATTAGCTATTGCTGTGCTAGGCTTTGTTTGGTCCACAAATCCTTCATTATAGAAGCAAATTCTCACTAGAGAGATGTCTTTGGTGGGTCCTCTTGTTTTTTGTGGGCTCTTTGATGTAAATTGTAATCAATAAAGTGTGGAAAAGAAGGAAAAAAAAGTAGATTAGCACTATAAATACTTTCTTGTAAGCAAAGAGTTAACAGCAGCAAACGTGGAGGCCTAAAGAGAAGGGGTGTTGGGGCTGTAATTATGAGGAAGATGGTGGGAGTATCTTCAAAAGATATTCCTTGTTTCAAAAACCAAACAGCTTTCTCAATTTAATCCATTCATTCTCCACTATTTCTTCCAATAATCTGCAACAAAGGGGTGCTGTAGTTTCGTGGAGAGCAGGCTATCCGAGTATTTTATGACTCCATGTTTTATTATTATTATTATCATTATCATTATATATAATGAAGTATTAGATTTTTTACCAGCGTTACGCTGTGGATTGGGTAAAATATATAAAATCATATAGAAAAATTATTTCAGTTTAATAATCTGTTTTATGATAAAAAATAATTATAATTTTTAAATGAAAAAAATTATATTTAACTATTTCTTATTTTTGTTTTTAAATTTTAGAAATAAATAATAAAGCAAATAAATTATTGATTTATTTAAAATTTTAACACCTAATTAATTGTTGGTTCTTTTAAAATTTTAACACCTAATATTATTAAGAAATTAAAATTAAAAAAAATTCAATGTTTAGGAAAAAAAAAAAAGGAGGCCAGCCATTTACTTGTTCATATGAATAGTAAACGGATGGAAATTAAAAAAAAAATTAGTGTTTAGAGGGAAAAAAAAAAAAAAAGAGGGCAAGCCGTTTACCATTCAAATGAACAATAAACGGGTAAAAAAAGGGGATGGGGGAGGCTAGTAAGTGCGGGCAAAAAAAAAAAAAAAACTTAAAAAACCAAAAAAAGCCAAAGTAATATAGCAATGAACAATGATTAACACTCGTTCATTGCTATAGTGAAAAATAGTTTTTCTTTAGTATATAGTATTAGATTTTTTATCTGCGCTATGCTATGGGTTGGATAAAATATATAAAATCGTTTAGAAAAATTATTTCAATTTAATAATATGTTTTATGGTAAAAAATAATCATAATTTTTTAATAAAAAATTTTGTATTTAACTATTTCTTATTTATTTTTTTAAATTTTAAAAATAAACAATAAAGAAAATAAATTGTTGGTTTCTTTAAAATTTTAACACCCAATTAATTGTTGGTTCTTTTAAAATTTTAACACCAAATACTATTAAGAAACAGAAATTAAAAAAAAAATTCAATGTTTAGAAAAAAAAAATAGGATGCAAGCCGTTTACTGTTCATGTGAACAGTAAATTGATGGAAATTTTTTTTAAAAATTCAATGTTTACAAAAAAAAAAAAAAGGAGGGAAGTCGTTTATCGATCAAATTAACGAGTAAACGGATGGAGGTAATTTTTACATCAATTAAAAACTAAGTTTATTACTTTCTCAACTAGATTGGTATGAGATAGTGTCTAGTTTTTTTTTTTTTTATCAATTTTAAAAATTCAACTTTTTAAGTCATAAATAATTAGAAAAACGCTAAAATAAAACATATAGTTACTATTCATTGTATTATTGAAATATTGTTCATTCGATTCATTTGTACTATTCATCCGGACTCAAATGTATTATTTATTTCACTATACGGTGATATTTTTGTAGTTTGTAAATATTTTTAAGACATTTATTATGAAAGTTTTCGTGATATTACACTTTGGTTTCTCTTTTTTAAATATTATTTTTTAAGTCCATAAATATTTTTTGTTTGATTTTGGTCTCTTTTTTTTGTTTTATTTTTGCCACTTTGGTCCTTTTTTTCTCTAATTTTTTTAATAAAAAATTTTAAGACAAAAAAATGTTTAAAAAATTTACAAAATAAGTTTTTAGCTAATAATCCATTGAGTTTGATATTTTTTATACTACTATAAATTTTTTAGTTTGTGGATGAAGATAAATAAATATTTTTTTTAATAAAAAATTATGAAAAGTATAAAGAATAGTCAGTTAAATACAAAATTTTGTTTAAAAAATTAAAAAATTAAATGAATTTTTATTTAATTTTGATTTGATATATTTTAGTATATGTATAATATAACATAAAATATTAAATTAAAATAATTTTTTAAAAATAATTGTATATTTTCTGTACTATCCGAGCATAGTGTGAATAAAAAAACTAATTTATATATGATGCAAAATATAGAGGAGTTTTTCACGTACCACTCCACCTATATCATCATTTGGTTTTATTCACCAGTGGCATATTTAGGCCATTTTTCTCATACTAGTCATCAAAAATTGAAAGCCAGACTATGAATTCTTGGACATTTTACTTTTCGACCAAACCCTAATCACCTGATTGCCTTCTGGTCCGCATTGTGTGAATCCAAACCCAATATATTGGAAGCATGCCTGAATGACCCCAGAGCAAAGAACATCAAGCCCATCAAAAGCCCATGAATGCTTCGTGGGTCCCACGTAGCCCGGACCCATGGGTCCCACTGAAGTCCTCACACGTGTGATTCTTTAGTGGGCCACCTTGCCCCAAAGTTGGACTTCATTTCAAAAGCAAAAGGGGCAACCAGTTTGAATTTCCAAACTAGTAAGAATGCTGTCTTTATTGCGCAGTATAACCTTTATACCCAGCACCATCATCTCTCCCCTGCCAAAACCCAGTAAAAGCTCCGATCTTTCTGTTCACCTCTCAAACATTATGTCTTGGTCTTGCAAGAAATGCACTTTCATGAACTCCCCATCACCAAAACCCACTTGCCAAATATGTCTTTCACCTCCTTCACCCCCTCCTCTACCTTCCTCGTCTTCAAATCAAGAAACCCCAAAATGGTCTTGCAAGGCTTGTACTTTCTTGAACCCGTATAAGAACAGTAGCTGTGAAGTATGTGGCACTAGAGGTTCTGTTTATTCTCTCTCTAGTTTGGAGGATTTGACTGATACTAGTGGTCTTGATGGTGATGTGGATTCTTCTGTTGGGTCAGTTTTCATGCCCTTAAGGCCTTGTAAGAGGAAGGTTAGAGAGTCATTTGATGGTGATCAAGAGGGTGGGTTTCGTGGGGTTAAGTCTTTGAATAATGTGGAAGGTTAGTTCTTTTTTGTGTGTTTGTTGTTTGTTTTTTGTTGGGTTTGTTTGTTGGATGAGTGTTGCTTCTGTCTGCAGATAGAGGTGATGCGGATTGTGTGAAATCGGGTGGATTCCAAGGGGTTAAAGCATCAAATAAAGGAGCTACTGTTTTAAAGGGTAAGTAATATTTTTGTTGCTCAAGTTGGTAGTTTTTCTTTTTTCGTTTGAAGGGTTTATGCTCTGTAAGTTTATTTCCACTCTGTGCAACTCCAATGGAGATTGCTGAGGTTACAGTTTTCTTGATATTTTCATTTTAAGAAAGTGAGTTTGACTATGTATATGTTAGGTTCAATGTGAGTTGCTTGTAATGTTCTTTGTCCTTTGGTTTTTGTTGGGTTTGTTTAGTTTTGTTTATTGAATGAACTGCTGCTAATCTATGCAGATGGAGGTGATGGCCATAGTGTGAAATTGGGTGGGTTTCAAGGGGTTAAAGCATCAAACAAGGGAGTCACAGTTCAAAAGGGTAAGTCGTAAGTGAGATTTTTCTGGTTCACGTGTGTCCATTTGAAAAGGTTTTTGCTTTATGAGTTTATTTATGCTATCTCCATCAGTAGTGGTGGATTAGAGATGTTATGTTAAGTAATGATTTTACTGTGTTGCTGGTTTTGTTAGCAAAGTGCAGTTTGATTGCTTTGATGTGTATGTTAGGTTCAATGTGTGTTGCTTATTATTTTCTGTCCTTCATTTTACTTGGGAGATGGAATTGTATTAAAAAGATTTCAGTTATCTTTCCTTAATAATGTAATCCCGGGTATATATTTCTATAATTAGAAGTGAAACATGTAAACGTGAATGCCATTGCCTGCTTCAACCACTTGTTAAGCTTGTTGTCTTGTCCTCAAGATTTGTCTAGCCAGCAGCTGGGCAATTGCTCTTGACAAGCTTTTTTTTTTTTTTTTTGGTTGTTGTTAAAGGTTAGCTCTTTTTTCTGCTTCTTGTTTGGTTTCTAGGTTTTGTTGTTAACTGTTTGGTATATGCAGATGAAAGTGACGGGGTTAGTGTGAAATTGGGCGCATCTCAAGGAGCTAGGGCATCAAACAAGGGAGTGGCTGTTTTAATGGGTAAGTGGAACTGTTATTCTTCAAGCTGATTTATTTATTTATTTCGGTTTAATGACTTTTTCTTTATGAATTTATGTATGCTGTCTGAAACCATAATGGTGGGATTGATGAGATTACACATAAGCATTGGTTTTGTTGAATTGCTGCTTTCATTTTGCTTTTTAGTGTCTGTTTTACCATCACGAAATTTGACTGCTTGCTATGTATATTAGGTCAAACATTGTACTTTTTGGGCCTCTACTATAGTACTAGGGAGATGGGAATTTATTAAAGGTTTCAGTTATACCTGTTCATCGTACATGATTGAAAGCTTCTTAAATTTGTGGCAGAGGATGCTGATTCAGCAGCAGTGCGGGGTTCCTTCAAGATTTTGAGCTACAATGTTTGGTTCCGAGAAGACCTGGAGATGCATAAGAGGATGAAAGCACTTGGTGAACTTATTCAACTACATTCACCAGATGTCATTTGTTTGCAGGTTTTCTTTCATTTTTGTTGTTCCCTACCTCATGACGTTGGATCTGCCTGTGTTGACTCTCATCTTAATTATTACCATTTTTCCTTGCAGGAGGTTATTCCTGATATATATAGCATATTTCAGCAATCCAGCTGGTGGAAAGCATATCAATGCTCTGTTTCATCCGAGGAAGCAAGTGCAAGAGGATACTTTTGTATGCAGGTATGGTTTTGATATCTGCTGGATGGTGATTCTGCTTCATATGTTTTAATAATACACCATTCACAGGCCTGCCAGATAGACACATAAGCCTTGTGCATAATTATTAACCATCAAAATTAGAGGTCTCGTAATTCACTATGTTGAAAGTTGATACATTTACATTCATGCTTTATTATGGCAGAGACACCTCATACTTGTTTTCAATTTAACATGCTTGTTAGTATACTTCTGGCTTTACTTACTTACAGGTATGGATCCTGATAATTCTCTTCCCCAAAACTGTAGAATCATGGAAACATGGTTTTATCTTGTCTGTTAATGAACTTGTGCAGGTTTTGCCATTTCTGGTTTAGTGATGGTGTTTCATGTATTGCACTAGCCCTTGATTGTCTGACTGAACATCAAATACATTTGACCAATAACTAAATTTTAGCAGTTCCTTAAATGTCAGTCATTGTTTTCGTAAAACATGAGGCCAAATTTAATATCTTACCTGGATTTCCTCTATTGGCTTGCCTTATAGTTGCGTGCAATCCAACTTAAAGACTTCATATTAGCTTTTATTTTTATTTTTTTAAATTAATATTCCTCCCTTGCTTGCAGTTAAGCAAACTGCCAGTAAAATCCTTCAGCTCTAAGCCCTTTAGGAATTCAATAATGGGGAGAGAACTTTGCATTGCTGAGCTTGAAGTTCCAGGAAACAAGTCATTGGTTGTTGCCACTAGCCATCTTGAGAGTCCTTGTCCAGCACCTCCAAAATGGGATCAGATGTTCAGCAAGGAACGCGTGGATCAGGCAAAGGAGGCCATCAACCTTCTGAAGAAGAACTCAAATGTGGTTTTTGCGGTGACATGAACTGGGATGATAAGTTGGATGGTCAGTTTCCTTTTCCTGATGGATGGGTTGATGCCTGGGTAGAGTTGAAGCCAGGAGATAATGGATGGACGTACGATACCAAATCCAACCAAATGTTGTCTGGTAATCGTACACTGCAAAAGAGACTGGATCGATTCATATGCAATCTGCATGATTTTAAGATCAGTAAAATTGACATGATTGGTAAGGAGGCAATACCTGGTTTATCACATATCAAGGAGAAGAAAGTGAGAAAAGAAGTAAAGAAGTTGGAGCTACCTGTTTTGCCTAGTGATCATTATGGTTTGCTTTTAACAATTTCCCGTCTGTAAAGTTAGTGATGATTTTAGCAGGACGATCGGCATATATATGGTTAGGGAACAAGGATCCTTTTTGTCATTAGCCTTTGAGCATACTTTGGATGCAATTTTGTACAGAACAAATGCCAGGATGCAAAGGCTTGGAAGCAGTTTGCAGAGCATGCTTGTACCAATTTTGTATAGAACTTTTCGGATTGAAATGATATGAACTGTTTTTTGTTACTGCAATATTAAACGTTCTATGTTAAGCTGTTTTGTGGTGCAATTATGCATGAAATATAGCAATAGATCATCCCAATGAAAATCATGACAGTCAAAACGAAACAAGTTACGCTTGATAGTCAAACTGAAATGATTATAGTTCTTCCAACTGCTTAGAATTTGCTGAAGATGCAGGAGCTTCTAGCCTTAAATAATCATATAAAATTCCACAAAGTGCATCTCCACCCCTGGCCTGTACTAGAAACATGGAGTTATCTCCTTTAAGCAATAAAGATAAGGAAATATCAACACTAAATAGTCTATACAATCCATGAATTCCATGTCGACAAACTGCATTATCTGCCCCCAAATTCATCACTTGGAAGACCATGTATTCTTCATTCATGTCATTGACATACACCTGCAAGAAATCAGGAATTTACATTTTTTAAAATATTGAAGGTTTTTTTTTTTTTTTTCATTTAACTTTGCAATCTTCACCTGAAGATCAGAACGGGTTGCTGATGCAATGGCCAATCTCAGCTTGTAAGTTCCATTTGTTACTGAATTGAGAATAAATTTAGTTGTCCATATTGATGGAGTGTACTTATCTGCCACCCTTCTGTCAATGAAAAAGCATCAGAAAGGTTATTTACTATAAACCGCAGAGATTGAAGAGTGAATGTTATCGGTTTTAGTCTTTTAGAGGTGCAATTGTAAGTAGACCAATGGCAATAGACCGCCATGAAAAAACCCTTTTCTTTTATGGTTTGTAGAGATCAAAATTCTCTCAGATGGTATCTATTGGTATAATCCACACTGGAATCATGCTGCTGTGTCAGGAAAAAAGATGCAGGGTACAATGTTGAAAAAAAGACTCATTCCCAAAGAACTACCATAACTTAGATTATGATGATAGGTTTATTAAGAGAAGGAAAACCTGTCTACGTGAGCGAAGAACCAATCTTTTTTGAAATCACTAATTCCTATCGTGAAACTCTGATCAGATTCAGGATGCACATCTGTGTATCTGTCCCACAAACCATATTGCCTGAACCTGTTGTACGGAGTAAAAGATGTTGAAAAAGAAAAGGTCAGCACCCTTCCAAAATTCAAAACCATTTTCAATGGATTTTGACAGATTATCTTAGTAGATCAGAAACGTAGGCTTGAATCAAGCACAAGGGCTTTCTCAGGAATTTAGATCATTACATTAAGAGAAATGAACTACTTACTTTTCAGGGCTGTTGACAAATAGCTTGTTGACATACATGGGATTCACATCAGGAACATAGGAACCAATGGCTGTTCGATCAGGGAAGCCAATTTCCCATATTGTTGGACCGTCTCTGATAGGAACATAAGTCAAATTCCCTTGTTGTGTTTCTGAGCCTGAGGGATTTAGTGATCATAATGTCAGAAAATTGTGCCATCAGGAATTGAGATATTTTCTTCAAATATGATTTTTCTTGTGCTTCAAGCTCTACATAGGAGTCAAATGAAACTACCTACAGAGATGGTAACAAGTATATTGTCAAGATAGTCACCGATGAAACCAGGAACCCAGCCATGAAGCCCATACACCCCTGGTATAACATTCTTGATGGTGAAATTTCCATTTGAATCTGTTTCAACCCAGAATTGATAGTCCTACATGCACATCAAGTTGTTCATTTCCAGTGTTGAAAGCACTAGTAGAAACTAATGAAACGATAACATAAGAAGATAAATCATAGCAAACCTTGCTTTCTATTTGCCAGGCTCCTTCAGTTCTTGCAGTTGATAGACCAACATATGCCTTTTTAGCAGGTATCAGAGACTCGGAAACAAACCTAAACTTGCATTTTCACAATGCTTAACAGAAATTAATCCTTGCTTATATAGCACAAGATATGCATGAAGAGAACACAACACCGTTCGATCAAAATGGTAGTCATCATCATAAATTCCTCTTGTTGTTCAGGATGCAAGAACATACTGCAGAATTGGTAGTTCACAGCCTCAATCTCATGTAAAGTTACCTGTCTTGGACAAAGAGTCTTCCTGTGGTAGAACCGCGTTCTTTAGTATTAAGGTAGTAAGGCGATGAGACAAATCCATATGGCCACGCTGCCTCCTCAAGCAGCCTCTACTATGAGGCAACCAAGAAAGGAAACTCATAAGCGAATCGATGCGTCAATATGCTTTCGCTATAGAATCGCTAGTAAAACTCCACAAGAGGTAGTGTGATATGAGTCTCTTGATTATTGTTCAAGATGAATTCCACTGGTGCTTCATAAAATCTAACCATATGTCGAGTTGTGTACCTGGTTTTTAGCATCATTCCATAAATTGTATGCATCTGATACATTTGAGGTTGAATTAAGGTACACAAAGAAGGGGCCAAAAACCTTCCTCCACGCCTCTCCCTCTCGAAACTGAGCTAATATATCATCTCCAATATAGTGAGTTCCATGAAACATCTGTTGCAGCAAAATTCCATCAAATTTAAGTTAGCTCTTCTGCGTTTGGCAGGTTCAATGCACTCCTCTTGCACATTTGTCTTCAAGGATGGAAATTAATAAATTTTTCAATCGGATGGAGGTATCCCACTAACAATATTCTTAATATTTTTCAACTAGCCTGCATGATTTATGTAATATGATATTTTTTTGAGTTGAGAGCTCAGAAGGAGAACATACAGCTAGGCAAGTTGGACCAGTGTGTACGGTTAGATTTTGCTTGGTAGGACCACCATTTCGAAATTCATTACTAGGGAAGATTACCCAGAATTCAATAATGGGGCCAGAACCAATCCATCCATGGACTCCACCATCTTTATTGTCCATTGAATACTGATACTTGTCATCAACCTGCATTTGATCACATACAGCATTTTGACAGCTTGAAATCAACGTAATATCTTTCTGGTGAAGGCAAAAACAGTCATCGGAATGTTATCCTACTCACCTCTCCTTTAAGATCAGGATTAATGGGGTTTACCAGAAGAACTGACTCAGGCACAATTCGCTGCTTTCCTCTATCTGGGAGTAGATCCTCTGGCATTGGCATTACTCTTTGCTTCTCATCAGTGATTGCCATGTAATGAAACCTAAAACAAGCACTTTTTGCTTAAAGCCAACAAACATGAACAGATAGAGGCATTTGTTAGTGAATAGCTTAGAGAACATGTTTTACTTATCGCGTCGCAACTTAAACACCATCCTTGTCTGTGCAAGATCAAAAGCAGGGGATCCTGCAGGGCGCTCGTAGATTGCATAGCAGTGGAATCCTGAAACGCCACTACTCAATATGTACCTAAGGAACCAAAAAAAAAATTATGTTAAACTCAATCCAAGTTCAAGAACTTTAATCTTGAAAGGAAACAAGAAGGCTTAGATGGATAAAAAAACCTTATGTCAAAACTGAGAGGCAGTTTGGTGGCTTCATTTGAAGAATCATAAGAACTCCTAAATGAAATCTCTAACTTGTCATTACTATTATGAATGACACTGTATTCAGCTCCATTCACTCTGCAATATACAAAGTAACAAATATTTTGAATCATTTTAGAGAAAGTATAACAAGAAAGTAGAAAAGCTATTGTTTTTCAAGTGATGATCATACGATTGATATCTGTCCTGTCCTCCTAGCAAGTTCCAATTGATGTCCCAATATCTGCAAATTATGCACAGACATTGTCAAATCTTTAGCAGACTTATCAAGTTATGTCCAAGATTATACAATTTTTGAAGCTTACGTACCCTCTATTAGATTCATTTGATTTGAAATCAAGAATGTTATCCATTCCTCCATACTTGATGCCTGTAAGGTAGCCTTGAGGTTTCAATATTGTGAGCCTCACCAAACCATTGTCCAGTAAGACCTGCACCAAATTAAATACCAATGGACTGTCCGAGAGAGGTAGAGGTGAGAGTTAAGACTTGTGGGGGCAGTAGACTTACATATGGACCTTGATTCGTCAACCTCACTTTCCCCTTTCCCATGACAGTATTGTCCTTTCAATTTTGTGATGATCACCATTTTCACGAGTTAGATAATTAAAGAGTGAAGGTCGTTGGTTACTATGAAAGTTAGTTTTTTTCACAATAAAATCAAAGTTTATGCTCTTTTTTGCGTCTTGTTAAATTGTCTATGTTTTGAACTATACAATCTAAGGCTGCCCTTGTTAGTATCAACAAGTAGATTGTTCTTTTTGAAACTATATGATGAGGTTGTTGAACAGATCATGTTCTGTGTCGTGTAATGTTTCTTACATGTTATCTAAGAAAATTAGTGTCAATAGAAAAAGCTCTATTCATTTAAATAAGTGATTTCGAATTCAAATATTTATATACGTAAAAAATTCCTTCGATAACCATATTTGTCTTGTGCATCTGATCAAATAATTAGAAATTAGTCTAAATTTTTAGACAGACATATATATATTGGTGTTGGAGTGCATTAGCTGCAAGTTGCTTGAATTCAAATTTGTCTCTATGTTGACTTCAAGAGACAGTATATTATTATTAATAATAGAAACGCCCTGCAGTTATTACTTGTTGGTTATGGAGATGCTCGACAAGCCAGCCCAGCATAGCCAAGGAAGCAAGTACATTCTTGTATGGTGCCAACCACATCGTTGTCATCACTCTTTTCGTTAGCCATTAATCTTGTCAAATTAAGGATCGACAATGATATACTTTTCATTCAATTTTAATATGCTTGATTATTATGTTACGAGAAAAAGACTATTTTTATTGTATAGTTCAAAATTTACAGAATGAACTAAAAAAATATTAAAAATTAAAGACATCCACAAGCTAATAATGATTTTACTTCAATTTTCGGTATTCTAACGTCAATTAGCACCTCCTTAATAAACAGCAAGTACACTTAATTTGGAAATCCCAAAGCCCAACGGATTTAGAAATTTCCTAATCTTTCTTTTCCTTTTCCATAATATCCTACACAGATTAGGAAAATTCCCTCTCCTTATAAAAGGAAATGCATGGCTTAGAGTTTCCACTTACCAAATTTATAGGAAACAAAACTATACTTACTCTCTCTCTCTATATATAGAACTCACACTCTCTCTTGCTTTATTGTCTCTCAGACGTACACAACAGTTTACCTAAATTTCTCTCCTTCTTCGTGCCTTTTCTTGACCCTTGTTTCTTTTTTACATAATCATGCAAGAAACTGAGGTAAACACAACAAAGAGATGGGGCACGGGCCGGAAGAAGGTGGAGATGAAGAAGAAAGAAAGCAAAAGCAGCCTAATAGTAACTTTTTGCAAGAGACGCAATGGTCTTTTCAAGAAAGCTAATGAATTTTGCAATTTATATGGTGATGCCAATCTTGCTATCGTCGTCTTGTCTCCTAACCAAAGACCATACTCCTTTGGTCATCCAAATGCGAATACCGTCATCGATGGATACCTTGGCAATCAAGAAAGCAGAGACAGGAACAATGTTTCTTGTTCGGAGGGTAGACATGGCAATGTCAACATTGATTGCAATTACAAGTGTAATGAAGAAGGAGAAGGGTTTTGGTGGGAGAGGTCGGTGGAAGATATGGATTTCGAGGAACTTGAGGGGTTCAGGGCATCTTTGGAAAGAATGAAGAATAATGTGGCAATGAGAGTTGGAGAGGAGAGGAGAAGAAGAGTTAGTACTAGGGATTTCTTGAGTGGTTTTTCATAGTTTGATGTTTTGTAGGGTTTTGTTTATAGGTCGATCGGCTGCTATTTAGGTTTTCTTTTTTTACCATTTTGTTATGTTAATTTGGAAAGTGAAAAGAAGTTGGAAATTAATTAAAGATTTTTTTTTCTCTCTTTTTACAATATTGTGGTAGGCTATACGATTTAAAAACATATTGATTTGTTATGTTAATTTTTTAATTTTTAAAAATTTTAATTTAATTACCATGAACTTCAACCTGTATGAAGATCACGTGATCATCTTAACATATCTATACACGTGTTACGTTTTTAATTTAAAATAAATTTAAGTTAATGAGATCAATATTGTTTTTTAATTAAGACTATCATGTGATTTCTACGTGTGGTCAATGCCAAAAAACTAACAAAAATACTTATTATTTATTAAAAAGTAATTCATGATAGCCAATTTAATTTTTTTAAAAGATTAAAAACCTATCTTAATTTAACAGAAAATTCATGATACTTTAATATTGTTTAGCCTGAAGGAAAAATGGTAGTAGATAATTTCAGTGATACAATAGAGTAAAGTGAAATCCTGTTTATCTTTTGTACTTATCATAGCATAAAAACGATTTTGGTCAATATTAAAAACTGAGAGTTATTTATCAAAAATAAAAAAATAAATAAATAAAAATTGAGAGTTAAATCTGATTGATTTTAATTTTTTCCTAATTGAAATAAGAAATCAAATTTCTATATGTAAATAGTAATAAGTATAGAAAATCCTGTGACTTATATAATCGTATGCTAGATTAATTAGTCTATCTGCCACCATGTTTAATTAATTCTCATCTGACTCGCTAGTTCAGATGAGTTAGATCACATGGATTTACCTTTTCCAATCAATATTGTTACAATTAATTAAAATGTACTAAAACATATACCCAATAAAAATTGAAGATTTGAAAAAAAAAAAAAAAAAGAAAAAGAAAAAAGGGTACAATGATTCCAAACAAAAACTCCAAAGAAGACACCACTATGTGTCTTCCATGCTAGCTCAGACATAGTTGCCAATAGAACCCTAAATTTCACCCGTGGGTAATTCTCAGCTTTCCAGGACAGAAGTGATCAGTAGCAGAGCATATTATATTTATGTGATTCCAAGCTTCACGTGAAGAAGATAACTCTCTGACTTCTCGCATTCACTTCACTAATTCCCAATCCATCACATGATGCACTTATTTTTGTTTCACCATTTTTCATTTTCTTTGTTTTTTTTTTTTTCCTTTTTCCTTTTACCAACTTTCTTGCATCTAGAACAAATTTCTCTCCATTAAGTTATAGACAACCCATTTATATCTATATGCAAAAGCTGAGCCTAACGATTCTACAGTGATAGCAGTCATTTTACAGCACCAAAAAAATATAAAAAATATATTTTTTTTTAATAAAAAATATCAACCACTAGTATTACTGCATTTCATATACTTTTTTACTAGCATATTATATCTACCCCCCCCCCCCTTCTAATCTAATTTGCCACTAAAATCTTGAATAAGAATTTTGAACAAAAATAAAATTGAATTCCAATATGATTGGAAAGTAGCTTGAGTAGAGGACAATTTTGATATTACCTAAAGCATGGTTGTTTGTATATATTAAATGTGTTGTTTGATGGCAACATCATAAAAATAAGGGGACATAATAGCTAATAGTTAAGAGGGATAAAAATGGTGAAAGTTTTGATGAAAAAAATTTAAAAGAGAGATTTAAATTAATTTGAGTCTTAATTTTCATCCAACTATATTATAGACAAAGAAAAAGATGGCGTTGCTAAATGAGAATTGAAGTTGGTACTATTTGAGGATTTATTTATTATTATTTTTTTTTTGAGAAACTAACTCTCTCAAACTTTATCACATTTATTTTAATAAAAAATATTTTTTTATTGATTTTCTATTTTTAATTTTGTTAATTTCAATTTGTTAATTTTTTTTTAACTTTTTGGATGATATTGAGATATTTCATAAATTTTAAAAATGAAATAAAAATTACTTACTTAGCGAAAATGGGCAAAGGAGAGAAATTAGATCAAAGTAAAAACTTGGAGGCCGATTAGGAAAAAAAAAAAAAAGAAGAGGTCTAATTCAAATAAATCAAAGGTTTAAAATGAAATTGAGATAAGATATAAACATCTAGAGGTAATTGAAAATCTCCCTTCTTTGTTTGCCCCTCTATTAAATTGAATAACCACAAATAAATTTTAATAATTTTAAAGTCAAAATTCTACATAATTATAAACATCTAGGGTAGAGTCACTTTCTCTAACTGAAAAATAAAAAATAAGAATAATTATATCTCCTGATATGGCACTCTAATCAAAGAATCTTATGCCTAAAATTTCTCAAAATCAACAGAATAAATCATGCTGCTGAAATGGAATGTTAATAAAGGGTTTAAAAATGCTAAACCTTAATAAATTAGAGTTGCCAAATTCGTCTCTTTTGATACATATATGGAAAGATTGGTTTCCATGTTAATGGGTTTGACTCAATTAATGGCTATAAGCACTAAAGAGTAAATCATGGCTATTAATATGTTCTTCAACATTTGTTTTCTTTTAAATGGTATCCTAAAACATATGATTAGACTTTTTTTATTAACTTTTTTCATTATCTTCCAATCATTTTTTTTTCTTTTATCAACCAATCAAAACCTAAGCCAGTAGTGATCCACTTTTGATGCTGAGTGCAGACCCCACTTAGAGATGTCTATGATTTGATTGGACCGTAAAAGACCACTAGATTCTACGCATGTACGAGATAAAAACCCAAAGTCCAGCTAAGAGTTGCCATACTTTCCCTGCTGAGAATGACAGAATCGTTACAAAAACAAAAATAGAAAGCAAGAAAAAGTGACAGAACAAAGAAGAGAATAGATAGATGAAGGGAGAGAACCCTTTTGGTGTCTTTCTGTAATGCAGCCTTAAGTCTTTGCTTAATAGATTCACTTATCGAAGATTTTTTTGGTGTAGAGAGTAAAACAAGAGAGAGTTTGCAGAAAATGAGAGACTACAGGGCTTTTTGTGCTTCTCTCTTTGTTTTCTTGTTTTTTCTTGGCAATGGTGTTAATGGTGAAGACCCTTACAGATTCTTTACATGGAAAATCACTTATGGTGATATCTACCCTCTTGGTGTTAAGCAACAGGTAGAGTCGTACTAGTTTCTTGTTCTGTTTTCTTGGTAATTTTTGGATTGAAAAGAAACTGTTCTTGAGTTTGGAAATGGAATAGTTTCTCTCTTTTTAAAGCAACGTGTTTAGTTTTTTGGTGCTTAATGTTGCAGGGGATCTTGATAAATGGGCAGTTTCCAGGGCCGCAGATTGATGCTGTTACTAATGAGAACCTCATTATCAGTGTTTACAATTATTTAAGAGAGCCATTCCTCATTTCTTGGTAAATTTAACTAGCTACACTGTTGATTTCTTTCCTCATCTTTTTCTGTTTTTCGTATATTGGAATTTTCATGGCTCTGTTTGGTTGCTCAGAAAATGTAGGAGAATGGAAGAAAGTCAGGATTTTTAGTCTTGGATTTTTCACTACTAGTCCTCGTTCTTGTCTTGGTTTCTTTGTTTCTCATGCTTTTCATGAGGCTTCTTAATCACATGGCGTTTTCTTTTCTTTCATTTTCCAAGCAATCAAGCACATTGTCACTCTTTTTAAACCCTCTTATCAGATCTGTGGCTAAAAGCTTTCCATTGTCAAAAATGTGGGATTTCTCTCTCTCTCTCTCTCTCTCTCTCTTTTTGTGAAAATCTGAAGTATCAACTAGGAAGTCAGTAGTCACCACCAAGATAGGCCAATTCTATCCATTATGAGGTTGCTTTGTCATTTGCATTTTGAAGATATGTGTATTTGGATTTCTGTCCTTGCCTTCTTGTATTACATGAATAAAAAATGGCTGTTTTCTACACGGATCTATGGAAAATGTGGGGCAGAAAAACATGGCCCTTTTTCAGCCACTTCTTATGGTCTAGGTTTTTTCAGTTCACAGTCACATTATAATCTTTGTCAAGAATGGTTAAATCTTAGTTTCTCTAACTAGTTACTTCATCTAGGGCTCATTGATTGGCCGACAGTGAGCATGGTGTTAAAATATTCCAATCGTACAACTGGCCCTTCAAAATAATTCCATTACTCACATGCTAGATCTCTGGATCTTGACCATCCCCACATTTTTGTACGTGTTGTTATTAATGTCTTTGCAAGTGGTTGGTCAGAGTTAAATGTTTGCCTCACATGTTTTTTAGACCCTTGGTGGATTGAGACACCATCGCCACTCTCATTCTTGGATTAAGAAAAAGGAGTTGAATAGTTTATTAGTAATATTATACCGGAAAAGGCAAAAAAGATGCTGAAGGATTTATTGAAATTACACAGGAAAAGTAACTTGATTTTAAGGAGGTAAAGAACAGGTAATTTTCAAATGGTCTGCAACCCTTGAGCTGATTTACATGATCAGACATGGAGCCATTGGATGATTTCCAATTTTTTTTTATATATCCTGCTAAGAAACTGGACTGTTTCCTTTCTGTAAATTTCTAGTTTTCACTCAAGCACCATATTGGAGATTTGGACTGACTGTTTTTAGCTTCCATTTATGTTTTTAAAGTAAAGCAATGAAGTCGAACACAGTTGATGTGAAATTTAATTGTCATGGCATAACAGGAATGGCATACAGCAAAGGAGGAACTCATGGCAGGATGGAGTCTACGGCACTAACTGTCCAATCCCACCAGGAAGAAACTTCACTTATGTTCTCCAGGTGAAGGACCAGATTGGTAGCTATTTCTACTTCCCATCACTAGGATTCCACAAGGCAGCTGGTGCATTTGGTGGCATCAGAATCTGGAGCCGGCCTCGTATTCCTGTGCCTTTCCCTCCTCCTGCTGGGGATTTCACTGTACTAGCTGGAGACTGGTACAAGAGAAATCATTATGTAAGAGCTCTCATAGATTACCACAGGGCAGCGTACATCTTCTTGTTAGTTAGTACTGACATCAGTTTCTCTTTGGTTATGCAGCAATTGAGAAGAATCTTGGATGGCGGCCACAATCTTCCATTCCCTGATGGGCTTCTCATCAATGGTCGCGGATGGAATGGATACACATTCACAGTTGATCCAGGTGCCTGCCCTTGAACTTATTAAAATCTCTCCCAATATTCTTCAATCTGCAGGTTTAATTTATCGCTATTTCCCTTCTTCTAAGTTTGTGTATGGTAACTGAGGACGAGTCTATGTACTGAATATCTATCTGCAGGTAAGACATATAGGTTCAGGATATCAAATGTTGGCCTTACGACATCCATTAACTTCAGAATCCAGGGGCACAAGATGAAACTGGCGGAGGTAGAAGGATCCCATACACTACAGAACACATACTCTGACCTCGACATCCATCTTGGACAATCTTATTCTGTCCTTGTTACAGCCGATCAGCCAACAAAAGACTACTACATTGTTGTTTCTTCGCGCTTCACCAAGCCTGTGCTTACCACAACTGCCGTTCTTCACTACAGCAACTCGTGGCAAAGAGTTTCTGGCCCTGTTCCTCGTGGACCTACTACTCAGATTGATTGGTCCCTCAACCAGGCTCGATCTATACGGTACTCAACTGTTATGAGGCTTTGTTGTATATATTAACACCACATATTAGATGGACTTGTGGTTAACGAACACAAATCGTATCTCATTTTCTCTCAAACCAGATGGAATCTGACTGCAAGTGGACCTAGGCCGAATCCCCAAGGGTCTTACCACTATGGAATGATCAAGACCAGCCGCACAATCACCCTCGCAAACTCTGCTCCAATTATCAACCGCAAGCAGCGGTATGCTGTCAATGGTGTCTCATATATTCCTGCAGACACGCCATTAAAACTTGCAGACTACTTCAATATTCCTGGAGTTTTCAACCTTGGAACTATGCCTAGCAGCCCCTACTGGGGTAATGCTTACCTCCAGACAGCAGTCATGCCTGCTAACTTCCGAGAATTCATAGAGATTGTTTTCCAAAACTGGGAGGACACTGTACAGTCATGGCACATTGATGGTCATTCCTTCTTTGTAGTTGGGTAAGCTTATCACTCTCAATGCTTAAAGCACATGCTTGCATTACAGAATTGCATACATGTTTTCAGTCCTTCAGCTGACAATTTATGATATGATCAGTATGGATGGAGGGCAATGGACACCAGCTAGCAGGGCACGCTACAATTTGAGAGACACGGTAGCTCGTTGCACCACTCAGGTATACACCAAGCAACCTTTTGCTTTCGTTATTTTTCGATTCGATCTAAACGTGTCGAATCTGAAAGCTGTAGATGCGTTTGTAGGTTTTGTTGATGGATTTGATTGAATGCAGGTGTATCCCAAGTCATGGACCGCGGTTTACATGGCTTTGGACAACGTAGGAATGTGGAACATCAGGTCAGAAAACTGGGCTAGGCAATATTTAGGCCAGCAGTTCTATCTCAGGGTTTACTCTCCAGCACACTCATGGAGGGATGAGTTACCAATTCCAAAGAATGCTCTTCTTTGTGGCCGGGCAAGAGGTCGTCACACGAGGCCTCTTTGAGTTAGCTAGCTAGCTTCGTTAAATTTTGTCACGAGAGGGTGACATTTTTCCTTGAGGAAATCATTAATGCAGAAGCTCAACTTGAGCTTTTGAGTCATTTTTCATTCATTCTTGCCTTTGTTATTTTTCTTTAATTGTTGCTGTGCTACTTTATAATTATAAATTCAAAGTGCAGCAGTTCTGGTTCTGTACTGAGCTTCATTACTGCTTAGATTACAAGCCTAGAGAAAAACCAAAATCTTGAACCCTGCTTTGGTTAAATGCCAAAATGCAAACTCACAGGAGGAATGAATGACACTGATGTGGCTAAATGGATCAAATCTCTCTTGAATTTAATCTATTTGAAAATTATTTTTTTAACCTCTAATTCAAGTTTGACCTCTCCTGAATTTTTTTTCCAGATTTAGTTCATACTTTGGTTTTTTTTTTTTTTTTTTTAATATTGGTCATATAAATAGTCACATGATGAAAATTATCCATGTTTGAGATGTCTATGGGTTATTTTATATTTTTATCCATGTTTCTATATTTTTAATGTTGAAAAAATAAAACTATATACTTCCTCAATTTTGAAAAATTCCAGGATTTTTTTTTACAAAATGTATTGGATGTTTTTCAACGTGTATACCAAATTTTATCTAAAAATAATAAAAATTAATTTTTTTAGAAAGGATATGATAGTTGGGGATAGATTAAATCTCAAAAAAAAAAAAAAAAATCAAATCAAATCTGAATTAAAATTTCAGAGATCAATTTTCAAATAAACAAAAGTTCATAAAAGTTTGTCCCATTTATCTCTAACAAATCCTTGTTTTTTGGATTTTGATCAAGGGAAAAAAAAAAAAACACCAAGCTAAAGTCAATAGAGTACCACAGTCCAATCCAATCCAATCCAAAAAGCCCAACTGAACCCATACCAGTAATTCACAGCCAATCAAGAAGTTGAAAAACCCAGCGAACAAACATGGGCTACACATGTAGCCCAAAGCTGAAGTCTCTCTCTCTCTCTCCATAGATTCCTGTAAATTTTGGAGGAATAATTACACTACAAGTACAATAGCTCTTAATATTTTTACAATTAAATATATAAATTTTAATCTTTTTATCTGAGTACATTATTTTTTCAAAATTGTCAATTAAATAATTTTCATCTAACTTTTATTAATTATTATGCTATGTAATGATATGTCATTTATCTCATACTGCTAAATTATAATTTTAATCTTTCATTATCAGAGGGAATATTTCCTCTCATATTATATAGTCATCTTCTACTTTTTGGATATAATAACAATTGTTTAGATATTTACTATTCAAAAAGGTAGAAAAAAGATAAAATAATTTAGGAATGTAAGTTTCCTTTAAAAATAAAAAGATAAAATCATAATTTAATATTTTATGATAAAAGACATATCATCAAATAACAAATAACAAATAACAAAGTAAGTATAAAAGTTAAATTGAAAAACTTGATTAGCAATTTTAAAAAAAAATCAATACACTTCAATAAAAAAAAATTATCTGCTTATATTTAATGACAATTATCTCAAAATTTGGAGCATGTGGAAAAATAATTGTTGTTTGATAGTAGTATTATATATCTTATAGACAGATTTTTGCCTTTCTTTATGAAACTACGAACTTTCATAAGGATGGTCTTGATAAAGGGCCTTTTTAAAAGAAGCTTAATTAATTCTTTTTCATAGTCACCCTAATTATTACAATCATTGTCACATCATTAACATTCAACAAAGCATGGAATCCAAAAAGTGATCAGTTCAGCTTGATGGTCAAGGACTCAACATTAATTATTATTATTTCTTTAACTCCTTCGAGAAAAGCAAAAGGAACTTTTTTACTTTTTAACTATTTGAGTTTAAATTGAAATATTATTTAACTTGTTTGTAACTGTTGAATGCTTTGGACTTGAAAAATATTTTAGTATTTTACCTCAAAATTCGATATTTAACGGAAATTAGTAGTTAAGATAGATAAATTAAACAACAGTAAATTTTACAAGATGCCAACATGCTAAGGAACATGAAATTTGTGACCATTTTATCCATTAATAAACGAATAATTAATTAATCTCTTGAACTTCTAGAAATCCTAGCATTTTATCCGAAAATTAATATTCGAGATTATTACATATTTAGTAAGCGAATTTATAAGGTTTTTCTATTCGATTGTCTTGATTTTTATTATTTTCAATTTGAACGTATCAATATTTATTTTGATTTTGTAACTTTAATGAATATAATTAGCTAGCAAGGTGATTCCCATTGACAAAATGGTAATGGTAGAAAGCTTAATGTTGATTTCCTTCGAAAAGTTGAAACTGAAAGGAAGGTGTGGCCCAAAATCCGGACATGAATTCTCTATTATTTTCCAATCTATCATTAATTTATGCTTACGAAATCATAAAACACTTGTCCATGCTTGTGGCAAATCCATCCAAAGAATATTTCCCAATTTGAAACCGTCTTCTGAATTCTCCAACCTCTTGTCAGCTTAGTCACATCCCGACATTCATAATTTGTTTCACCATTTTTGGCCTCTAATGACAATGAAAAAAGAAAATAAACAAACCCATCTCTTTATGGTTCCCATAATACCCTCTATCAACCTTTAAAGAAAAAAAATCCCACCACCAATGGTGACGTTTAAAACCTTAATGTGTCATATGCCTGAAAATTTGCTCGACATTCCAAGCATGTTACCATATATACCACATATTCTCTCATGATTGGTCGATAAAAAGAAATGAAAATTACACTAAAACTAGCGTTAGAAGCCGATTCGTACTTATCCCATATATACCATACATAAATTACACCAGTTAATTGCTGAGTTTTATACATGAGTAAAGAATCTTACTTGTTAAGGGAGATCTACATTGGAGTGTCACTCACATTGTTAAGTACTTTTTTTGACGAAAGAGTTGTGTTTCAGTTGGCCGGACTTGATGAACTCATGATCCATTAATTTATATTTTTGGATTAAAGTAATGTTTTTCCTTTCATGTAAACCTTCTTGTATACAAGTTTAGATGCAGGCTCGAGACGCTCCACAATGTAAGTTTTTTTTCTATAAATTGTATTAGTGTCGATTGTTTTCAATTTGAATCGAGTGATGATTGTGTTTAAACTCTTATGACTTTAATACTTTTTCCATAGGTGAGTAAAAGAACTAAGTTCCAACCTTTGGTTATTCCACTCGAATTGTTAAGTACTTTCACCTAATGCTAATCGATCTCCCCAAAATTAATAACACCTAATCTATAGTTAATGACGTCGGACTTTAGAAACCACTAGCCCTAATTTGAATTTTTTTGTTAAAGTCTTCGTCAAAATTGGAGCAATGGCTATCAGTTTTTGAGGCAAGATAAAGGGAAGTTGAAGCTATATATGGTTAAAAAATAAAAAAGAGAACGTTTCAAGGTGTGGAGGGGTTTCTTGGTATGTTTCCTTTAGGTCATGCAAAGGCTTAGGTCATGAGCCCATGTTTTTCCACTTTCAAACGTCTGGGTTTTCTTTGTTTTGTTGCGAATTTCTTGTTGTACGTTTCCTTGTTATAACGTTTGGTTTAGGTAATTGGGCGTGGGAATTTGTTCTGAGAATGGTTGCTTGCACCTTTAGTTTGCTATTTTGAGAGGCTTACTTTTTGGTTTATTTGATCAAATATAAACGATGATCTCATCAAGAATATTTTGATTTACAACAGTACAAGCAACAATAAGAATGAAAGAAAATTGGGGAGAAAAGGAAGACAGTGAAAAAAAGTCAAGATTTTATATTAATTAATCATCTATTTTTTAATAAAATATTCTAATGTTGACAAATCTAATTAGCTAGTTATGTGGTTAACTAATCAGCAATCAAATTTCATTTCCCAAAAAATAAAAAATAAAAAAAAATTACTGCCAAAGGTTGTGATCTAACAATAAAGGATTGTTTTGGTTTTATCAAGAACAATACTAAATTCTCACTATATATATATATATATATATATATATCACAATTATTTTTTAATAATACTAAGGTTGAGCTGATTTAACCTAAAAATAGTATAATGGTCGACTAAAAACTATATGTATTCCGATACTAACTTAATTCGAAAAGTGATGAATTTTATTTGTTAAAGTTTTACTTAGGTATTCTCATTTTATTAGAGATATAATTAATCTTATTTGGAGTAAAAGCGATAAAGTTTAACTTCTCCTAATAAGTATCATTTTAAAATTCAAACTCGTATATTAGTAAGAAGTCTATATCGAGACCAATTCACTTATTACCGAACTAATAACTCGTGTTAGAGTTAATTTTAATTATATAAAAAAGATCTAAAGATATCCCATTAGTTGCGGATATAAAAAACTAGAAAATAGAAAAAGCATTGGATAATTCTCTCTTTTTTTTCCTTTTCTTTTTCTTTTTTATTTGAAACATCTCTATTTTTATTTCTTTTTAGAATCTACCATAATATGTAAGTCCTTACCATATTTGGTTTTACTTGTACTCTCTAATTAAGTACAGTATATAAAATCTCATTTTTATTATTTTTTTTAAAAAGAAGACAATTTTGAACATCTGCTTATAAATGATTGATTCTCTCTCTTCTTTTACTTTCTCACAAAGAAAAGATATAAAATCCTATATGTAGTTTAAAATCTAACAAGCATCCTCATTAATGAAGAAAACTTAATCACCATGGATATGCAAATGTTAATTATATTTATTTTTATTCCCCTTTTCCATTTCTTGAACAAATTCAGAATCAATTTTTTGCATTTTTTGGGTTCAAAAGTAAATTCCGCATCTAAGTATATCTCTTATTTTTAAAACTTGTAAAGAATGTCTAGATATGGCCCAAAGAATGTCATACAAGCACAAAATGATATCATCATAAACTTTTGGATACAAGTGCCTGTTCAACTTTTTTTTTACCTTTCTTTTTCACCCAATCATGAAGGCATTTTTGAACAAAAACCCAAGTCTGTGATATTCCATGCCCAACTTTTTCTTTTTCAAATCACAATCCTAAAGAGGACTAAACTGACGTTATATATATATATATATATATATATATATATATATATAGTAACTTACACTAGTTGCTCCATGAAAAAAAATAGATAAAAAAAAATTAAAAAAAATTGAGCTATAGTGATTTTTTTGATAGGTTCAGATGTAATTCTTTTTTATATATGTCTATCTGTCTTTTTAAAATTAAAATCATAGAGTAATTAACGTACATGAATATTATGAAATTTCTTTTATATATATATATATATATATAGAAAAAAAAAGCTGCACATAGTGACAAAATTATGCAACTGAGTCTCCTTAGCATTTATTCTCTTTTGTATTAGCATAGACCAACTCATTCTTTTCACTCTCTATCTCTATCTTTCTATTTGATGAATCCTAGAGACAATGAAGAAAGTTGATGTTGAGAGCTCTCTGAATAAAGGGTCTCCATCATCTTCTCTTGATCACAGTTCTGATGTTTATTCTATAAAATCATCATGTAAGGATTTGAGAATTACTAAGAGATGTGCAGTTGGTGTTAATTTGCAAGAAATAAGCTTGAAATCAGCCACAGTTAGGCCTTATGTTCGATCAAAAATGCCTAGGCTTCGGTGGACACCTGATCTTCATCACAGCTTTGTGCATGCAGTTGAAAGGCTTGGTGGAGAAGATCGTAATTTATTATCTTACTATCTACAAACTACCCTTCACTTCTTCTTCTTCTTCTCCTTCTTAAAAGTATTTTTCTCATGTTTTTTTTTTCATGGGGTTTCTGTATATTTGTAGGGGCTACTCCAAAGATGGTTTTGCAAATCATGGATGTGAAGGGCCTTACCATATCTCACGTAAAGAGCCATCTTCAGGTTGGTTAAAAATAGAAAAATTGTTTTAGTTTCAACTTTTGAATCTTCTTGAGAACTTTAAGTAAAACTTTCGGTATATTTTTGTGGCCAGATGTATAGGAGCATGAAGCATGAGCAGATGATCCAAGGTATATGTTTTTGAATTTCCCATGAAATTATTTTTACATTCGGATTGATGGATCTGGTTCACATTTGTCACCTCTAATTTATTGACTACTGTGTATTCCTATATAAGGTATTAATTATGGGTAAAAACTCAAATTGCAGTTGTCACCATGGAAGATAATTATTCCATCTTATTTATTTTTCTCAGTTCTGAAAATAATTCTTTGTCCTCTATGTCAGAATGTTATCATCTAAAAGAGGAATTATATTAAAGCTGCAACAGTGACTAGACAAGGGTACCATATTCAGTAGCTTATTTTTGGACATTTTGATCAGCTTCTTGTAAACAAAAAGAACAATTCCATGGCAAAAAAGTAAAAATAGAAATAATTGTCTCCATTTGAAAGCTTTAGTCATGAGTTAATATAAAACTTCGTTTTTTTTTAAAAAAAAAATCATTAAAAAGTTAAGTTTTTTATTGATTTTTTTATATGATATAAAGAAATGGTGTGTGCCAGTAAATATAAAGGTAAAATTGAAAAAAAAAAAAAAAGGTGAAGTTTAATGAAAAAACAAATTGACACCCTTCTGAACTTAAAAAAATCTTGATTTTTCACCCTAAACAATATGATTTTTTGAATTTATCCTTTTTATTAGGGTTGCATTGAGAAATTAACTGAAAAACCTATAAAAATCATCTCAACTCCTCTCTTCTTTTTTATTAGTAAACAAGTTTTCCTAATTGGTAGAGAAAAAGAGAGGAATCAGAATGATTTTTATGGATTTTTTTAGTCAATTTCACAATAAAATCTTAACTGAAAGGGCAAATTTAAAAAATTATATTGTTTAAAATGTAAAATAATAATAAAAAAAGAAGTTCGAGTATTTGTTTTTTTTGCTAAAATTAGGGTCTTTTTTACTCTCTGGCCTAATATAAAATATAAATACCTCAAGTATTTTTTTTTATTGAATGGTTGTTGTTATTGTTTTTGTTTTGGTAATGAAAATGGAAAGCATATATAGGTAGGCTATCTTTTACTCTTCAATGGGAAACATTACATCCACATCACCTCATCTATATCGAAACTAAAACTCAAAGTTTTTTGAAAATAGCTACGATCATTCATTATTATTTAATAATAAGATTCATACTTACCACAACTTTTTCACCCTTATTAGTATTTCTTCTTTAGCCTAATTATTTATGATTTCCTTGGTGCAGAAGCAGCTTCGGAAGCAAAGAAGAATTTCAAGGAGCCCAAGATGCAGAATTCAAATTATTTGTCACATACAATGTGCTGCCAACAGAATGGTCAGTTACATGGCAAGGGATTGGTCAATAACAGTGTACTTCTCTACCAAGACCGTGGAATTCATAATCCTGCTAATGGACTTGCCCTAAAAAATGCTAGCTTGCCATCTGAAAGGTTCAGAAATTTCAATCTTTCTCTCCATTACGTAGTTCTGATAATTATATCAATTAGCATAGAATGGGATTACAGTATTTATTTACTGTAGTAGATCTAAGAATCAAGAACACAAAACTAGATTAACTTGAAGATTGAGATGATAATTTATAGTAATGAAAATAGAATAGATCGATAGTGTCCAAAAATTTTATGGATTTGAATTACTGCTCGCTAGCTAGTACCAGTAATTATTCATGATTAAAAAAAAATAGTTATCAAAATTTTTCTCTTCTGCCTTTGTTTTTGATTAAGAATGGATTTTTATATACGAGATTCGAATTCGAGACTTTAATTCTTATTTTATAAGAATATTGTTAAATTATGAGATTAGACATTATTGGTTTCAGAGATTAACAGTACAAGTTAACTTATCTGATTAAGTTACTTTATTCAGTTCTAAATGACTGAGGATTAGATATCTGCATAGGAAAGGAGAAGCTAATTCTATCGAGTAATTCAAGTTCCAATTGACCTAAGGAGAGAGAATATTATTTTATGTAGTAGTCAAAATTTTCACTAATTGCATCTTTTTCTTTGTCATCTTATTGTTTTGTAATGATTTTTCCTTTTGGTCAGAATTAATAAGAATCAAAATAACCATTAATGTCATTTTTGGGGAAATCTTTGCAGAAAAGAGAAGAAAGGGCTGTGGCTTGGGAAGAGAGTGAGTGAGCCATTCTTATATGAAGAAATAACAAGCAAGGGGTGCTGGGAGCAGAAACCTGATAGTTACATCATCTTCAAGGATCTACTCAAGAGCTGCAATAGCAAAGTAAATTCTCTACTACATGTCAAGTACTAATGTTTTTTGACATGTTTCTTACATCAAACATGGTACAAAAAATGAACTTGCCGTTCCACTGATATTCACACATACGGTATCCATATCTTTTTTTCTAAGGGATCTCGTACGTGTTCAATTTTTTTTTAAAATATATTTAAAAATAAAAAAAATAACAATTCTTTATACAAGTTAATGGAGATCAATTTTCTTGTATCCAAAGGACGTGTAGTTAGATTAAAAAAAAAAAAATTAGACAATCTAGTCATCAAATTAAAAAATTAAAAAATAAAAAGTAAATTGTATATCTAGAAAAAAGTTAGATTGTGATTTTAATAGTATTATTTTCTCTGTTGGTAAGCTGACTAATATAAATTTCTAACTTGGTTTTAATATCTAGTTTGGTTTTAATCTCTTTAACTTTGTTTGTACTTTTTTTCTGTCATTTTCTGGCTAGCTTTTAGTCCAAACTTATCGTTCTCATAAAAAAATTGTTACCTGGAGATTAATTAATTCATAGTTTTGAGTACGTGCCATTTGATATTTCAGGAGACGAATGACCAAGATAAGATGTCAGCAGCTGGTGCCAGAGGTTGCAATAAAAGTCATCAAAGTTTAGAAGATTTAGCTGAGATTGCAGAGAGAATAGATGGTGACAGAATGTCTTTATCCCTAGACTCAAAATTTTCTGAGTCTTTTTTGAAGCTGAGGAAAGCAAAGAATAGTTCAGAGGTGAATGATGTGTCTCTGGAGCTCACTCTTGCATAAAGTCGTACACATTATGCAGCTAACTGTTTGGAACCTGTTAAAAAGTCTCTCAGCCTGATATTGTTGTAAGGTCCTATAGTTTACTTAGATGCAGCAATTTGAGGAAATTAATAACCTTAACTCTGTTGTAACTCTAATAGACTAATGAAAAGTTAGTACAGTTTGCTAATTATTGATCATAAAAGAAGGTTGAGAGCTTAAAAGTTAGGCTGTGCATTTGAATGTCCTTCAGTACAACACGTGCTAATGAGCAAATAACCTAATGATCAAGTACCTTCTTCTTCATTCAACACTTACGAGTACAGAGTTCTATGGATCTTGAACTACATAATAAGAGCGCTTTAATATATTATAAAAGCAGAAACTATACACCTTTTAATCTTTATAACATGTTTTTTCAAAAGTATATGAAAAATACATAAATTATGCTTCGATAACAATTTTAGCACGAAGCCATTTTTTATCCAAGATTCCGAGTTCATCCGATGTGGCATCATACATTAGATGACGCCTTAGATGAAAATCCACATAGGATTATACATGGCTTAAAATTGTAATTTAGTTATGATGGACGACATTTCTCCCGCCCACATGTTCAAAACCAATTCTTAAAACTAACTAACCTAATTCAATTTAATTCTTTAGAAACCAAATCTTTAATTTCTTCTCTTCTCATTCTAATTGACGAACAAGCCAGCCCAAATCCTCAATTTTCTTCTCTTCTTTGTCCGATGAATAAGAAATCCAATTTTCTTCTCTTCTTTATGCACGACGAACAAGAACCACAATCTTTTCTCTTCTTCAACCAGTCCCTTTTCTCCTCATAAAATTCCCAAACCAAAACGCATACCTATATTTGCATACCTCTCGAAAAACCCATGAATATTCATGTAAGTCCACCGGTCGGGAACCAAACCATTTTTCTTCATCAAATCTACCAATCTATTTGATTCCATCAAATCTAAAATTTATAGTGTAACCTCCATCCTTCACTCCTTATAATACTCACGAATCTTCAAGTATAAGGTTTCTCTCTCTCTCTCTCTCTCTCTCTCTCTCTCTCTCTCTCTCTTTTATTTCATTTTTTATGAATTTTCTTATTTATGTCTCGCTTTGATAATTTTGGGTTTCGGTGTCTCCTTTGCTCGTGTAAGTTCTTCAACTCGCATTATGATGGATCAAAATCCACACCTAGATTAACCACACCTATATTTGGATACCTTTCGGAAAACCCGTAAATATGGCATATATAGGTAGTAGCTTTAACATGGATGAAGCTTTAAAAATATGTTCTTTAACTTTCAAAACACCTTTATTCAAGAACAAGACAAAGACAAACCTATATATTTCATGAACTGAAACTAACTCGGGGAAGAAGTTCATTTGCGACCTATATTGGAAGGTATTTATTGTTCTTAATTACTAAAATTTCTCCTTTGTTATAAGAAATATACTATATATTTGATATTTTATTTTCATGAAATATTACAACTTTCATGTTGACAATTATGGGTTATAAAAATGGATTAAAGATGATTGCATTATGTATGGAGTCGGGAAGTTAATTGTAATTGAGATTGAAGAGTTGAAGGAAAGAATAGAGTTAGTTGAGATACTTGAAAGAGAAAATTCAAGTTTGATAGGAATTGAAGTAAAGAAGAGAAAGTAGACTAACATTCAATTGATTGAAGAACTCCACAAATTGAGATCCGAAATTATTAAAATGAAAATTCAAATGCAAAGATTGAGGATTGGCATACGGGAGTTGGGAGAAAAAGTCAAAGCTATTGCCAAGTGGTATTTTATGACAACATTGAAAGGTTTTGTGTTATTAGGATAGTTGTTGTCTTCATATGAGCAAAAAGGCATGTTAGCACTACCTCTCTAAATTATGCAATGTCGTATATAATATATTAAATTATGCTATTGTAAAGTATTACATTTGCTCTATAGCTAAGGTCTCACTTCTTTCGACAAAGAGCTCACAAAAGATAGCTTCGTAGCTATGGTCTCACGGTATCAATTCTTTTTATTCTTTGTAACCCAAGGTAAATGAAATATTATGAAATTTTATATTAGCTAATCTATTCAACATCATAGATCCATAAAGCTAAGCCTAAAAGAACCATAATGTTAAGGTCATCAATGGAACTTGACATTACAAAACAATTGAAGCCTTTATATGCTTATAGCTACATAGCAAGTATTAAATATATGGAGGTTGTTTACAAGCATGTCATCTAAAATGCATAAATTTTTCATACATGCTATAGTCTAGAATATCTCAATACAACAAAACACAATTGTAGTTCTAATGTTTTTTAAAAAATACACTACATGGCCCACTATATATTTTTTATCATAAAATGCACATGTCATATTTTATAGTCACAATATTCTAAAAAATGAATCATACAACAGGATGTTAAATGCAACAAGGAGGTAAAAAAAAGTCATTTAATTGAGTAGTTTAAAATATTCCTAAGCGATTAAGGAGCCTTCATGGTTCAACTTGAACTTTGTGGTCCTTGTAATTGGCATAACTATTGGTGGAGGAATCTGTTTATCTTTAGAAATTATTTCAATTCTATCTCTAATAATCGGCGAGCAACTTGAACGAAAGAGGAGGTAAATTGAAACCGTGTTCTTATGACATAAATTTGTCGAAAAAAAAAATACATAACACTTGCCTTTGAATACATGTTACTAGTTTTATCATTTAGGTACACTCCAACTCCTTTTACTTGTTCTTTTCTCTTGATATTTTTTTAACCTTTACAATTGCATCTTGCCTATATGTTTGTGCTTTGTTAGATCTAGTCGAGATTACTGATTTTGAAGAGCATGGAGGTCCGGATCGGATTGTAGATCCGAAATTCCGGGGAGGTTTGAATAAGACATTAGATCTGGATGTGGATGCTTATCCAAAATTAGAAGTGGCTGAAATTACGGTTGCTTTGAAGGTCTTCCTCTTTTAGCCTACAATAGTAATGATTTTCAATTTCATATTATGAGGAATTAAATTGGAAATAAAATTATCAATATTAAACTATACTTACTTGGTAATTTTACTTTTTTGGAAGCTAAACTATTTGTTGAACTCTTTACGGGTTTTCCTCTTACACTTTAAACATACCACATGTATAATAAGTTAGATAAACTAACAATATAATATTATCATATGAATTTTGTTCACTAACATGATTTTTACTAGGGTTTACATTCTCTTGGCCCATAATTTTGCATGTTCTCTTGTTATACCCATAAGCACAACAATTTTGACATTGCATTTTAACTTTTACCTTGGATGTTTTGTTTGAATTTCTCTTTTCTTCATCTTAAGCTTTTCTCCTTTTTTGCTTCGGCCTTTCATTTCGAAAATCATGTACAATAGTTATTTGCTTTTCAAAAGTAAAATAAAAAAGATGGAAAAAAAAAACAAGAGCAATGAGATAACTTTGCCAAATAAACTAACCTTCCTAGCATTTTCTTATAAGGAGGGGCTATACATCACGACCTTTACTCCTAGACCACATTTTGAAGCCATTCAAAAGTTCAAGATCGTTCGAATATGTTCCCACATGTCTTTACTTCTTGAAATAAAGATCAACATAATCTATAAGGTCAACCCTTACAAAGGCAATGCTTGTTACTCGTGTGTTTGCATGAAATACTAATAGCATCTTATTTCCTATAGCTGTATGTATGTTCCTTCAAATTCACTACACATGTATCATCATCAAATCTTGTTTGAAATTTATGATCAACTTGTGAGTACTATCTTAGATGCACACACTTTCATTTTATTTTTTTCTAGCTTTCTTTTTATTTTTGGGCAAATTTCATCATTGACTAACTCAAACATCTTACTCTTAATGTACATCCTCTCCATCACATAGGTCTTAATATCTTCTAATAAATCGATCAATGGCTTTGTTCGGCCTTACATATAGTTCCATTAAATGTTCTAACATATTATTTGTAGATGCATTACACTTTTGATTGGTCATAAAGAAAGCCTTGTAAAATTTTATGACCCAATCTTCATGAAGTCATCAAATGCTACCTCATCCATCACTTTCAACTCTTCCAATCTAGCATTGTGATCTATCAAATTAGTAGCATTCATTACCCTTTAGAATAACGTCTTATACAGACTCACCATTTTTTTTTTAATTTGCATAAATGTGTTATGTACGGTTTCTATATTCACGAGTTTGGAATATATTTATTGATAGCATTCTGTAGTCCCTATAATCATAAGTAAATAATAATTTAGATGATAAAAAAAGGTAAATGATTTTAAACTTATAAATATTAAATAAGTTGAGTTAAACGAGTTAATGCTTGAATTTGTCTTTTACTAGTCATTTATTATCGTCCAAGAATTTTCATCAATGATGTTAAGATCCTTTGTAAGCAAATCTATAAACTATCTTCGGTTATCTTCATTCTCACTATCCACAATGACCCATGCTACGAGAAACACTTGGTTATTGACATCTCTCCATACTTTAATTAATAAATAATCTCCCAAAAGTGTTTTAGAAAAAAACACCATTAAGACCAAACACTCTTCTACAATTACCCAAAAAACTATTTCTTAATGCTGAAAATCCAAGATAAAATCTTCTAAAATCAAAATTATCACACTTCATAGGTTCAAAACAGAATGTTCCTAACCCATCCACCCTCTTCAAATCAAGAATATACAATCTCAATCTTGCATGATAATTTTAAGAGATCCTCTCAACATCTCTAAAGCTAAATTTCTAACCTTATAACAAATCCGAATATTTATAGTTAATGTATACCTTTCATTATAATATCTTGTAATTCCTTTGTATTCCAATTAGGATTATTTTGAAACTTATGGATGTATGTTTTAACTAGCCATAAACAAGAGGTTAACCTATTTGTTAATGATCTTTCATATTTATGGTCAACATTAACACACTTCACTTTAAAAATGTGCTCTAATTACTTTTTACTTGCATACACTCTCCATCCACATTCTTATACAATTTTAGCTTCCATAACTCTTTTTGAACCCCTTACCTAAGTCAAATCTCTTTCATTTTTAATAAAATATAACTACATAGCTTGTTTAAATTATTTTTCGTTTGTGAATTTCATTGCGGCCTTGAACACCAAGTTCTTACGGGATCATAAACAATCCCTTTTTTCCTCATTTTTCCTTCTTCTATAAGCAAATACATCATTTTCATCACTTTTAAAATGGATAATTTGCTCATCCTTACTTGTTATCATATTCACTTGTATAGCCTTCTTTAGCGAGGTTGAGGTATATTGGGCTTTGTTGATACATTAGTTCTTTTAACTAATAGGGTAGGATCCACACATTCATCATTAAAGCTGAAGAGTAGAACCACACTTCCTCTTCATGCTCCTTCTTTTCTTTTTAGCTTTGATTAGTTCTTCATCCATAGAACTTTCGGAATCACCATTGCTAAAACTATTATCACTTTGTGGTTCCTCGATTGGTAAGTAGTCATCATTACATCATTGCTACCATTCTCCTTATTATCATTAACACCGACATCTTCTACATTCTTTTCATTGTTATCATCATCAATATTCTATTTATGATCATCATCAATAATGTTTTGTTCATGATCAACATCACCTACATCTTCATTATCCGTCACATCAATTGTAACATCTATATTTTCACCTAAACTACCATCACCTTCCATTTCCTCTTACGCCTCAACATACATATCAACAAACCCATATTCATATATAACACTTAGCATTTTCATAAAAACTTCACCCTTATCTATAATTAACCCTCGCTCACTTAAACTTAACTCGAGTTGTTTAAATAACATAACCTTAGATGTCTTATATCCACATTCAATAACCATATCGTGAAGGTCTTTTAATGTCACATAATCATGATCTTCTAACCACTTACATGATCCAATCCTAATCTCAGCAATATAAGTGATTGGATTTAAGTCGTTGAATACCCCACCAATATGAAATTTAACTTAAATGTCTTAGCCATCTTGTGGACAAAAACACTACAAGAACAAATAATTTATAATAAACTTTGTAAATACAAACTTAATATAATAAAAAATAATTATGCTAATTTAGGTGTCGGTGATGCGGTATGGGTTTTGATCCATCACAATGTAGTTGAAAAATTTACACGAGCAAAGGAGGCACCAAAACCTAGAATAATCAAAACGAGACATAAATGAGAAAACCCATAAAAAAATTAAAAGAAAGCAAATAGAGATAGAGAGAGAAGGAACCTTATAATTGAAGATTCGTGGGGTAATGGGTACTTGTTGAAGATTTATGGGTTTTTCGAGGCGTATACAAATACAAGTGTAGGTTTTGGTTGAGAATTTTATGAGGAGAAAAAAGACTGGTTGAAGAAGAGAAGAAGATTGAGATTCATGTTCATCATGCATAAACAAGAGAAGAATATTGGAGTTCTTGTTCGTCAAGTAAAGAAGAGAAGAAGATTATGAATTTTGGTTGGCTTGTTCATAAATTGGGTACATAAGAGAAGAAATTAAGGATTTAGTTTTTGAAGAATTGAATTGAATTAGGTTAGTTAGTTTTAGAAATTGATTTTGAATAAATGGGCGGCGACATTTCGTTCATCATAACCGAATTATAATTCTAACCCATGTGTCATTCTATATGGATTTTCATCCAAGGTGTCATCTAACGTGTCATGCCATGTCATATGAACTCGAAATCTTGAACGAAAAATTAGTTTTGTGCTAAAATTATTATAAGAAGCATAATTCATATATTTTTTATACACTTTTGAAAGAACATGCTATAAAAATTAAAATGTGTATAATTCATGCTTTTATGATACAATAAGCTTAATATGAGATATCATCATTCTAATTTTTAAAGTCTTTTGATTTTTTTTTTTAGTTAGAGGTAATTTAGTAAAAAAAAAATTGCTTACCATCAAAAAATTGATTAGAAAGACAGATTTAAAACTTAAATATTATTCAAAAATACGATAAATATAATTAAAAATGTAAATATATTATATAAAAATAAATTAATGTATTTACCCTTAAAAATATTTTGAGGAAATCACTTCCAACCGCGTTACCTAATACACATGAAAAACCTTGGAGGAATTTATATGCAAACAAATTTAGCAGGCAATTTATTGCACGTACGAGCGGTCTTAAATATATGATGTAATAAAAACCTGCTGGAAGGAATCTTTTTTCCTGTGTAACAACCACTGTGTCGGCAGTAAAATGAACCTATTTGTCGGCCATTTATTGCAATTGGGTTATTTTATGTTATTATAACCATGATGAATCTCATTCCCTCATCCAAGCCTCTAACCAATAGATTACAAGAGTACATTGTATATTACTCCCTCTAGTTTAAAAAATAAATTAATTAGTTTTTCGTTTTTTCAAAAACTAATTATTTAATTTTTAATCAAAATATATACATATATATTGCAAATGCACCAATTTGAGTGTAAATAATACGAGGTTAATAGTTTTATCTGTCATTTAATTATAATACGATAAATTTTTGGGTGTTTTTATATTTTTAATTGAATTAATTTTATTTTTTATTAGGTAAAGTATTTAATCTATCATTCTAACAAGATTTTCATATTAAATTATCAAAATTAGCCAGACGATTGTATATAAAAACTTTTTATTTGACTAGATTGTAAAGATATTTTAAAAATAAAAATTAATCATGTGTAAATTATATGAATAATTTCGATGGTTTAACCTAAAAATCTTGATAAAATGATAAATTGAAAACTAAACGAATATTTAAATATAAAATTGATTCAATTAAATATCTAAAGAAAAATATAAGAATTAAACTGAGCTATTAACCCAATAATCTGACTAAAATCAGAAATTTAATTTCAATCAACAAAAACTGATCCAAATATTCTTGACATTAAAATAAATAAATAAATGAATTCTGTTGATGAATTGCAATACAGAGAGTAGCAAAAGTTGAATTCTATTGCTGCTAGCTAAGTTAATCAATATTCATGGATTGACATAGAGTGGTCTCATAGTGGGGCAGTTTTCCACTTGAGGTAGATGGCTCTATTAATTAATTTTGTAAGCACAGAGTATAGATGATTGGATGTGTAAAATTTGTAACATTAATTCTCAACTGCACCACTGTTTTCATCAACTAATTATTGAAGTTCAATCACTATAAATTCTCTTGTAGTTTGGTTATGGTAAAATAGTATCTCAAGCTAGTTACTTTAATTTTTTGAATAATGGCTACTAGGTTTATTTTGTTATTGCTTCTAACGCTTGTTTTTGTCACTGATGCTAGGAAGGTAGCAATGAGCAAAAAGGATGCATTTCATGAGGGTAAGACGTTCAACTTTGATTACTTTCCTGGTTATGACTTTGGCTCTGGATTTGATCATGGTGCTGGTGCTGGCTTCGGTGGTGGGGGTGGATTGGGAGGGTTTGGTGGTCGTGGAGGAGGAGGAGGAGGAGGAGGAGGAGGAGGAGGTGGTGGTGGTGGAGGTGGTGAAAAAGGTGGAGGATTTGGTTTTGGAAGTGGAGCTGGAGGTGGATTTGGGTCTGGAGTTGGAGGATTTGGTGGTGGAGGTGGTGGTGGCGGCGGCGGCGGTGGCGGTGGTGGTGATCCTTTTGGTGGCGGGATAGGTGGTGGAGCTGGTGGAGGAGCTGGAGGAGGGGTTGGAGGAGGGGTTGGAGGTGCACAGCCTTGAGTAGTACTCCTGAAATAATAATATTATCTTGTTGCATTGTTTATTGTTGATTTTCTACATTATGTTGTGACCAATAGCAAGGGAATAAGCATCATTTATCCTATTTAATTAACGTGATTTCTGTCAAGGATTGATCTTAGAAATCAGGCTGTTTTCTTCGTAAAATTAAACCAATTCAAATGCTGTGGGAAATTTTTTTTTTATTTTTCACTCATGTTGTACTGGATTAATTTGCTCCTATTTATTTTCTTTGATTGAAATAATGGTGCTCGAAATTTTGCATTTTAGAACGGTTATATGTATTGATAAACACCATTTTTAATTTAAAAATTTAAACATTTGAGTTATGAATAAATATTTGAGTACTTAAATATTTTTATTTATAATTGATGTAAGATTTCATTCATATGTTAAACTCGACTACTGAAATTTAACTCTCAAAATTATTACGTTATAAGAGGATTTTTTTTTTTTTTTTTTTTTAGCCACAAGAATGTAAACTTCGTATTTGAAGATAATAAAATTGTCCTAAATGTTCTAATTTTGATGCTAGAAAGTTGATTTAAAAATACATTTTTTTGTAATTAAAACTAAGGTAGAAAATAATATTTTATAAATTTGGAAAATATGCACCAAGGACAAGCCAAAAAGTTATGGAAAAAATGACAATATTTCTTAGATCGAGTGGTTCATCATAGAATCTACAATTTCGTTACAACTAATTACGACTTAAAATTTGGTATGTCCAATGGGAATCCCAAAACTTGTAGAATACACATGAGGAGGACAGGTTGCCTCTTTGAACTTTACTTTTTTACTATCTATCTCATTAATATATACCAGTACATGTACCCTTTGAGCAACAAAACACCGTGGTCAAACAATACACAAATTTCCCTACTATCATACAAGTTTCAGTTAAGTCCCACATCTACTAAAGCATTCAATTGCACCACTAATTCATAATATATATGAAGCATTGCAAGGAATATCCCTTCAAGTGGCTCATACGTCGTATCTTGTTTTAAATTAATACTAAATATTATTATTTCTTTTGAATAAAAATTATAAGCTTATAATCAATTGGATCGTAATAGTGTAATATGTACATATGTGATTGATGAAAGTATAAAAAATTAGGTTAAAAAAAACGTTGATAGTTTAACTATATAAATAATATACAATGTCTTATATCATCCATCTACATACAAAAAAATCTAAAGTATTGATATAGATTAAAAGATTTTTATTTTTATATATTTTTTAAAATTATTTGAATACTTAATCAATTATGACAGAACATATATATCATATTAATTTTTACTGCTATGATATGTTTAAACATATCTAATTTATGCTACAACAGGGGCAACTTTCCATTCTGTTGGAATTAATTCTTGCGCTAGTATACATGGATTATGTATAGATTTCAAAAGGTGAACTCACTAAATCTTAAGAGGGATGCTAAACATCACCGAAAAAGTAAAAGTAAAAAAAAATAAAAATTCTTTGAATAATTTTTATCTTAATTATTGGAAGCTAGGTGTTGAATAAGAAATTAATTTGCCGTGCCCATGAGTCATTATTATCTTGTGTTTCTGATGACAAAGATAAATACTTTTGTGCTACTTAAAATTTTGATCATGAATATGATAAATTAGTTGTGCAATTGAAAATTTGAAACTTCTTATAGATGGGGACCTAATTGAAACTTGTACAATAGTGTAATGGTCAAGATGGAGCTCATTACTATAGGAACATTACCCCGATTAGTCATCAATTAGATTTTTTACCCGAGCTACGCTACTCGTAAGATAAAATATATAAAATTATTTAGAAAAATTATTTTAATTTGATAGTATATTTTATAATCTGAGTGTATAAAAATATATAAAATCAAAGGCGAAAAAATATTTTAAATATTTTAATGTAACTTGAAATTAAATAGATGAGAATTTTGTAAAAATAATAAATTAAAGTAGCAAATTTTAAATAATAAAAATAATCAACAAAAAACACTAAAAAAAATGGAATCAAATTACAATACAATTAAATTTTGAAATTAAAAAAAAATATTGTATAAAAAAATTGAGGATCATATAATTTAAAATTAATTGGATGAGAAAAGAATGAATAATATTAAAATAAATAGAAACTATCATTAAATGTAATTTTAAATTAATTGGATAAGAATTTGAAAAAAAATGACAAATTAAAGTTATAGATTTAAAATAATAAAAATAATAAAATAAATTAAAACAAATGGGCTAAATCACAATAAAATTAAAATAATTGGATATACTCTCTCTCTCTCTCTCTCTCTCTCTCTCTCTCTCTCTCTCTCTCTCTCTCTCTCTCTCTCTCTCTCTCTCTCTCTCTCTCTCTCTCTCTCTCTCTCTCTCTCTCTCTATATATATATATATATATATATATATATATATATATATATATAGGGAGAGAAGTGCTCGGTTGCAAGCCAACCGGGATAGGCGCCTGGTTGGCTTGTGCAACCGGGTTGCACATAATTTTTATTTTTTAAAAAAAATTAATTGAGGGAGGCCGGCGTGGTTAGCCTCGTGCGAGCAAGCTACCGCGCTTGGCCTCGCCATCGCAAGCTTCGTGCGGAAAAAAAAGAAAAAACTCTACAACTTTCGACGAACCGAAGTTATCGGAAGTTCGTAGAAAAATCGGAAGTCAACTTTCGGATCTCTAAAAATTGAATTCGATCATCATTTTTTTCTCCAAGCACCTCTAAATGATCAGAATAAAGCCAATAAACACATCTAAAACCTTAAAAATCATTTTAATATACATAAAAACAAAGAAAAATAAAAAATTAAATTGAATTTTTTTCTTTTTTTGGCTTCGATCTACCTCCTCTAATTTTTTAATGGCTTAAAACCACTATGGACAAACTCATCTCTCAAAGATAAACTAATCTAGTAGATTTTCATCGGCCGAGTGACTTAAATAAAGTTGGTCGGTGATTTCTCTCTCTTCCTCTCGGCTTTCTCTCTCTACTCAAGGATCAAAATGGATGAGCAAATGAACATATAGATTGAAATGTGTTTTCGAAAATATCAAAGATCAAAATGTAAAAAAAAATCATAAATAGTGAGATGCACATGAAAGATGAGAGAGTGAATAAAAAATTATGAGAACATGAACAATACTTCAAATAGTAAAGCCAGAGGAACCAATAATTTTTTTTAATTTCTTTAGTTAATATTGTACTATCCATGATACCCAAGTTTGTACAAGTCTTGACAAATATGGTGGGACTTAAAACAAGTACCAATAAATGTTTGTACGATGACCAGTACGTAAACCGACTGAATCCCACCATCTAGATGGAACCTTGTTCTTACATTTGGCATTCCATTATCATGATCAAAAGCATTGCATATGACTCACACAAGTTATTATTGTTTCAGCAGTAAACCAACTGATTTTAAATAATTTTGATTTTGTAAATGTATAAAATTTAAAATCATATTTATTAAAAAATGATTAAATCTTATCGTTTTTATCCCAAAATTTAATTAGTGAAATACAACTCAAGTAATTATATTAACTAGTAATATTTATTTTTATTTTTTTATTCAGTTTTTTATACTACAAAACAAATTCTGTATTATTCAAAATAAAAAATCAACTATTTTATTCATATCTATTAAACATTTATCATCATATAATTGGTCAATATTAGATGGAAAGATTAATTTATCTTAAATTTGAGTAATATAAAATTTATTTTATATTATATATATAGATAAAATAAAATGAAAAATACTGGATATTACAAACATACAGTGTGTATTTCACTTTTTCTCTAATTTTACCATTTCTTTTTCTCCTTGAGGATCTTCATGTCCTAAATGGATACCGCCCAGTAGTCTGCAGCATGGAGTCATTCCAAATTTTAAATCTTTCGTTTGCCAACTTCTTCATCACATTGGTCAAATTCTTAAAAGTCCTTAGCTAGCAAGTGCTTTTCTGGACGCTCATCAGCTAAAACTTTTCTTACCAAATTCGGCTACACGATAGGGCATCAACAGGGCTCCTCAAGGTAGGCATGCATGGTGCGTTGGGATTTAGGATTTTGACTTCGTAAACTTATAAAAAAAAAAAAAATCATAAACTTTAAAATCCACTAGGTGATTAATTATATAGAAATTTTCAAGCTTGATGAAAAGGGCAAATAGTGCAATAGATATTATATATATATATAAAAATTAAATCAAAATATAAGTTTATTATTTATTATACTATTTATCCAGACTCACATACACTACACATTCAAACTATGCACTATTTATTTCATTATGTAGTAGCATTTTTATAGTTTTTAAATATTTTAAAAATATTTATTATAAAAGTTTTTCGTGACATTATACTTTGAGTTTTTTTTATATTATTTTTTTAGTACGTAAATATTTTTTATTTGATTCTAGTTTTTTTTTTTCATTTTAATCACTTTGGTCCTTGTTTTTTTCTCTAATTTTTTTAATTAAAAATTTTTAGGTAAAAAGATGTTTAGAAAAAAACAATTTATAAAATAAGTTTTTAGCTAAAAATGTGAATATAGATAAATAAATAATATTTTTTTAATAAAAAATTTATGAAAATATAAAGAATAATTAGTAAATATAAAATTTTAATTAAAAAATGATAAAATTTTATTTAATTTTGATTTGATAAATTTTAATAGATGTGTTAACATCAAAATAAAATAATTTTTTAAAAATAATGAATCGTGTAATATGGATTAAAAAAAACTAGTGGCTTTCTATGTTGCTTCTAGCTTGTATATAATAATTGACAAGACAATCTCAAAACAAACTTGCTTTAAAAAAAAAATGGAACATTTATTCAGGAGACGAATTGCAGTGGAATCGACACGACGTGAAAGTGATCAACATTTTATATTCCATTAATTAAGACCATTAATGCTATGAAGCATTATGGTAAAGTTGCTGCTTTTTTGTCCACGCGGAATTTTAAGAGGTTCCAGCTAAGCATATAGGTCCGTTTAAGGATTATCATTACCAGCATCTTTCGAATCATTACCTTCAGCATTTCCTATGCCAAATCCAAAGCCAATGCCAATTCCAAATCCCATGCCAAAGCCAGTGTTGCTGTTATGACCATTGTTACCACCACCTTCACCATGTCCATATCCTTCACCGCTGTCGTTACCACCACCTCCTCCCCCTCCCCCACTGCCACCTCCTCCTCCATAATCGCCTGTACCTACACCTCCACCAAAGCCACTGCCATGGCCTGAACCGCCACTAGAGCCACCCGACCCTCGTCCTCCACCACCACCATCACCTCCTCCTCCTCCTCCTCCTCCTCCCTTGCCACTTACACCACCTCCTGCTCCAAAGCCACTGCCATGACCATACCCACCACTAGAACCACTTCCACCACCACCACCTCCTCCTCCTCCTCCACCACCACCTACTCCTCCTTCATTGCCACTTACAGCACCACCTACTCCAAAGCCACTACCATGACCACTTCCACCGACTCCTCCTCCACCACCGCTACCACCTCCTCCTCCTCCTCCTCCACTACCACCTACACCACCGCCTGCACCAAAACCACTTCCATGACCATACCCTTTGCCAGAAACTCTTCCTCCTCCTCCTCCTCCTCCTCCTCCTCCTCCTCCACCACCACCACCACCTCCTCCCCCTCCTCCTTTATTTCCTACACCAAGTCCAACTCCAACACCGAAACCTCTACCATAACCAAAACCTTCACCAGAACCACCAAAAGCACCAGCGTTGCCACCTCCACCACCCTCTCCACCCCCTCCTCCTCCACCACCGCCAACACCATCACTTGCATTACCTCCACCTTCAATACCCCCTCCAGCACCATGTCCACTACCATGACCAAATCCTCCACTAGCTCCTTCTCCTCCACCACCGCCCTCACCTCCTCCACCACCGACACCACCATTTCCACCAACACCAGCCCTGGCTCCATAACCTTTACCGTGACCAAAGCCACCACTTGCATCTCCACCACCTCCACCTTCTCCGCCACCACCTCCTCCTCCCACACCAGTGTCACCACTACTTGCACCAGCCTCGTGCCCTTCTCGATGTCCACTATCTTCATCTCCATCACTGCCTCCTTCTCCTCTTTCTCCACCATCACCACCATGATGACTACCTTTTTTACCTTGGGTGCTAAAATCTCTACCACTCCCGAAGAAGCTTCCACAACTTCGCCATTTTTTATCGCAATCCTCACTATCATCATCGTTGTCGAACTTCCATCCACTTGGGCCACCATAGCTGCTTTCATCATCTTTATCACCTCCATAACTAATGACATTCAAAGCATTAGCAAGGCATAAAACAAGAAGAGCCACGTACAAGAATTTACTAGAGATTCCCATGGTACTTCTCAAAACCCAAGCCAACTTGCTTAATTCTCTCTCTAGTCTCTCCTATTTATATGATAGCCATATGCCACCCCCAGCAAACAATACTGTATTTCAAAGGAAACAAAGGGCAATGCATATGACACTGAAGAAATAAACAAAGCATCCAAGTCAAGAAAAGTCAAGATTGTTTATAGTGTGGTCAACTATAGCCGCCAAAAAACTATATATTCTAGAAGTGAAGAAAATGGCACATCTCCTAATCAAACCCCAATAATTGGCGAGAGTACTTACAAGCTAGGGTCTTAGGCATCATTATAATTAGCTAGACATGGTGGATTAGGTGATTGTATCTTGTCCAAATATCTTCGACAGGGAGAGAATCAAGCATTACACAACAAAGTAAATAAATAAATAAATAACCTTTGTATCATTCTTGAAATCTAAATGGAGTCCTATCTGTCATTTCACTTTGTATCATTCTTGAAATCTAAATGGAGTCCTATCTGTCATTCACTTTTAAGGAATTTAAGTATATAATTTGAGTTTGGAACCCTAGCTAACTTTTGGATGATCACCTATCTTCAACATAGGATACAAAACATCCATGTGGATACCATGTGACCAATGTGGTGCAAGAAATAAGTATGTTTTTTGTTGTTCCTGTAGTTGGTATAGTGGCTAGCTAGCTAGCTAAGTGGATTGATCACTTGAAGTATAAGCCTAGTACAAAAATGTTAACCAGCAATATCCATGCCATGCAATGATGGGCTTGAACAAAGAACGACTAACGGTAAGAGTATTGGTGGGCAAATTCTCGAGAGAAAAAGATACACACAAAAAGACACCAAGATGATCAAGGTAATTATTTATTTTTGAATATCTTTTCTTGTTTTGGAAATATTTTGAAACATTTTTGCTGTTATTAATATTTTCAGTGGGAAACTAACTACTCCCACTTTCGCAGCTGCTTCACAATTTCATTCTAATAATCAATAATCATTCGCTTGTATATATTTTTAAACTTTCGAAGTGGAGTCCCGTGATTCCAAATATCCTTCACTTCCAGAACCTCCCAAACCGTATGTGTGTATATATATACAGAGAGAGAGAGAGAGAGAGAGTTATGAGCGGATCGGATCATAATAGCGTTAGATCCAATTTATTTAATAAAACAGATCATATTTAATCTTATAAATTCAAATCAAATTTTAAAAATATAAATCCGGATCCTAACATATTTGAATTGGGTTGAAAACTTCATTGGATTTATCGCTTGATTTTTATAAAAAATTTATACTTACTACATTTAATATATTATTTGAATATAAAATATATTTCAACCACTACATATATAATAAAACATATTGAGGTAATATTTTATCTATCAACACAATTAAATAACCTTAATAAAAAAATTATTTTGAACTAGGCAAGAAGTACGATAAAATTAAAATAAATAAAAAATAAATAATCTTTATTTTTTGTCCATGTGGTAGCAAAATAAATATTTGTTAATTCAAATTCTAAGATGATAGGGTTACAAATCAAAGCCTGCAAAGAAAGAAAGAAAAAAAATCTATTAATATTATCAAGTATTTTTAATAATTGATTAATACATTAAGAGTCGATATATAATGAGCTAAAAAAATGAAATACCATAAGGTTTTTTTTTTTTTTTTTTTTTTTAAGTCAATCACTTATGGAGTTATTGCTTCCACAATCTCTACAGGTAAAAATACATGATAATTATCAATAACTTCATCTCCCATACTAAATGTAGGTTCAAAAGGAGTAATAATTGCTAAAACAGCTAGAACATCGCGATCAATTGAGTATATGGATTTTAATTTTGTTTATTGAGCATATTGTCTTTTTTAAAACTATCAATCAAGTATTTTTTGTTTAACTTATATCAATTGCTCTGTTATTTGATGAGGTGTTCTTTAACTCATACTACTAAATTATAATTTTGATCTTGCATTCTTGGAGGAAACTTTTCCTTCTATTTTATTTTGTCATCTTTGATCTACTTTGTGAATATAAAGATAATTTAGATATTTACTATATAAAAAAAAGTAGAAAATGGGAAAATAATTTGGAAGAGAAAGTTGTATACAAGATTAAAAGAGTAAAATTATAATTTACTAGTTTAGAGAAAATGAAATGTCATCAAATAATAGAGAAATTGATAGAAATTGGACATAAAATACTTGGTTAGTAGTGTTAAAAATGTCAGTACTGTACGACCAATTTTAATAGCTGAACAAACAAAAGACTGACAAAATTGAAATCTTTACATAATTTAATTTGGTTTCTAAATGAGGAATTTGATAGAATCAAAGAATAGAATTTTTAAAATGGATTTAAAACTAGACATAATCTAACATTGATATAACCTATAAAATAATAATTTAATTTCGATTGATTTTTTTTAAAAAAAAAGACAAAATAATACCTCACCGTTAGCCTCTAAGTTATGAATTATGAAAGTATCTTTAAATTAATTTTTATATACCAAAACAACATCTAATTCTCTAATTCGATTAGAGATAGAGTATTAATATCGATCACTTCTTACAGTATATGTTCTAAAATTTAAATTTTAATAGTTATGGAGGAAAATCGAATAAATGGAGTTAAAATTTAAACAAAAAATGTTAAATAATATTATTACAATAAAACTAAAAGAAATGAGAAATTTTAATAGTGATTTACTATTCATTCATTAACTGTAGGTGCAGACTCAGCTGCACTGTGAAAGGAAGCATGGTTTTGTTTTGTGATTCTTCTGACTTTTGGTGGGCAATATGGAAATTATGAATCCACTCACCCCAACTCCAATGCACCCAATCGGGCACAAGCAGAAAGCGCAACCAACATGGCAATTTCATCAAGCTCCACATTCTCAAGCTGCATTCTTCGAAACACAGCAATGGCATCGTGGGGCCGATTCGCCTGAGCATACCCGGTAACGAGAGCTGTCCAGGAAATAACATTTCTTTGAGGCATATGTTCGAATAAAGCTCGAGCATTATGGAGGTCGCCAAGCTTAGCATACCCGTTAAGCATTGCATTCCATAAAGCCACATCTCCAGTGGTCATGGTCATTTCATCAAACAGCTTGCGAGCATCAGAGATGCTAGGAGAGCCAAAAGAGGAGTACATCCGGACCAAGGCGGTAAGGACGTGAAGATGAGAATGTTGGCCAAAGCAAATGGATTGAGAGTGCAGTTGCCTTCCAGTGTGGACAGATGATGATCGAGTGACGGCCTTGAGGGCGAAAGGAAAGGATTAAGTGTCGGGTCACAAGCCAACAAGTTGGATGTTATTGTAAAGAAAGATAAAAGATTTGAGGTGGGAAGGAGAGCAAGAGAGAGCGTTGATGATGGTGTTGTAGAGATAGATACCGGGGGAGTAAGTAATGGAGGCGAAGATAGAATAAGCATAGGAAGAGAAGCCGAGAGAAAGCAGGCGTGAATGAATCAGCTACGGAGGCGGTGGTCTGTATCGAGGTCTCTGAGAAGCATGAAGGCATGTGTCTGGTGGATGTGTTTGAGATTAGAGGAATGGGTGAGTAAGGAATTGAAAACGGATGATGACGATGAAACAAGGGAGGTGCAGGCGAGGAGGAGCATTTCTATTTTGCCCTGCCCTGCTCCGCAAAGGGGAAGACAGAAATTCCTCAGTTTATACCCTAATTGTTTAATTAATGTATTTACTTTGTTTTAAACCTATGAAACATGTTAGATTCCATCAATTTTACTTCAAACCAAATGACTCACTCATGTCAAAACAAAAATTGATGTCCCAAGCAGTAAGTTAGTCAGTCAATCAGTTGGTGAGTGAGTGAGGAAGAAAACAAAGTGGGAGGAGTGCGGGTAAGGAGTGGATGGGAAACCTGTTATTATATATATTATTAATTTTGTTACAAATTAACTATATATCAGCAAGTTTTTTTTTTTTTTATGTTTTAAAATTTATATTTTTAAATCAAAAATAATTTAAATAATATCTTAAAATAACCTTTTAATTATTTAAATACAAAATTTTATAATAATATTATTAATTATTTTATTAATAAATATATATAAATTAAATAATTTTATTCGGGACATAGATTCAATTTATATTAATCATCGAAACAAGATTTTTATTCGCATCACATCATACGAATAGTTAATCCTATATATATAATGATAGTCTGATCGCAACATAACATGGGTATTTGACTAATGAAATGCATATGTGATGTAGTAGACTAAGTGTACATAATAATTTCTCCTAAAAATGAAACAAAAAAATGACCCCACAAAGTTTATTCTCTCTCATGCATTTTCTATTTTCCAAATAATTAGCCGAAGTTTAAGTTCATCTATGTTTCTTTAGGAATTCTATTACATAAAATCGAAATACCCAAAAAAAAAATGTTCAAGATCAAAATTTATCCATCAAGCATTATATAAGTGTATTTTATCGTACTTATGTTGAAATGTGTTTTTTAAAAAAATCAATTTATTGATTATATATATATGTGATCAATTTGAAGTATTAAATGATTACTAACAAGTGTCATAAGAGCACTAAATTCTCAATTATTTGTTCTCCTAGATAAATTATAAATTAGTCTTTTTATTTTTACAAAACAAATTAAATATTTCCTTTAATTTTAAAAATTGGTTAATTAATCATCTGATCAATATTGACTATATTTAATTTAATATTATTTTATTTTAAAGAATGTCTTTTTTGGTCGTCAAACTTTTCACCCTATCTATTTATTTTATGTACCTTTTCCATTTTTTTAAATAAAAAACTAATAAATTAAAAAAAGACATAAAATGAATGAGAAGTGCTAATTAATTATATATTTTTAATTTAGGTGGGCTAATTAATTTGTTTTGCAAAACTAAAAAAATTAATTTATACTTTATAATTCACTCATGTTCTCTGGTATCACATTTTTTTCCCTTCATATGTGACAACTGTTCGTTACGTTTATTATTTTTCACTAATTAACGTGATCTTTAATATCACAAATAAACCTGTTATCCTTTCGTAACATTTTCTTTTTCAATTTTTTTTATGAAAATTTTTCATTTTAATTATAAAATCAAAGATGGTTACCGTATTTATATTGTTATTTGCATTTAATTTTAATTTATAAGATCAACAATGAAATTAGTATTCATTATTTTCAAACGATAAGTTGCGGATAGCTGTGAAAAGTATATTACTAATTCATTATTGTATTTGTTCTAAATTCAATTTATTTTGCAAATTTTAATATCATTTTTTTTTCTCGTTTGATGATGGTCATTAAGTGATTCCACTAGGAAAATTTTATAGATAGGCAAGTACTTACACGGGTGTTTGTAAAATAAATTATAGAAACTTTGTTTTTTTTTTTTTTTTTACTATTAACTTGAATATTTTATACAATTTTCACTTTGATCTGCATGTGATGTGTGGGCCAAAAGGACTACTATAAGAAAGGCAGTTCGAAAATACTCTAATCGTTAAAAAAAAAAAAAAAAACAGATTGGGTTGACAAGTCCATCGTTCTGCACCACTCACTAACGATAGGGTTGTAGTTGGCTGCATCTCGATAAGGCACGTACAGTCAACCTCCTCCACCCACTGCACATATATGACATAACACAAAACATCCTTATTTAGGAAGCATAGCATAATCTCCATAACATACAAAAGGGCCATATTTTATCTCTCTATCCATTTTCACTCTAGTGCAAGAGATGCTCTTTTGAGCTCTCCAAGATTTGCTTTCCTTTGAACAGCACTCACCACCACCAACAACCTTGTAAGTCCCTCTATGTCTTGCTCTTATTTCATGTTCAGGACATTTACCATGGAATTATGGTATAAAGATTACATCTTTTCTTTTTGTATATATGTGATTTATTTTTAAGGGTCTGTGATTGAATGATGATGCTTCCTGTGGGCAACGAGTGTTTGAATGAGATCAAGAAAACCCATTTTCAATAATTTGGAAGGAAAGTTTTCTACAAGATTAAAAGAGTAAAATTATAATTTAGTAGTATAAGCAAATGAAACGTCATTAAATAATAAAAATATTGACAGAAATTGGACATAAAATACTTGATGGGCAGTGTTAAAAAAGTCTAAATACTCAAATAAAAAATTAAAATTCATATACTCAACTGAAAAAGAGAGTAAAAGTTGAAACACAGCAGCCACACGCATATAATTTTTTTTTCCTTGAACAAAAGTAATAAATTAACTTTATTTTTGTAATTCAAACCTATGCAAAGTAAAACTTCTTTTCCCTATTAAACTTCTTAATTTTCATTTAATTTTGGTAAACATAAACACTTGTACAAATTTATAAAATTAAATTTCTTTTTTTAATATTATTATATTAAATCAAATTGATCTAAACTGATTTGAAAATATAAAATAAAATTTATGACTACGTAAAGGGTTGAAGATAGTTCTAGATTTGATCCAGAAGGAATATTGTAGGGAATTTATTAAAATTTATGGCTACACAAACTGTTGAGGGTAGTTCTAAATTTGGATCAAAATGAAATATTTTCTCTTTCTTTAATATAATTTTATATGTTCAATTTTTAGTGTATCCATCTTTGTTTAAAAAAAATTAAAATATTATGATTTTGTATCGAGAATATAGGTTTCAAAATGAAATAAAGTTATTATGATTTTGTATAATAGTCATAATAAATCGAAAGGAAAAATCAAGATGTATACTGATTTTGTTCACTAACATATCTCATAATATTTAGTTCAAAAATTTTCATGAAATAACGGATCAACTCTTTGGGTATTAATAATTTTAATAATATAGTAAAATAAACAAAAATCAATATGAGCAAATAAAAAATTGGCTTGGAAAAAATAAAAATAAATGACAACAAATCCCCTATAAATATCGTCACTACTTTCAACACTACTAACCAATATCGTCACTATTTTCAACATATCATCAATAAAAAATTTTAAAGAACTTTAAGAATTGTTATTCAAGAACTTCTTAAAATATATTGTAATCAAAAGAATATGTAAGAGTTTGTTGCTAAATATTAGACTAACTAGGACCACTCAGATCTTATAGAACCTATCATTAAAAGGAGATAAGGCTAAGCGAAGCGAAAAGAATTTTCTAAGAAATGAAAAATGAAAACTATTTGTCCACATGAAATTGGTAAATAAGTGATTGTCTTATAAGGAATAAGGATATCTATCTATATATAGTTGAAATAGACTTATTTTTGTTTTCTCAGACTGAATTTTAAAACTACTTATTTCTTATAAACATTAATATTAATTGACTTATTGACATACTTAATTTATATATTTATTTATTTTGTGATATTGGCAGATTCAATTTTTAAACTGCCGAACAGATGGCAAGCAAGGCTTGAAGCACTTGACCTATGCTATATCATAGCAATAGAAGGGCACATGAAAGTCATATATATTATACAGCAACGACTTGATCTTGAATCCCAATTCCAAAATTTCTACCTCTAATTAAGACCAATACATGGATTATCTGACCACCATACTTGCTTTTTCCCTTATACTTTTCGCCCTTTTATGGATGCCAAGAACGAGTAAGAAAAAAGCAGCACCGCAAGCTGGAGGTGCATGGCCTTTGATCGGCCATTTGCATCAATTAGGAGGGCCGCAACCACCGCACATAGTTTTAGGTAATATGGCTGACAAATATGGGCCAGTCTTCACCATTAAGATGGGAGTGCGTCGAGCACTAGTTGTAAGCAACTGGGAGATGGCCAAAGAATGCTTAACGACCAACGACAAAGCCTTCGCTAATCGTCCGAATTTTCTAGCCTGTCAGATTTTGGGCTACGATGGGGCTATGCTAGGGTTTAGTCCATACGGCCCATACTGGCGTGAACTGCGCAAGATAGCCACGCTGGAGCTTCTCTCAAGCCATCGACTGGAAATGCAAAAAACCATAAGAGAATCCGAGGTAAGGTTGTCTCTAAAAGAGTTGTACAAATATTGGGATCGGAAGAAAAGTAGTTCAAACAATAGTAAGGTTCTGGTAGAGATGAAGGGTTGGTTTGGAGACATAACCATAAATGTTATTTGTAGGATAATTGTTGGTAAATCTGTGGGATATGCCACCACAAATGGGGATGAAGAACAGAGTACTGAATCCTGGAAAAATAAATTGGGTGAGTTTTTTCATTGGGCAGGGGCGTTTGTGGTGTCTGATGCGCTACCATTTTTAAGGCTTTTAGATATGGGGGGGCCAGTGAGGACCATGAAGAAGATAGCAAAAGATTTAGACCATGTTGTTGAAGCTTGGTTAGAGGAGCATAGGCAGAAGAAAGTAAATAGTGATCAGGTAATTAAAGGAGAGGAGGACTTCATGGATTTGATGCTATCCATTTTTGATGAAGCACATGCAGCCCAATTAGGTCGAGATTCTGATACCATCGTCAAAGCCACATGCCTGGTAATCATCTCCTTTTTAACCCTTTTCCAACCAATTGATATTTGATTATTTATTCTAAGTTAAGTGAAATCGAACTTGTATTTTTTGGCAGCCACGTTCTAGCTAGTTGGCTCTTAGCTTAATACATATTGAAGTTAACAAGAAATTCTTTTTGTTAAATAATACTAATTAAAATTAGAGCATCTCCAATAGTGCTTTCTATTTTTAGCTAGTATTTTTAATGTAAATAGAGAACACCATTAATTATATAGATTGAAGATGAAAGTCCTCTCCAATGCTAATTTTTAATTTAACTCTTTATTTTGACAAAATCAATAAAACTTAGAGAAACTGTTGGTGAAGAGGTCGAGTAACATATGAAATGATAATTTTCATTAATGAGATATAAGATAAAGAATTATTTGGACTCTATAATATTGAAGAGCAAAAAATATTTTGTATCTTACTTTTAAATATAAAATTGTGATAAGAAGAACATTGAAGATAGAATTTAGGTCAAAACTTTTTATTATAAAGAAAAATCTTAATATAAATAGGGGATTAAATGTGCTCTTACAGTTAGAATATTTTTTGCTTTATTCCCTCCGACAAAATTAATAAACAGATCTCAGCGTATTAATAGAAGAAGTAATACTATTGAAACTACTTTTTTTTTCCCTAAAGTCCGATATATGATCTTTTGTTAATTCAAAATTGCTATTTACGTAGCTTTGTTTCCAACATGTTGCAGGCCCTTATATTAGCTGCCTCAGATACCACAATGGTCTCTTTAACATGGATTCTCTCTTTGCTAGTTAACAATCCGAAGGCACTAAAGAAGGCTCAAGATGAATTAGACCTCCATGTTGGTAGAAAAAGGAAAATCCAAGAATCAGATTTACATAACTTGGTCTACCTCCAAGCCATCATCAAGGAAACATTGCGTTTATACCCTGCTGGACCACTATCATTACCGCATGAGTCTATGGAAGATTGCTATGTGGGTGGCTACAATATCCCAAAAGGCACAAGACTCCTTGTTAATATTTCCAAGATACAACGTGATCCTCGAGTATGGTCAGACCCTCACCAATTTCAACCAGAAAGATTTCTTACCGCTCACAAAGATTTTGATTTTAGGGGTCAAAATTTTGAATACATACCATTTAGTAGTGGTAGGAGGATGTGCTCTGGAATTTCGTTTGCGCTTCAAGTTATGCAGCTAACAATGGCTACTCTGCTGCATGGGTTTGATTTCGCAACCCCATCAGATGAACCGATTGATATGACTGAGAGCATTGGATTAACCAACGTTAGAGCCACTCCACTCCACGTTGTTCTGAATCCACGCCTTCCCACTCACCTCTATTTATAGTTCTTGTTGTCCCACATTTTAAACTCCTGAAAATTTTATTTATGGTATTTATGTTTGGAAAATGTAATGTATCATTATATAAATTAATGATTATGTATGGAATATTAATTACGGACTGTGCCAATAATTGTTAAGTATAATAATGGAACCCTTTCATAGCCAAAATATGATCAAAAGATGTGGTCCAAAGTTATCTTGATTTGTCTATAATTAGTTTTTAATTATATTAAATTTGGATTAATTTGGTTTAAAAATCAGTTCAGCAATCAAATAAATGCTAGACATATTTTGGCATTGACTTAACTCAAAAAGTGATAGACTTTATCTGGGGAAAGTATAAAGCCAAAAATGATATAAGAAGTCATATTGATAGAGGTGAGTTATTTATTGATTTTCAGACTTGTCACATATTATTTAAAGAGCTAAGAACGTAAAATGAACATAAGTTAAAAAATTTTAAAGTAAGGAATTGGTTATACTTTTTACAAATATCTCGATCACTAAAAACATCATTTCCTAAGAAATGTACTATGTCTAACGTAGTCCTAAAATTTATCTCTTAAAAATTTCTATTTTTAACAAAATTATTCCTAGTCAAAATTTCATTTTTTATCTCTATGTCAAACTAAGTTTTTTATTTTTGTTTTATGGCATCATCTTAAATTAATCGTTAGACCTCTTCGTTGGTCATCTCAACAATTCAACATCTAATACAATTAATGTCTCGATATAACCAATATGCTCGTAGAATAACTTAATTACTAAAATGTGATTTATTTGAGTCGACATAAGTCCTACCCTATTTAATAGAAGATTTTGTTAATTTTTCACATAATATATTTATTTTTTACATTTTTACCTTTTTCTTTTCTTTTTCTTTTCATTTAATTTTATTTTTATCTAGCATTTTCTCTCATCTTTTTTTTTATCAAGCTTTTTCTTCTCCTTTTTTTTTCATTTTTCTAATATCTTTTTTATTTTGGCTTTTTTTTTTCTAGCCTTTTATTTTATCTTTCTCCTAGCATCTCCTTTTTTTTTTAAATCCCTTTTTTCTAGCATTTCTATATATATATAACATTCCTTTTCCTTTTTTTTTTGTACATTTCTTTTTTTCTTTTTTATTTGTTGTAGGTGGGGAACTATCATCGGTCCCTAAACATTAGAAGACTCGATAATTCATTTACCTATTAATTACCTAACTTAATTATTAAAATAAATTCTAAAATTAAACATTGACTAAACAAATTCAAGAAATTCAAAATATTAAATCTAAATTAAGGATAAACAAACATAAATGCATAAAAGAAATCATTCATTTAGGGGGAAAAAAGTTAAAAACAAGGGTATTGGGCTTTTTGGGGTCAGCGAGCTCTTGGCCCATTGGGCCAGGCCCAGCAGGCCAGCCTTTCCTCTTCTCCCTCTTTTTGAGCCTGGGCTTTGTTGAGATCAGCCCAGGCCTTAACAAGCGGGTTGTAATTGGCCAAGCCCAGCCTTTTTTTTTCCCCCCAATTAATCAAACCCATAACAATTCTTCCAAAAACGATGTTCCCCACCCGTTCTTAATTCTCTCAGGATTAAAACCACAAGTTCTCATCCTCCTTCTAACCCAATCTCATTATTTCTCTCTGTCTCTCTCTCCTCCTGCTAGGAAGCAAACCTTCTCCTCCACACCTTGCTCGAAGAACCCTTAGATCCCCTTTTTGTAATCCTTCTAGCCTACGACTCTAATCTCTCTGCCTTACCTCCTTCCTCTCAACCTGCCAGAACCCTTGACTACTTAAGTCCTTCTTCAATCCAGTTTCAACCCTAAATCAAAAACCCAGAATGAAATTGATTATCCTTAGATCGACCTTTAAAACCCTTTTCCCAGAGAAATCCTCCAAATCTCTTCCCTTCCATTCGAACCTAGAAAGATAGATGGGTTATATGTTCATCCCGAATTAAACTTTATATCTTCATCTCTCCCTCTCCATCAGTGATTATCAGGTCATTAATCCACCCTCAATCTCTCATTTTTCTAAATTCCTTACCAAATCCCCCAAGTTTTCGCCCCTACATCTCAAAATCGAGAACCCTAGGTTTCAATTGGTTCCCTAATTGAACCCCCAAAACCAGACTAACTAAGTTTGTTATCCCTCATTGTAAAGCCATCAGTACCCTATTCTCCCCTTGCTCCTGCAAATCCGAACCCTATCCCCTACTTCTACCTAGTCCAAAAACTCAATTCAAATCCAAAGTCAGACGGGTAAACCTACAATCAAACCTTACAAACCCATCTAGATCCTCTTTTTGCCTTCCTCTCAAGAAGTCAAATGCAACACAGAACAAAATTAAACATGGATGGAGGGTTTCAGGATGATGATAGTGATGAATATCACTGTCATCAACCATCCTGGAAAAACCATGGATTACATTTATGCAAAAATAGAACTTCATAAAGGGAAAGGAAAGAAGAATCTTTCCTGGATGTCCTGTTTGAGTGGAACTTGGACGAGGATGGATGGTAGCAGTGATGATGGTGGTTTCAAAGGGTAGGAAAATGTGCTGGGGTGTTGATGGCAGGTGCCTAACTGGGGAGGAGCAACTGGCAGAAGACGATCTCTGCTTCAGTTTCAGTAAAGTCCTTTCAGAGTCCAGAAGCTATCAAAACTAATGGGTAAGGGCATCAAACTCCCAAGTTTTATTGTGGTTTGTTTCTGCTTTAGCCATTCTGAATTGAATTCAAACTTTGTTTTCTCCTGATATTGGTTCTGGGATTTCCACAACTCTCTGCTCCCTCTCGTGTTTTCAAACTCTCCCTTCCTATGATTATCTAGAGTTACCTTCTGTTGTTTCCACAATCACTCAAACCTTCTCAATTCTTTCCTTTAATTGCCTCTCAATTTGCCTCGGGATTACCTCAATTGTTTCTGTATTCCTCTCAAAATTCTCTTCTGAATTTCCTTCCTCTAAATTTCATAAACTTGACCCTTGTCTATACTGAGAATCAGGCTCCCTTTCTGATTTGGTATTGCTCGTAGTTTTTGGCTCTGTATAAATATAGCCAAAAACATTTGTGCTTTCAAACCGTGCCTCATTTTTACCTGTTTTGGGTGTGTTTGTTTTGCAGGTTGTTGCACGTTGCAGGAGCTACAGATGTAGGATTGCAGGGATTTGCAAGAGCTTTGTCCCTCTGGCCACTGATGGAGATGAACAGTGCCAGAGGGTGGTATGGTCGCGCCATGTCCAGATTTTGGAAGCATCTGGACGACAGGTCGTTTTGGTTGAACCCGAATTGGTCCTGTCGTCTGTTCCCAATGTTCAATTAGGTCGATGTAGGTTTAAATTTATTCCGATTCAAACCCTTTGGCGAGTCATTGTAGTCCCTGGACTTTTAAATTGCCTGAATTAGGTCCTTGTACTTTCTAATTTTAATCCTACAGTTTCGAATTGCTTCAATTGTACCCTGATTCTTCTAATTGTAATTCTATTTGATTCAATTATCCTCCTAACAATTAAATTCCTTTTGTGTTTTTTTTATATTTTGTATTTTTTTTGTATTTTTGTATTCCCCCCCCCCCCCCCCCTTTTTTAAATAAATTCCAATAATGAAAATAAAGTAAAAATAAAATTAAGATAAAATAAAATAAACAAAACAAAATAAATAAAATAAAAAAGCGATGATAACAACTTTAGAGGGGAAATTTTGGACTATAACATCTCGAACTACAAGATATGAAAGATTCATCGTCACTCGCCAGTCCCCTGATGGGGTTGCAAACTAAAACCCATGAAGCAACAAAACATGTGCAAGTTTCTTCTCCCGCTTCCAAATGGCGAAAAGTCAAAATGCTATCCTTTAACATCAAAATCTTTGTGAGTTGTAAGAATTCTTTCTGCTCAAATTTTTTATGTTGTCCTAAGCCAACGTTAACGCCAGAATATGTTTAAATAATTAGTTAACTTGTTATGAATACGTTTAGTCAGTAATAGATAGGAATAAGTATTACTAAGGATAATAAGTCACTTGTTATGAATGCGTTTAGTCTTTTATAGGTAGATATGAATAAATTTAGATAATTAGTCAACTTATTATAAATACATTTACTTTTTAGTAGGCAAGGATAATTATGACTAATAATACGTATCTAATTAGTCAACTTGATCGTTTAGTTGTTCAGAATGGATTGTTATGAATACGTTTAGATTTTAATACGCGAGGATAATTATGACTAAAAATATATATTTAATTAGTAAATTTATTATGAATACCGAGAATACATATCTAATTAGTCAACTTGTTAGGACTAATTATCTATCAATAGTAAAAATATTTGATCTTACCAACAAGTTATTAGCCCAATTGTCATAACCTAAAATTTCCTCCATCTTTATCCCTTTTAATTTTTAATTTATCTTATTTTATTTTTATCCCTTTCATTTTTTGGTTTCATTGGTCTCTTTTGTTTATTTTTTGTTTTGCATTTTAGTTTTATTATTTTATTTTATTTTATTTTACTTGGGAATTTACAAAAAAAGAAAAAAGAAAAAAAGAGGATATGAAATACAAAATGCTTAAAATTAATTACAATAGGGGCATGATTGAATAAAATCAGAGCTGAAATTAGAACAATTGAGGATACGATTGAAACAATCGAAAATCGAAAGACTAAAATTAAAAGATAAAGGGTTCAATTGAAAAACAAATTGAACGAACCAAGGACCAAAATTACATGCCAGAAGGGTATAATTGCAAACCATTAAAAGGTGCAGAGACTCAATTGAAACTAGGGTACGAACGATAGGATCGAAAATTGAGCGAACGACATGTCGTTTGCTGCAACCCAATATCAATTCCTGGGTCTGTTCATCGTCTTCCTTGGAGATAAAATTCTCCAAATTTTTGTTCGTTTTGTGATTCTTGACAGATAATTGTACCAGCCAAAAATCACGTTGCACACATCTCACACCACTCATATGCACCCCCTGCACCACTGCACCAGCACTACAACCCACACACTGCACCCATTGTTTATTAAGTTCAGTCTACATACACAAAGAGCCAAGAACACCAGAAGCTTGTTCTTTGGTTTTAGCAATTAATAGCTTCGATCGACTGGAAATCGATCCCAGGCTAGAAATTAGTTTGAATTCGGCTATAAATGGGGGTAAATTGGAGGAATTAGACAGAGAGAGATGGAGATGAGAGAAAGAGAGGAGCTTTTGGGTTCTTGAATTTCTGGGTTTCAGTCAAAAAGGGAAGAACAATTTTGAATCTCTAAAGGGAATTCTAGATCTAAGAGAAAAAATCCCTACTCCAGAATAGGAATTTTAGGTGGATTGCTCAAGGGAAACAGCGAAAAACAACAAGAAAAAGGAGAGAGGATTTTGAGTTTGTGTTTGGCCTTCTGGAATTTTTGGCATCTTTCCTGGTTTTCCAAACTCAGTCCTAGGCATTCAACACCAACAACAAGCTTTTTAGTTTCCAGCAAACCACCCAGAAACACCATCATCATCAATAAAACCCGCAAACAATAGTCATCCCTTTCGGGCACCCAGGTCAGTTTTTCTTGTATAGTTTCATTTTCAATCATTGTTTTTGTCGTTCATTTCCTTGCTGTTGGAGTTTTGAATTCTAAGTTCATCAAGAATATTAGGACTAGGAAAGCACCAATTAGTTTTCTACAGTGAGCCTTCGTTTTAAGTTCTGTTACTTATGTACCTGCGAGAGAGAAAGAAAAGGAAGGAGAAATAAAGAAAGGAGAGGGAAAGAAAGAAAAAAGAAAGACAGAGATTAGGCCAGAGAAGGAGAAGGGGTCGTACAGGGATGGACTAAGCCTAGCCCAATCCAAAAAAATTAAACAGAGATGAGAAAAATGGTCTAGGTCCAGCCCAGTCTAGAAAAAACAAGAGAGGTCCAAGGGGCTCAGTTGGGCCCAATAACCCTATTTTTAGCATTTTTCTAGGTAAATCAGTCCTGCATTTATCTTAAATACATGTCTTTTATTTCATGCCTAGTTTAGGTTTAAAATTTTGAATTTTTGAGTATTTTTTTAGGTTTCATTTCGATAATTAGATTACATAATTAATAGGTGGATGAATCGTCTAGTCTCTTAATTTTTAGGGACCGATGATGACTCCCCACCAGTAAAAATAATGAGAAAATATTAGATAGATAAAAAAAACCGCAAAAAATGATAAAATGATAAAAAAGGCAAGGATAAAAAAAAGTAAAAAAAATAAAAATAAAAAGGGAAAGCGAGAAGAAAAAGAGAGAGAAAATGCTAGGTAAAAATATAAAAAAAGAAAAGAAAAGAAAGCAAAAATATAAAACAATACTACGAGAAAAATTAACAAAGTCTTCGATCTAATAGGAACTAATGATTTTAGATTAAATCAATCATATAATTAAGTTGTTTTTCGATATATTAATTATGTTGAGACTTAAACTGGATCCGATATTAACTTAAAGAGATGCCTACTTGGAGGAATCCGATGATCGATTCAATATTATGTCATAAACAAAATAAATAAAAAAATTTACTTAGATAATAAACTTGAAGTTGATAATTTAACTTAGAAAATGGCACATCTCCTAATCAAACCCAAATAATTGGCGAGATTACTTACAACCTAGGTCTTAAATATCATTATAATTAGCTAGACATGGTGGATTAGGTAAATTGTATCTTGTCTAAATATCTTCGATAGGGAAAGAATCAAGCATTACACAGCAAAGTAAAAAAAAAAAAAAAAAACCTTTTGTGTCATTCTTGAAATCTAAATGGAGTCCTATATGTCATTTCACTATTAAGGAATTTAAGCACATAATTTGAGTTTGGAACCTTAGCTAACTTTTGGATGATCACCTATCATCAACATAGGTACAAAACATCCATGTGGATACCATGTGACCAATGTGGTGCAAGAAATAAGTATGTTTTTCGTTGTTCCTGTAGTTGGTATGGTGGCTAGCTAGCTAGCTAAGTGGATTGATCATTTGAAGTATAAGCCTAGCAAAGTACAAAAATGTTAGCCAGCAATATCTAACATGCCATGATTGGCTTGAACGAAGAACAAGTAACAGTAAGAATATTGATGGGCAAATTCTTGAGAGAAAAAGATACACACAAAAAGACACCAAGATGATTAAAAAAAAAAAAAAATCAAAATACCACACAATTCAAAACCACAATCAAATAATCCTAATAAAAATTTATTTTGAACTAGGTGGGAAGTACAATAAAACTAAAATAATAAATAATCTTTATTTTTTGTCCACGTGGTAGAAAAATAAAAATTTGTTAATTCAAATTCCAAGATGATGATACTACAAATCAAGGCCTCGCAAAGAAAGAAAGAAAAAATAAATCTATTAATATTATCATGTATTTTTAATCATTGGTTAATACATTAAGAATAGAAATATAATGAGTTAAGTAAATAAAATAATATAAGTTTTTTTATTTAAATTTGAAAGCCAATCGAGTTGTAGTAGTTATTACTTCCATAATCTCTAGAAGAAAAAATACGCGATAATTATTAATAACTCTACCTTCCAAACTAAATGCAACTTCGAAAGCAATAATAATTACTAGAACAACTAAAACATAACGAGCAATTTTTGAAAGGATAGGAAATGTATCACAATTGGTTTTCCACCGTTACAAAATATTAAACTTATTTGTTCTAGGACATAGTAGCTCGTCCAAGTGTTGTGCTAGTTCTAAGTTTTTTATAGTATAAAGATTAGAAGATCAAACTTGTATATACCATCGATCAAAACCACTCGATCGATCATCTCCAAAAGTCACCAAAGTGTTGTTGTCAAAAAAAGTATATAAGTCAAGTTATATTTTATTTTTTTTTTACAAAATTGAATTAAGAAAATACAAAGAAATTTATATGTGGTTTTTTAAAAACGTCATTGTGGAATGATATGAATAATTTCAATTTTATAATAAATAAACCCTAAATTTGAACTTATTTTTATATTTATATATATTTTGTATTTATATTTTTAATATTTTTAAAATGTTATTTTTAATTTTGGATTGGATTATTAGTGGATCAAGATAGATCTAGATTATTAGTAGATCAAGATAGATCCGGATTTGATCCATTTAATAAACGGATTAACGAATTCGGATCATAATCGAGCTATATATATAAATACGGGAATTTAACAAAATGGTACGTGGCATTGTTATACCAAAGATTAAACCTTAAAGGTTTGGTTATTGGTTTCTAGCCGATATACCTTAAAATAAAGACGTAGAATTAAACAAAGACATAATATGAAATAAGAAGTTTGTATTAAAACGACTTACAAATTACATAAAACGAAGCGAGTTTGATGTCTTTGCTTGAGGTCTTTGTGGAATATGAAATGAAATTTGCTTTAAGAGATTACAAAGAATAAGTTTACGGAGAGGACAACTATGTTCTAAGTAATTGCTCGAACTAACTTCCGAGGCTTACAAAGAGAGAGAGCCTTCCTTAAATAGATGGAGGATGACTGTCTTGTAATGGAAAATTGCTCGGAAAGTGCCATCTCTGTCTTGTAGGATAGCGGTCTTGTAGTGAAAAATTGCCCGAAAAGTGCAATCTCTGTCTTGTAGGATAAGTGTCTTGTAGTGGGAAATTGCATGGAAAGTGCAATCTCTGTCTTGTAGGATAGCTTGTTTTGTAGTGGGAAATTGCTCGGAAATTGTAATTTTTTTTTTTTTTTGTAGTGAGTCATCAAAAGAAGTTTTGTTGGTTCCTCAATTATGAGGAACATGAGAAAGAATCCCAAAACACTCGTCTTTATTGTCGTTTCCCAAATCTACGAGTGAGCTCCGAGGTCGAGTTTCGTCGTTTGTAATGGATTCGGTTTATTTTGCAACATTTGGGCCATTATTGCAAAATAATCTTCTTCAATTTTTATAGTTGCTAACTTGGCATTAGCAAAGGCTCTTTGGATCGGGAAACTTGTAGAGGATGGGTTTGGTCCGACTAGGCCCTATTTTGAGAGTCATTATTCAACCTAGGCTCTGAATAATGTGTTTGGAACCTTGAAAGAGCCCCACCATTTGATTTTAAATATTTTGATTAGGACTAGGATGTCATCTTAATAATTGTATTCATAAAACCAAGAGCAAACCCAAGGTAAAAAGAATTTTGTACATAAAAGAAAAAGATGAGTAAATCTTTTTTCCCAATCCAAAGGTTTGTAACTAGTTTTGAAAAGGTTGTAGCTTTCGGATACATTTGGTGTGAGTTTATCCGAAACGGAACCATAGAAATTCTACCATTGGAGAAACCAAAGGGGTAGGTTTGAGGTATTGATTTTTGTGTCAAAATAGAAAAGCCAAGAATGACTATCTTTTTTGTTTTGTAAGAGGAAGGTGTTGAACCATGCTCGTCGGTAGTCCTAGTAAGTATAGATTAGGCAATGGTCAATTTTGGTTTTGAAATTTGTAGGGAAAATTCTTGGTTTTGTAAGGTCTTGATTCCAATCTGCTGGATGGATGATTTTGAGAATATGGCAAGTGGAATAGGCTGGTTTGTAGTGGGATGTATCGAGCCAAGAATGTTTGAAATTTACCGAGCCGGAATGTTCAAGGATTGTCATATAGTAGGTCTAAGATTTTTCTAAATCCCAAGGTTTAAAGTGTCATCCAGGAGGAAAAATCTTTTGTATTGCCATAGAAGGGTTTTGATCGTAAAATCCTTCTTTTATGGTAATTATGTTTTGAAAAATTTTTTTCAAAAAATACTCGAAGTCCGATTTCTTAAACTTGTTTTGAGAAGAAATAACCCGAGTGTTTGTGAAGAAAATTGTAAAGATTTATTTGAATTTTGAGAAAAGGGTTTTAAGGAGGAAGAAGATCCCTTCTCCGGTTTTAAATTAGGTTGAAGGGACATACCCGAGATTTTTTGTAAAGCCAAAAGGAGTTTTGGTTGACTTGAAAGATTTTAGAACCAAGTTTCAATCATGTGGGCTTTTTCGAGAGTTTCTTTTTGGTTTGTAATAGTTGTCTACCCGAGGGATGATAGTTTGAGTTCGTCGATATAGGTTTTGGAGATTGGGCCTATATTTTGGTGTGTTTTGAAGTAAGGCTATCTCGTGATTGGATTTTGTAAGGGCTTTTTACCTTTGTTTTTCTTAGGTATCATATTCTGTTTTGTAAAAATTCTCGATTTAGGAAATCGGGAATGAAATTTTGTTCTCCTTTAATAAATTTGATTTTAAAATAAAAAATACTAAGGATAGCTTGCCATCGGGCAAAAATCTGTTTTGATACAATATTTTGAACATCTTTTTATAAAACTTCTTTTGCATATTTACAATCAATTCATAAAAGGAATCTTTGATTTAATAAATCGTTTTAAAATTTTTGAATGCACATGACTATGCTCGAACTTCTTTTTTAATAGTGGAGTAGTTCTTTTGACAATCATTCCAATAAGCGAAGTGAACTTGGATAATTTTTTCTTTTCCTAAAGAAATTTATTTTAGTATCCCACCATATCCTAAATTAGAGGTATCTGTACGCACAATTTTTGGTAAAGAGGGATTTGCCGGATGAAGACATAGGATTTCTAGGACTTGTCTCTTAATCTGTTGAACTATCCTAGTATGTTCATCGGACCAAGAAGCTAGGGTTTCTTTAACCTATCATGTAATGGTTTGGTAATACGGTTAATGTTTAGATAGAAATTTAGAACATAATTTAGAATTTCAAGAAATCTTTGTAATTGGGTTTTTTTAAGAATCCTATCGGGGAACTTATTTACGAAGTCTAAAGATCTCTCTATTGGATCGATTGTTTCTTGGGTAATGTAATGACCTAGGAATCGAATTCCGGTTTGAAAAAGAGAAATATTGGATTTAGAAACTACTAATCCATTCTTTTTTGTAACATAGAAAAATATTTTCGAATGCTTGAAATGATGTTAAATGAAATTTGAAAATATCAAAACATCATCTATGTAAACAATACAAACTTTTGAATATTGTTGGAAAATGTCATTCATGATCTTTTGAAATTCGGAAGGTGCATTTTTAAGACCAAACGGCATCACTTTCCATTCATATTGCCCAAAAGAGATAGTGAAAGCAATTTTGTATCTATCCTTACGATGGATTTGGACTTGCTAGAATCCCGACTTCATATCAAACTTACGGAAGACAAAAGCATAATTCAATTTTTATAATAAATCCTTCTTATTGGAAATAGTGTATCTAATCCATTTTAAGGTTTTGTTCAAGGGTTTGTTATTGATCACTAATCTAGGTGTTCCTCTTTCTATTTTAGAATTCTTATTCACATAGAAAGCGGCACGAAGACCGAGATGACCTAGATTTTTGGATAAGACCTTTAGACTCTAAGTCTTGAATTTCTAACCTACAATGTTGTTCCAGTCAGCATTCATTTGGATACGTTTGGCTTTGGTAGGAATCTGTTTCTCATCAAATTCTTGTTCATAGGGTAGGTCAACACTATGTTGCTTCCTATTCCAAAAAGTATTTGGCAAATCGGAACAATTTTTTTTTTCAATAAGTTTGTGAAAATCAAATATCCTTTTTTTATCAAATTATTTTATAGCCCTCTTTGTATTTTTTGTAAAGAAACATCTTGAAATAAATGTAAAAGATGTTGTTGTTTCCCTTTGATTAAAGCATTTATCTCAAAATTATAAATAGAACGAGCTTTTATAATATTGAGATTTTTAGTTTTTGGTTTTTCAATAAAAGGGAAAACAAGTTTTGTATTTTTGGATTTGAAAGAGATGCTATCATCATTGACCTTATAAGGGGTTATAAGATTAATGAAGGGTGTACCTAATAGCATTGTATGATGCATATTTTCAACAAGAAGAAAATGATTTTTTATGATAGTTGTTCCATTAATCACGGAGGCTTCGTTTTTCCTTTTATGATCATTTTGGAATTGTTTGCTATAGAAAGTCTTTCATGGGTTTTTATGTGAAAATGTTTTGGAACTATGCCTTCTTTTATATAATTCAAATCGAGCATCGGTGTCAAACAAGGCAATAGTATCAATTTTAAAATCTTCTTGGAAAATAAGAGTTATTTTGATCAAGTATTTTTGAGAACTTACTTTTCTTAAAACAAAAAGAAAATCTTCCGGAACGCATTTCGGGTTTTCTAGGTTTTGTATGTCTTGGTTTTCATCATGGTCTTCCGAATCGGACTCGTTATCTACATATTTTTCTAGAAGGAGTTTCAAAAGTCCCGAGTCATGATTTTGTTTCTCCTTGAGCTCTTTAAGCTCGATTTTGATGGTTTTGATTTCAGCCTGCAGTGTCTTGGATAATGGTCATAGGTTTTTTGGTTTTCTTCTTTTTATTTAGGATATCGGTAAGATCATATGTGCTTGGTACTAGTAGAAGGTAGGATTGAGGGTTTTGGTCTCTCGATTGGTTTGTCATCAAGATTTTTTAGGAGCTTGTCTAAATAATCTTTTTGTAGTTGGGGGTCATCAATATGTTTAATAATATCAAGTATAAGGTCCCGATCCTTAATTAACACACCGGCTTATCTTGGACTAGTATCGGGTTCTATGTCCGAACTAGGATTTGAACTAGAGAAAGTAATAAGTTCATCAACTTGTAAAGTTTCTTCACTATCAAAAAATATGAAGGATCGAACGTTTCAATGAGAAGGCCGGAGATTTTGCTGATGGTTTCTTCTTTTAGCTAGAGCTCATGTAGTCTAGAATTTATCCTATAGTATTTGAAAATATGGCCTTTCTTACCGCATTTGATTTCGCAACCCCATCGGATGAACCAATTGATATGACCGAGAGCATTGGATTAACCAACATTAGAGCCTCTTCACTCCACGTTGTTCCGAATCCACACCTTCCCACTCACCTCTATTTATAGTTCTTGTTGTCCCACATTTTAAATTCTTGAAATTTTAATTTATGGTATTTATTTTTGGAAAATGTAATGTATCATTATATAAATGGTTATGTTTGGAATATTAATTAGAGACTCGCCAATAATTGTTAAATATAAAATTGGAACCCCTCCATAGTCAAAATGTGACCCAAAGATGTAGTCTTGCATTAAAAAAGCTATCTTGATTTGTCCGTAATTATTTCTTAATAGTATTGGATTTGAGCTTTTTTGGCTTAAGAATCAGTTCAGTAATTGATCAAATGCTTAGCATATTCTAATCCGAGCTTAATTCAAAAAGTGACGGATTTAATCTCGATCAATGTAAAAATCTTTCTCTCTCTATATATATATATACTCCCCACATTCTCCATGACGACCATATTTTTTGTTTTCCTTTTTATCTGTTAATTTTTATGGATTGCAAGGAATATGGTAAGAAAACTTGACAAAAAGAAAGCAGCACCAGAAGCTAGAGGTGCATGGAAAGTAATTGGCCACCTCCATTTCCTAGGAGGTCGACACCCTCTCCACACAGTATTAGGCACCAAAGCTGGCGAATATGGACCAAACTTCACTATCAAATGGGAGTCCATAGAGCTTTAGTGGTAAGAAACTGGGAGATTGTTAAGGAGAGTTTGAAAACCAATGATAAAACCCATTAAGTAATCTTTTAGGAATTAATTCAAATATAGATGGCTATCATGTCTCGAACTACAAGATTTGTCGTTAATCTTTGAAAGATTCATCGTGACCCACGGCTCACCTGATGGGGTTGCAAAATAAAACCCATGAAACAATGAAACAAGTGCTAGTTTCTTCTCCCACTTCCAAATGGCAAAAACTCAAAATGTTGTCCTCTAATATCAAAATCTCAAATTGTTGTCCTTTAACATCAAAATCTTTTAGAGTTGTAAGAAATCTTTCTGCTCAAACTTGTTATGTTGTCCTAAGCAAACGTCATCTCCAGAATATGTTTAAATAATTAATCAACAATTTATGAATACTTTTAGCCTTTAATAGGTAGAAATAATTATACCTACGGATAATAAGTCAACGTGTTATAAATACGTTTAGTCTTTCATAGACAGAGATGAATACGTTTAGATAATTAGTCAATTTGCTATGAATACGTTTAGTTTTTAGTAGCAAAGATAATTATGACTAAGAATACATATCTAATTAGTCAACTTGATCATTTAGCCTTTGTTAGGAAGTGATTGTTATGAATACGTTTAACTTTTAGTAGGTAGAGATAATTATGACTAAAAATATGTATTTAATTAGTCAACTTGTTATGAAAATAAAGAATACATATCTAATTATTCAACTTGTTATAACTAATTATTTGTGAATAGTAAAAATTGAACTTACCAATAAGTTATTAGCCGAATAGTAAGCAAGTTGATCCTTAGGTGAATTTTTTACTAATATGCATAGTTTAAATCTTAGAATCGCATTTATGGAGAGAGATTAAACCTTATCATTTTTTATTTTGAATATGATTAATTCTATCTTTAATGTCGGATGGAAATGCTTGAGTAAAAAAAAGAAAAAGTGAAAATTTAAATTTAATTTTAGCAGAATCAAAACAACTTTTTTATTGGAAGATGATATTCCTTGATGTTTGTTTTTATTATTTTTGCTAATAAATAATGTGGTAGACTAAGTATACTTAATAAAATATGTTCATGTATTTTCTTTCTTATTCAATCTTGATTACGTATTGATCCTCGCAAAAGAATATGTGAAAGCAATAGCAAAATGTACGTAGACTGATCTCAGATTGTTCTTCTTTTCATTAACTGATTATCGGAAGGCGTTACTTTCCAAATCTCGAGAACTAGCTGTGGACATTCTTGATCTTCCATACCTCACAAATAACATGACCACACCATATTTTTCATTTTTATTTTTCTCTGTTCAGCTCCAAAAGCTGGAGGAGCATGGCCTGTGATTGGCCATCTCCATCTGTTAGAAAGGTCGGAACCTCTCCATACCTCCCCATATAGTACTAGGCAACATGGTTAAAAAAAAGATAGATAGAAATCAATCTATCCTTATACAATACCTAAAGTTTCTTATTTGTCTTTAAATTTTTATTTGCATTTCATTAGTCTCTGAAATTTTTAAAATATTCATTTTTTATTTTCGATCAATTTTTTTTATCATAAGAATTTTTTTTAAACCAAAATGTCATTGAAATGAAAAAATAAAATAAAATTAAAGACCTCAAAAATGTCACATGCAAGTCATGTGATTTTAAATGTCACTGCCAAAAAACTTATCTAACCGACATAATTAAATATTTGTAGAAGAATTTACTGAATTTAAAAAACCAGATACTACAACGAAATAAAAATAATATATAAATTCTCTCGCTTGTTCATTCTCTTTTTTTTTTTTTTTAACAGAAGAGAGTTTATTTGGAAGCTAATAGAAGTGTAAATGATACATAATTCAAATCCTGTATCAGCATAAATTTTTAAGCAACTTAAAAGATTTCGAAGTAAATTGATGCCTATTCATCAATTGATATTTGTTGAAATCAATTAAGGGTGTACATGATACATGATTCAAATATTATATTATCATAAATTTTTAAATAATTTAAGGGATTTCATAAATATTGATCTAACAGGAAGACAATTTATCATTAATGTTATTTTCTAAATTGTGCATTATTGATTGAGAAAGCTAATGAGTATCATATAATAAACTTTATGCAATCATAGGCCTAGCCCAGCCTAACCAAACCAACCTAACACAATCTAGCCCATAATAAGGCCCATCAGCTTCGAAATCCTGCTCTCGCTCTCTCTCTTTCTTAAACTTATTTTTATATTTATATATTTTTTATATTTAAATTTTTAATACTTTTAAAATATTATTTTTAATTTTGAGTTGGATTATTATCTGATTATATCACAAGTTAATGGATTTAGATTATAATCGGACTACAATAAAAAAACTACTTACCAAATTCATTTAATTACATTGAATTCGTGTCGAATTAAAATTAAGATCCAGTCCATATATATATATTAGTTTTGACTTTTTTCGATTGAGTATATGAATTATATTTTTTTTATTGAGTATATTGATTTTTTTTAAATTATCAATCAAGTATTTTTTGCCTAACTTCTATCAATTGTTCTATCATTTGATGTGGTGTTCTTTGCCTCATACTACTAAATTATAATTTTGATCTTTCATTCTTGAAGGAAACTTTTCCTTCTATTATATTTTGTCATCTTCTACTTTTTGAATATAAAGACAATTTAGATATTTACTATACAAAAAATAGAAATTTTGGAAGAGAAAGTTTTCTACAAGATTAAAAGAGTAAAATTATAATTTACTAGTTAGAGAAAATGAAATGTCATCAAATAACAGAGAAATTGATAGAAATCAAACATAAAATACTTGGTTGGTAGTGTTGAAAAAGTCAATGTACTAGTTGAACAAACAAAAAATTGACAAAATTGAAATCCTTACATAATTTAATTTGGTTTTTAAATGAGGAATTCGATAGACTGAAAGAATAAAATTTTTAGAATGGATTCAAAACAAAATGTAAACTAACATTGATATAATTTATAAAATAATAAATTTAATTTCGATTGATGAAAAAAAGTCACAATAATACCTCACCGTTGGTCTCTAAGTTATGAATAATGAAAGTATCTTCAAATTAATTTTTATATACCAAAACAACATCTAATTCGATTAGAGATAGAGTATTAATATTGACACTAAAAAATTCATGATAATGTTACTTCTTACAGTATATGATCTAAAATTTTAATTTTAATAGCTACGGAGGAAAATCGAATAAATTGAGCTAAAATTTTAAAAAAATGTTAAATAATATTATCTACTTACTATAAGAAAGGCAGTTCGAAAATACTCCAATCGTTAAAAGAAAAAAGAAAAAAGATTGGGTTGCTAAGTCCAAAGTCCTAGGCACCACTCACAAACTATGGGGCTGTAGTTGGCCGCATCTTGATACGGCACAGTCACCCTCCTCCGCCCATTACACATATATGACATAACACCATATCCTTGATTGGAAAACATAGTATAATCTCCAACACATTCAAAAGTGCCATATTTTATCTCTCTATCCATTTTCACTCTAGCTATTGCAAGATATGCCCTTTTGAGCTCTCCAAGATTTGCTTTCCTTTGAACAGCACGCATCACCACCAACAACCATGTAAGTCCCTCTATTTCTTTTCTTATTTCATGTTAGGGTATAAAGATTACATCTTTTCTTTTTATACGTGATTTATTAATAAGGGTCAGTGATTGAATGATGATGCTTCTTAGGAGTAATGAGTGTTTGGAAGAGAGAGTTTTCTACAAGATTGAATAATTTAGTAGTTTGAAGCAAATGAAACGTCATCAAATCATAGAGCAATTGATAAAAATTAAACATAAAATATTTGATTGACAGTATTAAAAAAGTAAGTATACTCAAATAAAAAAAATTAAAATTTATATATTCTATTGAAAAAATGATAAAAGTTTATACATAGCCACTCAAATATAATTTTTTTCTTGAACTAAAGTAATAAATTAACTTTATTTTTGTAATTCAAAACTATGCAAAGTAAAACTTCGTTTCCCTAATAAAATTCTTAATTTTCATTTAATTTTGGCAAACATAAATACTTGTACAAAATTATAAAATTAAATTTCTCTTTTTTTAATATTATTATATCAAATCAAATTGATCTAAATTAATCTAAAAATATAAAATAAGATTTATGACTACACAAAGCGTTGAAGATAGTTCTAGATTTGATCCAAAAGGAATATTGTAGGGAATTTATTAAAATCATTAATAAAATTTATGGCTACACAAAGTGTCGAGGGTAGTTCTAAATTTGATTCAAAACGAAATATTTTCTTTTTCTTTAATATATTTTTATGTGTTGAATTTTTAGTGTATCCATCTTTGTTAAAAAAATTAAAATATTTTCAAATTATTAAAATTTATTCATTTTATGTTATATAATATGTGTTAGAACATATCTTACATTGAATAGTTAAACCAATAATAAATAATATATAAAGTTGAGAAGTGGCCACTCAACACAAGATTTAAGTCTTTTGGATAGAACCCGATCTCAACTATCTAACTTTAATATGATATCGGAGCCTCAAAGAGGTCCAACGGCCCAACAAATATCTTGAAGCTCAAGTCTCTTGACAGACTCAAAAAGTTGCGTTGCAAGTTAAGGAGAGTGTTAGAACATATCCCACATTGAATAGTTAAACTAATAATATATAAAGTTGAGAAGAGGCCACTCATCGAAGACTTAAGACTTTTGGATAGAATCCAATCTCAACTATCTAACTTTAATAATATGCTACACAAGTATATATAGAGAATATAGGTTCAAAATGAAATAAAGTTATTATGATTTTGTAAAATAGTCATAATAAATCGAAAGGAATAAATCAAGATGTATACTGATTTTGTTCACAAACATATCTCATAATATTTAGTTCATCTTTAAAATTATTCATTTCAAAATTTTCATAAAATAGCACATCAGCTCTTTGGGCATTAATAATTTTAATAATATAGTAAAATGAACAAAAATAAATATGAATAAATAAAAAATTGGCTTGAATTTTTTTTTTAAATGACCACAAATCCCCTATAAATATCTTCACTACTTTCAATATATCATCAATAAAAAAACTTTAAGAATTCTTATTCAAGAACTTCTTAAAAAACATGGTAATCAAAAGAATATATAAGAGTCTGTTGCTAAATATTAGATTAAATAGGAACGTTTAGATCTTATAGAACCTATCATTAAAAAGAGATAAGGCTAAACGAAGCAAAAAGAATTTTCTATGAAACGAAAAATGAAAACTATTTGTCCACGCGAGATTTGTAAATATGTGATTTTTTTTAAAGGAGCAAGGATATATATATATATATATATATATATATATATATAGTTGAAATAGACTTATTTTTGTTTTCTCAGACTGAATTTTAAAACTACTTATTTCTTATAAACATTAATATTAATTGACTTATCGACATACTCAATTTATTTATTTATTTTGTGATATTGACAGATTCAATTTTAAAACTGCCGAACAGATGGCCAGCAAGGCTGGAAGCACTTGACCTATGCTATATTATAACAATAGAAGGGCACAAGAAAGTCATTTATATTATACTAGCAACGACTTGATCTTGAATTCCAATTCCAAAACTTTACCTCTAAGTAAGAGCAATACATGGATTATCTGATCACCATACTTGCTTTTTCCCTTTTACTTTACACCCTTTTATGGATATCAAGAACGAGCAAGAAAAAGAAGCACCGCAAGCCGGAGGTGCATGGCCTTTGATCGGCCATTTGCATCAATTAGGAGAGCCACAACCACCGCACATAGTTTTAGGCAACACGGCTGACAAATATGGGCCAGTCTTCACCATTAAGATGGGAGTGCCTCGAGCACGAGTTGTAAGCAACTGGGAGATGGCCAAAGAATGCCTAACTACCACTAGTCGTTCGAAATTTCTAGCCGGTCAGATTTTGGGCTACGATGGGGCTATGTTTGGGCTTAGTGCATACGGCCCCTACTGGCGTGAACTCCGCAAGATAGCCACACAGGAGCTTCTCTCAAGCCATCGACTCGAAATGCAAAAAACCATAAGAGAATCCGAGGTAAGGTTGTCTCTAAAAGAGTTGTACAAATATTGGGATCGGAAGAAAAGTAGCTCAAACAATAGTAAGGTTCTGGTAGAGATGAAGAGTTGGTTTGGAGACATAACCATAAATGTTATTTGTAGGATAATTGTTGGTAAATCTGTGGGATATGCCACCACAAATGGCGATGAAGAAGAGAGTACCGAATCCTTGAAAAAACAATTCAGAGAGTTTTTTCATTGCACAGGGGCCTTTTTGGTGTCTGATGCGCTACCATTTTTGAGGTTTTTGGATATGAGGGGACCAGTGAGGACAATGAAGAAGATAGCAAAAGATTTAGACCATGTCGTTGAAGGTTGGTTAGAGGAGCATAGGCAGAAGAAACTAAATGGTGATCAGGTAATTAAGGGAGAAGAAGACTTCATGGATTTGATGCTATCCATTGTTGATGAAGCAGAAGCAGCCCAATTAGGTCGAGATTCTGATACCATCACCAAAGCCACATGCCTGGTAATCATCTCCTTTTAAGCCTTTTCCAGCCAATTGATAGTTGATTATTTATTCTAGGTTAAGTGAAATCGAACTTGTATTTTTTGGCAGCCGCCTTCTATCTCGTTGGCTCTTAGCTTAATACATATTAAAGTTAACAAGAAATTCTTTTTGTTAGTAAATGCTATCTTTAACTAGGTTATCAGTTAGAATATTTTTTGCTTTATTCATTCTGACAAAATTAATAAACAGATCTCAGCTTATTAATAAAAGAAGTCATACTATTGAAATCTTCAAACCCCACCCCCCAACACACCCCCCCCCCCCCCTTAAAGTCTGGTATATAATCTCTTGTGAATTCATAATTGCTGTTGACGTAGCATTCTTTCCAACATGTTGCAGTCCCTTATATCTTAGCTGCCTCAGATACCACATCGGTCTCTTTAACATGGATGTTCTCTTTGCTACTCAATAATCCGAAGGCACTAAAGAAGGCCCAAGATGAATTAGACCTCAACGTTGGTAGAGAAAGGAAAATCCAAGAGTCAGATTTGCATAACTTGGTCTACCTCCAAGCCATCATCAAGGAAACATTGCGTTTATACCCTGCTGCACCACTATTAGTGCCGCATGAGTCTATGGAAGATTGCTATGTAGGTGGCTACAATATCCCAAAAGGCACAAGACTCCTTGTTAATATTTCCAAGATACAACGTGATCCACGAGTATGGTCAGACCCTCACCAATTTCAACCAGAAAGATTTCTTACCACTCACAAAGATTTTGATGTTAGGGGTCAAAATTTTGAATACATACCGTTTAGTAGTGGTAGGAGGATGTGCTCTGGAGTTTCTTTTGCGCTTCGAGTTTTGCAGCTAACAATGGCTACTCTGCTGCATGGGTTTGATTTTGCAACCTCATCAGATGAACCGATCGATATGACTGAGAGCATTGGATTAACCAACGTTAAAGCCACTCCACTCCACGTTGATCTGAATCCACGCCTTCCCACTCACCTCTATTTATAGTTCTTGTTCCACATTTTAAATTCCTGAAATTTTAATTTATGGTATTTATGTTTGGAAAATGTAATGTATCATTAGATAAATGGTTATGTATGGAATATTTATTTGCCAATAATTGTTAAGTATAACAGTGGAACCCCTCGATCCACAGCCAAAATGTGATTTAAAGATGTGGCCTGAAGTTATCTTGATTAATTTGTCTGTAATTATTTCTTAACGGTACTAGATTTGGACTAGTTTGGCTTAAAAATCAGTTCAGTAATTGACCAAAAACTAAGCATCTTCTGGTACTGGTTTAACTTAGAGAGTGATGAACTTAATATTGGTTGATATAAAAATTGATCCAAGAATATCTCTCTCTCTCTCTCTCTCTCTTCTCTCTCTCTCTGGAAGTATAAGGCCAAAAATGATATAAGAGGTCATGTTACTCCTCCCAACTAAACCATCACAACTAGCTTTAATTAGACATTGCTGATCTTCTACTCCCCACGTTCTCCATGACCACCATATTTTCCGTTTTCTTTTTTATCTGTTCATTCTTGTGGATTGCAAGAAATATGGTAAGAAAAGCTAACAAAAAGAAAGCAGCACTAGAAGCTGGAGGTGCATGGACAGTAATTGGCCACCTTCATTTTTAGGAGGTCGACACCCTCTCCATGCAGTATTAGGCACCATGGCTAGCAAATATGGACCAATCTTCGCTATGAAAATGGGAGTCCTTAGAGCTTTGGTGGTAAGAAACTAGGAGATTGTTAAGGAGCGTTTGAAAACCAATGACAAAAACCATTAAGTAATCTTTTAGGAATTAATTCAAATACAGATGGCTACCATGTATCGTTAATCTTTGAAAGATTCATCGTGACCCACGGCTCACCTGATGGGCTTGCAAAATAAAACCCATGAAGCAACGAAACAAGTGCTAATTTCTTCTCCCGCTTCTGAATGGCAAAAACTCAAAATGTTGTGCTCTAACATCAAAATCTTTTTGAATTGTAAGAAATCTTTCTGCTCAAACTTGTTATGTTGTCCTAAGCCAACGTTAACGCCAGAATATGTTTAAATAATTAATCAACTTCTTATAAATGCGTTTCGCCTTTAGTAGGTAGGAATAATTATAAGTACAACTACGGATAATAAGACAGCTTGTTATGAATACCTTTAGTCTTTTATAGACAGAGATGAATACGTTTAGATAATTAGTCAATTTGTTATGATTATGTTTAGTTTTTAGTAGCAAAGATAATTATAATTGAGAATGCGTATCTAATTAGTCAACTTGATCGTTTAGCCTTTGTTAGGAAGTGATTGTTATGAATATGTTTAGCTTTTAGTAGGCAAAGATAGTTATAACTAAAAATATGTATTTAATTAGTCAACTTGTTATGAAAATAAAGAATACACAACTTGCTATGACTAATTATTTATGAATAATAAAAATTGAACTTACCAATAAGTTATTAACCAAATGATAAGCAAGCTGGTCCTTAAATGAATTTTTTGTTAATATGTAAAATTTAAATCCCGAAGTCGCATTTATGGAAAGAGATTAGATCTTGTTGTTTTCATTTCAAACATAATTAGTTCTATCTTTAATGTGGATTGAAAATATCTAAATAAAAAAATAATAAAAATTGAAATTTAGTCTTAGCCAAATTAAAATAATTTTTTACCGTAAGACTATATATCCCTTAATAGTTGTTTTTATTAGTTTAACTTATAAATTGTGTGGTAGACTAAGTATACTTAATAAAATACGTTCATGTATTTGCTTTCTTATTCAATCTTGATTACGTATTGATCAATGCAAAAGACCATGTGAAAAGAACAGCAAATTGTAGACTAATCTCAGATCGTTCATCTTTTCATTAACTGATTATTGGAAGACATTACTTTCCAAATCTCCAGAACTAGCTGTGGACATTCTTGATCTTCCATTCCTCACAAATAACATGACCACCATATTTTTCGTTTTTATTTTTCTCTGTTCAACCTTTTGGATACCGAGAAAATTCCTAGCAAGCACAAGCAAGAAGAAGAAAGCAGCACCAAAAGCTAGAGGAGCATGGCCTGTGATTGGCCACCTCCACCTCTTAGGAAGGGCGGAACCTCTCCATATAGTACTAGGCAACATGCCTAAAAAATAAGATAAATAGAGATCAATCTATCATTATATAATACCTAAAGTTTCTTATTTATCTCTAAATTTTTAATTACTTTTCATTAGTTCCTGAAAATTTTTAGAATATTTAATATGTAATTTCGGTCAATTTTTTGTTTTTGCTATAAAAAAAATTTTTTAACCAAAATATTTTGATTGAAATGAAAAAAAAAAAAATTTAAAAGACTTCAAAAATATCACATGCAAATCATGTGGTTTTGAATGTCACAACAAAAAATTTTATATATTCAACATAATTAAATATTTATAAAAGAATTTATTGAATTTAAAAAAATCAAATCCTCCAACAAAATGAAAATAATATATAACTTGTATCACTTATTCGTTCTTTTTTTAAGAAAGAAGAAGAAGAGAGTTTATTTGGAAGCTAATAAAAGTGTAAATGATACATAATTCAAATCCTATATCATCATAAAATTTTAAGCAATTTAAAAGATTTTGACGTATCAATCTATGTAAGTTGATACGTATTCATCAATTGATAATATTTGAAAATAATTAAGGATGTAAATGACATATGATTCAAATATTATACTATCATAAATTTTTAAATAATTCAAGGGATTCCATAAATATTGATCTAACATGAAGACAATTTATCATTAATGCTATTTTCTAAATTGTGTATTATAGATTGGGAAAGCTAACGAGTATCATATTATAAACTTTATGCAATCATAGGCCCAGCCCAGCCTAAACAAACCAACCTAACCCAGCGCAGCCCATAATAAAATCTCATCCGCTTCAAAATCCTCTCTCTCTCTTCCTCTCCCTCTCCCTCTCCCTCTCCCTCTCAAACCCAGAAACACAAACCCAGTGAGTCCAATAATGTCACACAGAGCAATACAAGCTGGAGCGCATGGTCGACGAGCTAGACGAACTAGAACGTTAAGAGATCTTCATGCGCAGAGAAATAGCAGAGATAAAAAAACAAAGACGCAAATTTGAATACAGAATGAAGTGGACGACTCCATTAAAGCAATATTTTTTTAGCTTACATTGAGTAAGAGACTCAACTTGACTCGCCAGTGGCGTCCAAGCTTGAAAAGAGAAGAATAAGAAGAGGAGAAGAAGAAGCTCTTGTCAAAATCCGTTGCACGCCATAAAAAAAAAAAAAAAAATCTGTTTTCTAAGCTCTCCAGTCATACTATATACTGTATATTTTCTGCAAATGCAGCAAAATATGTTGTTAAGCCTATTCAAACCAAATGCATTTTGTTACACGCTAATTTAACCATCAAATAGTCCTCTAAATCCCAAGAATGAACTTATTTTGTAGGTACTCGTTATAGATTATCAAAAAATAAAGACAAATTTTCACGCTACGATCAATCAAGGAGAGGATCACAGCCTCATCAAATAATTATTTGAATCTTATACATCAGAAGATGGTCTAATAATATTTAATGAAGTGTAAAATTATAAATTTATTGATGGAATACACCTTATGGTGGTAAAAGTGTATGTATATATATATAAGATGATGTTTAAATTTAATTTTTCATTAAAGTTTGGATTTTATATGTTTGAACTTTTCTAATTTTTACATAAAAAGTGTTTCTTTCCTGAGATTTTTCTTTGGCTTTTGAAAATAAAATAAAATAACCCGCCGATCAAATAAAAACAATATGAATAAATAAAAAAATGGTTTGAAAAAAAAATGACAACAAATCCACCATAAATATATAAAAATCTAACCTTTTTTTAAAAAATTAATTGGATTTTCAAAATAAAGTTAAAAAAATTCAAAATACATAAAATATTTTGAGAAAAAAATCTATAAATAAATGAATAGCAAATTTTGTTTAATAGTTTTTTATTTATCAAATTTACCCTTTTCTAATTGAAAACAATAAAAATTTAACATGTTTTGCTCTTTTTCTTCAAAAATCGAAATTAAAAAAAAAATTATTTATACCCATGCTACCTAATAGATATCCAATTGTCCAAATTAAAATCTCTTTATAAAAAATTACCTACTACAAGACTTTTAATGTCATTACTAATTAGATACTCGCGTTATGGTACGCTTAGAAAACCATCATATACACAAGGTTAACGATTTGTATGGTATGATGCGAGTAGATGTTTTATTTATGAAGATTAATATAAATCGAATCTATATATTGAGCGAACTTGTTTGATTTATATATATTTATTATCAAAATAATTTATAATATTAGCATAAAATTTTATATTTGAATAATTAAGAGGTTCTTTCAAAATATTAATTAAATTATTTTGGAACATGAAAAAAATAATTAATAAATAATTGATGTTATGTATGCGGATATAATTAATTTCGAACAAAACTATATGTATCGTACTTAGCAAATTTAGAGTATATATATATATATATATATATATATATATATATATATATATATATATATATATATATATATATATATATATATATAAACCCACCTAAATCGCATGGAATATATCGAAGTAAATAGATTTAAATAAAAACTACTATAAAATTAGTTTCGATAAATTCTGATTATATATACATATAACCAAATAAAACCAATGAATTTTTTAACTAATTATTAATTTTTTAAAAAAATTGAGTCTAATTATTTTTTTAACTGATTATTATTTTTTTAAAAAAAATTAAGTCAAATTATCTAAAACACTCTTTTAGCTCTCTCTCCCCTTAATCGGAATTTATATATGACAAAACTATATATATATCGTACTTAGTAGACTAAGAGTATATAAAATAAATAAATAAATAATATATAAAAATTTACTTAAATTGCATGGAATATATCGAAGTGAATATATTTAAATAAAAACTACTATAAAATTAGTTTCGATAAATTTCGATTATATATATATATATATATAAACCAAATAAAACCTATGAAGTTTTTAATTAATTATTAATTTAAAAAAATTAAAATCATTTTTTAATTGATTATTATTTTTTAAAAAAATTAAGTCAAATTATTTAAAACACACTTTTAGCTCTCTCTCTCTCTCTCTCTACACACACACATCATAATTCATATATGCAACAACACCATTTTCATTTCAAAATCATAAAAATAATCAATCATATAAATTATAGTAATATATTTTAAAAAATAAAACAATTAAGTTCTAAAATTTTATTTCAAAAGCCATATATAAAAAAATTAAATTTATTAACAAATAAAATTATATAAAATTTAAAAATTAATTCAATGAGAATTTTAATAAGAAACAAACAATTGAAGAAATAAATTTTAAATAATAAAAATAATATAATCGAGTATATATGTTCAAACTAAAATCTTAAAAAATATCATATATATTCTATTATCGTCAAACTGTACATAAAATTAAAAAACATAATAATTTTGTTAAATATTTTCATACCTAATTTTATGATAAAAAATATAAAAATAAATTATTTACGGCGAAGGAATAGTTCCAAGCGACTCGGACCTGAAAAAATAAATAAAAAATGCTACAATGAATGAACGAGTTCCATTAGTCCATCCTTAAAAAAAAAAAAAAAAAGGTATTGCTACAATGAATGAACAGTTTCACCCCCGGATCTTTTAGTTATTTTTAATAGTTGGTTGCCCCCACTACGCTACAAGTCGGATATGAAAAAATCATTTCAAATTTTATAATTAAAATCTTGTATCTAATTAATGTTTTCTTATGTTTTTTTTATATTAATTTTCTACTTAAAAAAATAATTCATTATTTCTTATGTATTGGTTCTTAAATAAAAACTTATAATAATTTAAATTGTAATATTAATTTAGAATTTAAAAAATTAAAAATATATTTTTCATACGATGGCATTCAAAAAATAAAACTAAAATTAATATATAGACTTATATAAAAATAACAAACGAAAAAAAGTAAATTTTTAATCTTATTTAATGCTGATGAGAAGATTATTTTTTGAAAGTATACGTAATTATCAATAATGTTAGCATAAAAAATTGTATTTGAATCATTTAGTGATTCTTTTAAAAATTTATTTCAAAAAAATAAACTGTATAATATTAAAAAGAAATAACAACAAATGATTGGTGTTATGTGTGTAGTTGCATAGTTAATTTTTCAATAAAGCTGATAATTTAATATGTTTTTCTTATGTATCATGACTATACTTAGTGAATTAAGAGTGTGTATTGTAAAGCGAAAAATATATATAAAAAAACTCATATAAATTGTTTGAAACATATCATATATATTTCATTATTGTTAAGACTGCATGAGAAAAATATTCTCAAAAATCCTTTTAAAAAAATCAATTGTTGACGAAAAACCAAAAAAAAAAAAAAAAAGAAACCAACTAGGTAGCAAGCCTGGTTCTAAAATCGAGCAAGCCGCTCCAAAAAAAAAAAAAAAAAAAAGAATCAAGATGACACGACATCCGCTCACTTGATAGTAGACAATGTGTTGTACATCTGTAATCTTTTACGAACAATAGTTCATTGAAAAAATCACTGGAAAAACATATTTTTTATTTCAAGCCTCTTTAAATCCAAATTTAGTCATATTTTTATCTAAAAATATCTCAAAATCACAAAAATATAACATCAATAAATTTGTTTAGAATCTCAAAACTCATTTTAGTATATACAAAAATTCAGATCAAAATAAAAAAATTTTAAAATATTTTGAAATCTCAATCTATCTTCTCTAATCATTTTATGATTTGTAACAACCTTAAATAGATTTTATTTTTGAAGACGAACAAATTGATAGTGACCTCGATGGTCATGATGGATTGAAATGAGTCTCATCGTCTGTTTCTCTTTCCTCCCTTCATTTTCTCTCTTTGTCAATCCCTCTTCCAAACAATCAGGGATCAGAATGTAATATGAATGAAATTTGAGATTGAAAGAAAAGTTTTTAAAAAATTAGGGATTACAGTATAAAAAGTTTGACAAACTTGTTTCAAAATATTGAGCGTGAGTTAACAATAATAATTAGTGTGTGTGAATAGTAAATAAACATGGATTTACATAATATTTTGTTTTAGTTTTATTTATAATTTCAAATAATATTTTGACGTATTATTAATTATCTTTTGTTTACTGTATAATTTCAAATACGCCAACTTGGTGACAGCCAAAACTCGCCTCTTGTCTTCACCCTTCCTTCTTTTCTCTAGAAACATACACAAAACTTTAATTCCTCTGATTCTTTTTCTGTTTTTTTTAAATGATTTGAAGTCTTCTCGTTACTTCTAGACTCATTCTCTTGATGCCAAAATCCACCTCAAAATGGCTTCCCTACACATATTGAAATCAATCTCTCCCACTTTCCATTTCACCATCAAAAAACTTGCTTTGGAAATCAAATTCCAAGAAAACAATTCTCAAGTTCAGAACTTTCTATGGCAGCTCAAGAATATTTTTTGAGAGACAACAAAAGTTTATGGTTTTTTGTTCGGTCCAAGAAGAAGATGATAGTAAAAAAAATGGCAAGTTTGGTTTTCAATATCATGTCAAAGTTTCGAACTTTATTGGTTTTTTGTGATCTTTTATTACAAAAATTGTAACTTTTTGTTAATATTCATGTTATTAGTTTCTGGGTTTGCTTAGTGAAGAGGTTCTTGTATTTTTTTCACAGGGGAAGAACCACCAGAGTCTTTATTTATGAGGAAACTGAAGAGGAGGGGTATGGCTCTAACTCATTGCTTAAAGAGACCAATAGAGGCAATTATGGAGTGAAAGATGAAAGGAAAATAGGAGAGAAAGATAGGAGTTTCTCTAAAAGAAATTCAGTATCAACTGAACTTAATGAAAGTTTGTCTAATCAAAGGGAGAAGTCAGTGGCTCTTAAGAGTTAAAGACCTGGGTTAATTTTGTTTCTTTGCTCGTCGTTTACTTCCCAAAGTTTGTTTTGTCCTTTGTTTATTTGTCAAAATATTGCGTGAATGTTCTATTGATTATGCCTAGCTTCCAAGAACGGCCAGAAGCGTCAGATCTTTTTTTTAAAGTAATTACCCACTTTAGTCAGAAGAGTTGGATTAGACACACTTGGACAAAAGTTGTGGTGGAAAGAAATAAAAAAACAAACACTCACCTATAGTGATAAGGATGATATCATCATTATCGTCATCAATAAGAAAACTCCTAGGTTTGTTACTCAAGAATTTCCTCAGAAATGCAGAAATAAAAAGAAAACTGGAGTTTTGCAGCTAAATTTTTTATTAAATAAGATCGTTCAATTTTTATAGAACCTATCATTAAAATAACTCTAAAAGAAGATAAGGCTAAGTATAACAAAAAGAATTTTCCATGAAATGACAAATGAAAACAATTTATCCACACGACATTTGTAAGTAAGTGATTGTCTTATAATAAGAAAAGATATCTATCTACACGCAATTAAGACAAACTTATTTTTGTTTTTTTTTCTTATTATGTTGACTGAATTTTAAAGATACCTATTTCTTGTAAATAAGTGATTGTCTTTTGTTTTATTAATTTATTTTGTGATGTTGACAGATTAAATTTTAAATCAGCGGAGCAGGTAGCCGGAAGGGCTGGAAGCACTTGACCTATGCTACATAACAAGAGAAGGGCACATGAAAGTCATATATGTCATACATCAACAGCTTGAGTAAATAAGCGATTGTCTTATAATAAGAAAAGATATCTATCCACATGCAATTAGAACGGACTCATTTTTGTTTTTTCCTTGTATATTATGTTGACTGAATTTTAAAGCTACCGATTTCTTGCAAGTTAATATTCATTGAATTATTGACATACTCAATTTATTTATTTATTTTGTGATGTTGACAGATTAAATTTTAAATCATCGGAGCAGATGACCGGAAGGGCTGGAAGCACTTACCCTATGCTATATAACAACAGAAGGGCACATGAAAGTCCTATATGTTATACATCAACGACTTGATCTTGAGTTCCGATCCCAAAATTTCTACCTCTAATTAATTAAGACCAGTTCATGGATTATCTGACCACCATAGTTGTTTTTTTCCTCTTACTTTACGCCCTTTTATGGATATCAAGAACGAGCAAGAAAAAAGCAGCACCGCAAGCTGGAGGTGCATGGCCTTTGATCGGCCATTTGCATCAATTAGGAGGGCCACAACCACCGCACATAGTTTTAGGCAACATGGCTGACAAATATGGGCCAATCTTCACCATTAAGATGGGAATGCGTCGAGCGCTAGTTGTAAGCAACTGGGAGATGGCCAAAGAATGCCTAACTACCAACGACAAAGCCTTCGCCAATCGTCCGAAATTTCTAGCCGGTCAGATTTTGGCCTACGATGGGGCTATGTTTGGCTTTAGTCCATACGGCCCCTACTGGCGTGAACTGCGCAAGATAGCCACACTGGAGCTTCTCTCAAGCCATCGACTTGAAATGCAAAAAAACGTAAGAGAATCCGAGGTAAGGTTGTCTCTGAAAGAGTTGTACAAATATTGGGATCGGAAGAAAAGTAGCTCAAACAGTAGTAAGGTTCTGGTAGAGATGAAGAGTTGGTTTGGAGACATAACCATAAATGTCATCTGTAGGATAATTGTTGGTAAATCTGTGGGATATGCCACCACAAATGGGGATGAAGAAGAGAGTATTGAATCCTGGAAAAAACAATTGGTTGAGTTTTTTGATTGGATAGGGAGGTTTGTGGTGTCTGATGCGCTACCATTTTTAAGGCTTTTAGATATGAGGGGACCAGTGAGGACCATGAAGAAGATAGCAAAAGATTTAGACCATGTCGTTGAAGGTTGGTTAGAGGAGCATAGGCAGAAGAGAGTAAATGGTGATGAGGTGATTAAGGGAGAGGACTTCATGGATTTGATGCTATCCATTTTTGATGAAGCACATGCAGCCCAATTAGGTCGAGATTCTGGTACCCTCATCAAAGCCACATGCCTGGTAATCATCTCCTTTTTAAGCCTTTTCCAGCCAATTGATATTCGATGATTTATTCTAGGTTAAGTGAAATCGAACTTGTATTTTTTGGCTAGTTCGCTCTTAGCTTAATACATATTAAAGTTACAAAAATTAGAACAAGAAATTATTTTTGTTAGTTAATACAATATCTTTAACTATGAGAAATTTTATAATACGTAAGGAATAACTAGTGGCGATATACGAGTAGTTACTTCTTAGGTCCATTTTGAGGAGAGAGCGGACGTGAAAATCTTCTTATCACTTTTGATGGGTATAAATGTAATTTTTTCTTTTTTATGTGTCTATCTCTCTCCTCAAAATGGATACAACTAATTACTCCTTGTGTATTATAAAATTTTTCTTAAAACTATATCTTTAACTAGGTTATCAGTTAAAACATTCTTTGTTCTATTCACTCTGACAAAATTAATAAACAGAGATCCCTTGTGAATTCAAAATTGCTGGTTACGTAGCTTTGTTTCCAACATGTTGCAGGGCCTTATCTTAGCTGCCTCAGATACCACAATGGTCACTTTGACATGGATTCTCTCTTTGCTAGTCAATAATCCGAAGGTACTAAAGAAGGCCCAAGATGAATTAGACCTCAATGTTGGTAGAGAAAGGCAAGTCCAAGAATCAGATTTACATAACTTGGTCTACCTCCAAGCCATCGTCAAGGAAACATTGCGTTTATACCCTGCTGCACCACTATTAATACCGCATGAGTCAATGGAAGATTGCTATGTGGGTGGCTACAATATCCCAAAAGGTACAAGACTCCTTGTTAATGTTTCCAAGATACAACGCGATCCACGAGTATGGTCAGACCCTCACCAATTTCAACCAGAAAGATTTCTTACCACTCACAAAGATTTGGATTTTAGGGGTCAAAATTTTGAATACATACCATTTAGTAGTGGTAGGAGGATGTGCTCTGGAATTTCGTTTGCGCTTCAAGTTATGCAGCTAACAATGGCTACTCTGCTGCATGGGTTTGATTTCACAACCCCATCAGATGAACCGATTGATATGACTGAGAGCATTGGATTAACCAACCTTAGAGCCACTCCACTCCACGTTCTTCTGAATCCACGCCTTCCCACTCACCTCTATTTATAGTTCTTGTTGTCCCCCATGTTAAATTCCTGAAATTTTAATTTTTGGTATTTATGTTTGGAAAATGTAATGTATCATTATATAAATGGTTTTGTATGGAATATTAATTAGGGACTTGGCCAATATTTGTTAAGTATAATAGTGGAACCCCTCCATAGCCAAAATATGATCGAAAAATGTGGTCTAAAGTTATTTTGATTTGTCTATAATTATTTCTTAATGATATTAAATTTGGGTTAGTTTGACTTAAAATCAATTTGGTAATCAACCAAATGCTAGACATGTTTTAATATTGGTTTAACTCAAAGAGTGACGAACTTAATTTCAATTGACGTAAAAATTGATCCAAAAATCCTCCCTTCCCACCACACACACACACGCGGAGAGGTCGTCTTACTCCTTAATTCCAATTAAGCCATCACAACTCGCATTAAACATTTCTAATCGTCTACTCCCCACATTCACCATGATCACCATATTTTCCGTTTCCTTTTTTATATATAAATTGTATCAATTGTTCATTCCTTTTTTTAAAAAAAAAAAACGAGAGTTTATTTGAAAGCTAATAAAAGTGTGAATGATACACAATTCAAATCCTATATCATCATAAATTTTTAATCAACTTAAAAGATTTCGACATAAGTAGATACCTATTCATAGATTAATATTAATTGAAATTAATTAAGAATTTAAGGGATTTCATAAATATTGATCTAACATGAAGACAATTTTCTTTTTTTTTAGTTTTGTTTCTCAACTAAAAATATTCAATATACCTTTTAAATTTAATTTTGCGAGTATGAACTTTTAATTGGTTTAAATGAAAACAATTAAAAAAAAACAAATATATTGTAAGTAATCTTAATTTAAAGTTTTTGGTTCAAAATTTTCTCTTATTTTTTCTCCTTAGAGCTTCATTAATGTTTTTTTTTTCGCGAGTAAGGGTGTTTCTTAATCGGCTTTTGCATACTTCGAGATTAATTTCTTCCTAGGCATTGCTAAGGAATACTCTCCAACGCGCAACCTCGAGTATTATGAGAATAAATTCTCAAGAGTGTTAGTTATAAAAGTCAACTTTTGATCCGGCCTACAAATCGACACTTACTCACGAACTCCACCTTGCATTGTAGTTAATGTATTTTTTTTTTTTACACACTATAGTTTTCTTATATGATATATTATGATTATCTAATAAATGAATCCCTACTAATGACTCTTTTTGTTATTTGCAAAGTGGTTTTGTCTTCAATGGTGGAGCTTGACTTAGATTTTGGGGGAGGCCAATTATGATAGGTACTATCATTTACTTATTTCATTAAAGAACACGTATATTCAAAATAGTTCAAGATATAGAAATAAAGAGTAAATATTAAAAATAAATTAATGATTTATGCAACTAATATCACATACACTTATCAAAGTAGCACTTGGCGCTCACCTAAATCATTAAATTCATTAACAATGGAATTAAAGTAAAAAAGTTCAACAATCTCTTTCTCAATATTTACAACTAAATTGTCTATAAGAAATTGATATTTCATCTTATTGTGGAGCCTTGTTTTAACCAATATCATTGCGAGAAAATGCTCGTTCTATAGTAGCTACGAAATAGAAAGAGTCAACATAAGATGAAGCAATCTATCAAGCAAATAAAATGTCTTCGATTTCTCTATTTCCACCAAATGCTTGACAAAGTTCAAGTATTGTACAACGATTCTTCAATTTTGAATGATGAGATGTGTCAAAAATAAAATATTATAATTGAAATATCAAAGCAATTTTTTCATAATTTGTAAAATCCATAGGATAGTATTTTTTCACAAGACTCGCAAATATCATCACTATTAAATGCTTTATAAGTATTATTATGAACCAAAGCTAAACTAAAAGTTAAAAGCTCCATTGCTTCCTCACTAAAGCGATAATTCAACTCTTGTAATTACTTGTCTATTGTAAGCGAGAAAAATATCCACTCGATAATAATGCTTGATTGTGATTTGGTCTTGGTTGTTCCTCACTCGACCTCGACATGCTACACAAGAAGCACTAAAGTCCGGAATCTCAATTTGATGCTTTTGACAAAATAATTTAATATTTTCAATCAAAATATCCTAGCCATTCTTCCTTAATTGTTAAACTAATTGTTTTGTAGTTGCCACTGATTGTACAGCACTGAGAATGTCTCGAGATTTTTTTGTAGACCATAACAAAGCATATTTGTGATTTCCATAATCTCTTTCACCAGGTATAAAGATAAACATAAATTTTCGAGGTGAAAATTCACAAAACGTAATTTGTTTTTCAATCACTTCTCTAAGAAAATGATTATTGAAAGACAATAAATCATCATAGAAGTCATAAATAACATAATTTTAGTATTAATTAAAATCCTAAAATATACACATTAAACTATAACAATTATATGCATCAAAATATAATTCATTTGTGTTTTGTCATGACCCATAGCCAATAAAGCATAACATATATAAAAGAAAAACAAATAAGTTACTAAAAATATCAAAAAAAAAAAATCTTATATAAATTCAGAATTTAAAAAATAAATAAATAGAAAGCATTGTTTTGATGAAATTTGTACCCTTGAAATAATTATCTCTTGATGATGCTAGAACTTAATATCCAAAAGAGTAAACTTCAAAGAAATTGAAAGAGAGATTCACATAAAAGCATTCTTCGTATGTCTGATTTGCAATACAAGATTCCAAATAAAGTACCATTGCTATATTTATTTTACTAGAAGAATTCTATGAAAATCTTAATTTCGTTTGCTTCTATTTCCTTTTTATCATTAATGTTTTTTTTCTAAATTGTGTATTATAGATCGGGAAAGCTAACGAGTATCGTATAATAAACTTCTATTAGTTCAATCCTTTATTTATTTTTTTCATCTTTATTTTATATATATTTATATATATTAATACAAAAGAAGTTCTATTAATGATTTATAGGTTATATTATTTTGTAATTGATTAGAACTTCAGAATAATATTTTTTTCACAATAAATACTTTATGCAATCATAGGCCCAGCCCAGCCTGAACAAACCCACCTAACCTAGCCCAGCCCATAATAAAAACTCGTCAGCTTCGAAATCCCCGCTCCTTCTCTCTTAAACCCAGGAACACAAACCGAGTTGAGTCCAAACTGAGGTGATTCACCAATGTCACACACAGCAATACAAGCCGGAGCGCATGGTCGACGAGCTAGACGAACTAGAACCTTAAGGGAGCTTCATGCGAAGAGAAATAGCAGAAATTGTAAAACAAAGACGCAAATTTGAGTACAGATGGAAGTGGACAAGTCCATTAAAGCAAGATTTTTAGTTTTTAGCTTACATAGAGTAAAAGACTCAACTTGTGACTCGTCAGTGGCGTGCGAGCTTGAAAAGAGAAGAATAAGAAGAGGAGGAGAAGAAGCACTTGTTTTTCTTTTGCTTTTAAAAATAAAATAAAAGGCCCCGTAGACAAATAAACAAAAATCAATATGAATAAATAGAAAATTACATACTACAAGACTTCTAGTGCCATTGTTACCAACTTTAGTTAGAAGAACTGGATTAGGCACAGCTCCCGAGTTCTAGTGACGAGCTTCCTGACGTAACAAAGTAGAAACCTGACGAAGCAGCCATCGTTTTTGGCTGAGAGTCGGTGGAAAGAAGTAAAAAGACAAACGCTCAATTATACTAGAACTATAAAATATTGAACTCTGAATTCAAATTTCGATCTTGAAAATGGAAAGGCATATAGTTTAATTCCACTTGGTAGAAGAATCAAAGTTTGCAATTACTATTACTGGAAGCACTTGACCTATTCTATATTATAACAATAGAGGGCACATGAAAGTCATATATTTATATTATACATCAACGACTAGATCTTGAATTCCAATTCCAAAACTTCTGCCTCTAATTAACACCAATACATGGATTATCTGACCACCATACTTGCTTTTTCCCTTTTACTTTACGCCCTTTCATGGATATCAAGAACGAGCAAGAAAAAAGCAGCACCGCAAGCTGGAGGTGCATGGCCTTTGATCGGCCATTTGCATCAATTAGGAGGGCCACAACCACCGCACATAGTTTTAGGCAACATGGCTGACAAATATGGGCCAATCTTCACCATTAAGATGGGACTGCATCGAGCTCTAGTTGTAAGCAACTGGGAGATGGCAAAAGAATGCCTTACTACCAACGACAAAGCCTTCGCTAATCGTCCGAATTTTCTAGCTGGTCAGATTTTGGCCTACGATGGGGCTATGCTAGGGTTTAGTCCGTACGGCCCGTACTGGCGTCAACTGCGCAAGACAGCCACACTGGAGCTTCTCTCAAGCCATAGACTCGAAATGCAAAAAGCCGTAAGAGAATCTGAGATAAGGTTGTCTCTGAAAGAGTTGTACAAATATTGGGATCGGAAGAAAAGTAGCTCAAAAATTAGTAAGGTTCTGGTAGAGATGAAGAGTTGGTTTGGAGACATAACCATAAATGTTATTTGTCGGATAATTGTCGGTAAATCTGTGGGATATGCCACCACAAATGGGGATGAAGATGAGAGTACTGAATCCTGGAAAAAACAATTGAGTGAGTTTTTTGATTGGACAGGGAGGTTTGTTCTGTCTGATACGCTGCCATTTTTGAGGTTTTTAGACATAGGGGGACCAGCGAGGACCATGAAGAAGATAGCAAAAGATTTAGACCATGTTGTTGAAGGTTGGTTAGAGGAGCATAGGCAGAAGAGAGTAAATGGTGATCAGGTAATTAAGGGAGAGGAGGACTTCATGGATTTGATGCTATCCATTTTTGATGAAGCACATGCAGCCCAATTAGGTCGAGATTCTGATACCCTCATCAAAGCCACATGCCTGGTAATCATCTCCTTTTTAACCCTTTTCCAATCAATTGATATTTGATTATTTGTTCTAGTTTAAGAAATCGAACTTGTATTTTTTGGCAGCCACCTTCTAGCTACTTGGCTCTTAGCTTAATGCATATTGAAGTTACAAAAATTAGAACGCAACAAGAAATTCTTTTTGTTAGTTAATACTATATCTTTAATTAACTAGGTTATCAGTTAAAACATTCTTTGTTTTATTCACTCTGACAAAATTAATAAACAGATTTCTTGTGAATTCAAAATTGCTGTTTACGTAGCTTCGTTTCCAACATCTTGCAGGCCCTTATTTTAGCTGCCTCAGATACCACAATGGTCACTTTGACATGGATTCTCTCTTTGCTAGTCAATAATCCGAAGGTACTAAAGAAGGCCCAAGATGAATTAGACCTCAAAGTTGGCAGGGAAAGGCAAGTCCAAGAATCAGATTTACGTAACTTGGTCTACCTCCAAGCCATCGTCAAGGAAACATTGCGGTTATACCCTGCTGGACCATTATCAATACCGCATGAGTCCATGGAAGATTGCTTTGTGGGTGGCTACAATATCCCAAAAGGTACAAGACTGCTTGTTAATATTTCCAAGATACAACGTGATCCACGAGCATGGTCAGACCCTCACCAGTTTCAACCAGAAAGATTTCTTACCACTCACAAGGATTTTGATGTTAGGGGTCAAAATTTTGAATACATACCGTTTAGTAGTGGTAGGAGGATGTGCCCTGGAGTTTCGTTTGCGCTTCGAGTTTTGCAGCTAACAATGGCTACTCTGCTGCATGGGTTTGATTTTGCAACCCCATCAGATGAACCGATTGATATGACTGAGAGCATTGGATTAACCAACGTTAGAGCCACTCCACTCCACGTTGTTCTGAATCCACGTCTTCCCGCTCACCTCTATTTATAATTCTTGTTGTCCCACATTTTAAATTCCTGAAATTTTAATTGATGGTATTTATGTTTGGAGAATGTAATGTATCGTTACATAAGTGGTTATATTTGTGGACTTGCTGTTATGAGCTTTATAAAGGGAGATTTTGCAGCTTTATGGACAAAGAACAACTACATGTGCATAGCAGGCCATAGCTCTGCTTGAACTGCTCTACATGGTATCATTAGACATGAAACTTGCCACTGTATCCTCTCGTATAGTTGATGCTTTGATTTGTAAGACAAAACGGTCCAAGCTTCTCTTAAATTTTAAGTCAATTGAAAATTGATTTCTCAGCTTTTATTTAAAAACTAGCTGGAAAGAGATCCGATCCGAAATTAAAAGTTGGAAGACCAGTTTTCAAATGATTTAAAGTTGAAGGGAGGTTTACATCATTTAGTCATTTTATAAATTATACAATAGAATCTTTCCCCAATTTGTGTAATCCAAATTATACAGAACATTTGGAAACTACAATTATGTCCACAGAATCAGAGTGGTGGAATTTTTTCACTAGACAAGAAAAATCATGGTGTCATTGCTTGCCAAATTATTTTGAGTGCTGATTACCAATCACTTGAAACAATATTTGAAGATCTCTGGCTAAATCCTTCCAAGTTCCAAATTTACATGCCATTCAAGAACATACTATGATACGTTTAATATTATATGGACTTTTTGTAATCATTAAGAAATTGCTAAACATGAAGCTGCACTAATATATAATGAGTAACTGGAACCAGAAGCTTCATTGAGATCAAGGGGAAAAGTATTGCTCTACCATTGAAGTTCTTGTATTATACTCTTGGCCATTGTGGACTTACTACCTGCACAAGCCACATCAATGACCAAATCAGTGTTCCATATAGTATAATGAGAAAACAGGAGCAACAGACAACATATAAGAGGACGTAATTTCTCCCAACTTAACAATCCAAGCTCTCATTTACACATGCAATGCTTTAGCCAAGCATCAATTTCTATGGAAGAGATTAGCCACCGCATCATTAATTGGCATGAATTTGAGGCTATAGTCGTCAAGAAACGTGATTTTGACAAACTAAATAACTAAGATAAACCAAATCAATGTTCCATATAGTATAATGAGAAAACAGTAGCAACAGACAACATATATGAGGACGTAATTCTCCGAACTTAACAATCCAAGCTCACATTTACACATCCATTGCTTTAGCCAAGCATCGATTTCTAAAGGAAGAGATTAGGCACCGCATCATTAATTGACATGAATTTAGGGTTATAGTCCTTAAGAAATGTGATTTTGACAGACTAAATATCTAAGATTAAAATGCACAACAAAATTCAGAACCCAAGGTCTGTATGTTTCTGCAGGAAGTGCAAGTCATAAAAACAGCAGGCATTGGGTTCAGTACAGTGTTCATTAAGATGGTTTAGTATCAGATCTCTAGTCATTAACTGAAAAACGAAGGCAAAGTCTGCTAACCTCAAGTGTGCTGAAAACTAGTCGCATTCGACTGGCAACAACTGATGGCTCCTCAGCACGCCCTGAAACTGCCATTTGCTCTAGCTGAAGAGTCTTAACTGGAAGCCTTAGGCAAACAAGAAAGAGAAAAAAAGCTAAGACCTGTCATGCAATCTTAAATGCAGATGCTTTCATGGAATTATAAATAAGTGCCAGGTGAAGTAAAGAAGGCATGTTATTTCAAAACATATGTAACTGAGAACTGATCAGGACCATAATGGCAAGCAAAAGATATTTGAATAATTGAGTAACTACACTTGATAAAATTTACAGTGTGGTCTCACTCATTCCACCTAAACAACCAATAAGGACAACTCTGTATGGGTTAAACCACACACAAAAAAATAAGTTAAATAAATAAATAAATAATAAAACTAGTTATAACCCAAATTTTACGGGTGCTTTGATTGGATTGTCAAGAAAGCACACCAACCACGTCACAAGTTCATGTATGTTTGATATCAATGACTCTTGGATGAAATACTAGTAAAATAGATGTGTTAAAAGCCACTCACCATGCCATTCCTCTCATGTAGTAAGCATTTGCTATGATCGCACAAAATCCTTTCCACTGTAGCCGTATGTCATCTGACACTGGAGGTGTAGATGACCATCGAACTATAGTTGGTTGTGGTGTACACAAGATAGTGATAAATATAATGCTCAACCACAGAATACACTCGTCAATCTGCAGTACAAGAAAAGAAGTTGGAGATTCCACACCATACATCATCATCAGTTTCCTTAATTACTTGAAATCCTGGCTAAGGATTTATCTGCTCGACATGAAGATTATAATTGCAAGTCACAATTGCCATAGACCAGTATTTCCAAAAAGAAAAAAGAAAGTTGCAAAAAAAAGTTTTGTTGGGAACAAAAAGTTTCTAAACAATAGATGCAAATCATTCTTTTGGCATCTGTTGGTATCTCAGAACAAGAGAAAGAGAGGGCATGGATTCCTTTTGTAAGCATTCTTTGTCTTCTTCCTTAAGAGTATTTATTTTAAATTCAAATAAAGCTGCAGCATACAGACAGCAAAGACAATAAAAACCACCATAATATTGACAGTGCATATCAAGGATCCTTACTGTGCTAGGAGAAGCATTTGCCAAACAATAGTTTAAGGCCTATAATGTCCCAGCCGGAAAGAAAGATGCAACACTGAAGTGTATTCGATGCCATTGTGCTTGATTTATTCTTAATTTCAAGTATATAACAGTTATACATTGAACTAGCCAAGTAGACAGGATCAATTTACCTCCTCAGCAAATATCTTGGACTTCACACTGGTGTTTCCACCATAATTCTGCAGCGCTTCAATTTCAATACCAGATTCCTTAATAGCAGCAAGTTCCTTGCGTAATCCTTCATCAGTGCAGCCAACAGCATATGCATTCACTCCAGCACTGATGAATTCCTGACAGGCAGCATCACTCAAACGTGTAATTTAGGAATGGCAGCAAAAAGAGATCCCACATAATGATGGATAAAGAATAAATTGCTGAATATACTTTTAAGTTGTCACCTCCACCACGATCAATGACATTCCTGTATCGCCTAAACAAACTGATTGCTATGTTTCGAGAAGAACGATACTCATCATCAAGTGAATTAGAATCATGCGATCGGCACTGTAACATGTAAACCATTACTCATTGAATGCTCAATCAAACTCAAAACAAAAGAAACTCTTAAGCAGTGAAGCTTCACTGATGCTTACCAACCATTTATTTGAAGCCACTCGCTGTAATAAATGATGGGGTCTAAGCTGGCAACACCCCTTCCAAGAAAAAGTGGAATCATTTGCTACATTACTACAAGGACCACACACAATTCTAGGAGAGACTACGGTAATCGAAGCTTTGATATGAGTAATCTTGCAAAAAGAAGCATCTTGAAGTGTGTTAACAACCAGAAGTGTGGGGCACTTGCTAATAACTCCAGATGGATAGATGGTTACCATGGTTGAACCATCATAAAATTCGTTACCTTCAAAACAGAAGACAAGCACTCATAAACAAACCATAAATTCAGCTATAAGCATAATCCTTGTATTGATAAATATTAAATCATCACATAGTCTTAGCGTCCCTAAATTGGTCTAGGATACCACCTAGCTGAAACACACTCATAAGCCATTTTCCCAAAATGATTACAAAAAAAAGTCTCCAAGTTTGTGTTTTCAGTTTCCAATGAACTTCTCTAATCCTGGCTGGCCCATCTAATCTAGAAATCAGAAGAAAGGATTGAAGCTATAGGCTTATGCTCACGTTTAGCTTTTTATTAGCTAATAATTAGAGAAATATTTTCATTCATCCAATCACATATAAACTACAAACAAAACCATCAGTGCCACTTCAAATTCATTTTCCATCTCAAATTCCCTCAAGTTTCTAAGCTACCAACCAGAACCTTAACTCGAGCCAACAAAAACATGGGTTTTCACTCTCATAGGATAATAGCCACAAAAATCAATCAAACAAAACAAGGGTTTTTCTTCCCTAAGGATTATAGTAATAAAAATCCAATCTTTCAACTCCAGCACAATCAAAACACAACAAAATGGAAGAAGCAACAGATCAAAAGAAATGAACTTTACCTTATCTAGATTCAGATAAGCTCATCAGAAGCAATATAACTAAGAGGGTAATGGTTCAATGGACAGAAAATTTGGTGAAAAGTCAAGTATGGATAGTTGGTTGGTTAATAAAGAGTGAGAGCAAGAAAGAATCTCTTTCAATCATATGGGGAAGTACTTAAGCCACCAATATATCGAATGGCTCAGAAAGATTCCAATGATGGGTTGATTCCACCAAAAAAATTTCTGGTTCTTGTTGTTAGAATCGCTGTGTGGGTGACTGTGACTTTGAAAGCTTTGTCCTCTCTGGGATTTTGCGTGGCAAAGTTCTATATTCATACGGACGATGATGCCTAGAGGGGGATGCTTGCAAGTTAGAAAATGACTTTGAAATCCTTTGTTTACTTTTTTGCCCTTAAGAACCGGAAGGAACGGCCACGGGCCATCTAACAAAATCAGAGTAAATTATAAACTAGTCCTTTTAGTTTTGAGACACGAACTAATTAGTCTTTTTTATTTTAAAAAACTAATTATGCAATTATTTTATATCTATTTTTATTTTCTATTCTAATTTTTTAAAAAAAATAAAAAAGAAAAAGAATGCCATTTTGGGATTTGCTCTAACGGAAGCAATCACCCTCTTTATTTTTTCTTTATGTACATAAATTGATATATAAAATATGGAGTAGTCATTTTTCTACATACCTCGCCTTATTAGGAAAATTGGTTTTGCCTTTCAATGAGAGAATAAGAGCTAATTCAAAATCAATAAATAGATATTATAGGAAGATTGTTGATAAAAAAATATTTTTAAAATAAAATAACATTAAATTAAACTTGATTAATACCAATCAAGAAATAATAATTAGTTTTTTGAAATAAATAAAAAAATTATTTATTTATTTATTTAAAAAAAAACTAGATAGAATAATTTATAATTTTCTCAACAAAATCGTAGTAATTGTTATTATATCCTAAACCCTAAAGGTTCTATCTACAAAATTAATATTGCCACTCTATTATTGATAATAACATTCTAGTCGATAGTGCTATTATAACAATATGGAGTGTCATTATAATCAATCATCAAGTCCTATAAAATGTACTTTTTATATAACTTTTCAATATAGAAAAAATGATGATTCCTAACAATATTGAGACATCCATGTAATTTATCCATGTGAAAAACTTGCCCGATATCAATGAGTTATAAGTCTATTCATCTCTAACTTCTAGTCTAGCTCAAATGCTAGGAGACATACAAGTCTGCTAAGCAAGTGCCAAGTTGAAAAAGAAAAAAGAAAAAAGAAAAAAAAATCATATGCTAGCAAATCAACATGAAAAGGTGCTAGTGATTAGCAAATCTTAATTCAACATGGAAATGATACGAGGTGATTGGTATTTATGCAATTTATTTATGGTAATTCTTAAGGGTTGGACACTTGACACTTGTTGGTGATATGGTTGGTCAAAGAACAAGTCTTTACTTTTATTGGTTTAGTTTTGAAGAGTTTGATTATCTTTGAATGTGTCTATCTTAAGCATGAGATAGATACAATGCTGAAATTACAGGAAAAATCTTGAAGAATTGATGGATATGGTGGCCTTGTATTTCATACCACTCATATTCCGAGCTCGATAAAATTGCAGAGGGTTCTTTTATACATATAGAGAGAGAGAGAAAGAGAGAGGTAAATGATCGAGATTTTTTTTTAAAATTTTTTTTAGTCATTTGAAAATCGATTTTTTAATTTTTGATTTTGATTTTGGATTAGACTTCTTTTCAACTATTTTTTATTTAAAATTAAATCACATAATTAAAATTTTGTTAATTCTAACATATAATTGCAACATTTCAATAGTTAAAAATATACTAAAACTAATAAATATTTTATTTTTCTTTTTAGAATTTGTTTCTTCTATCTTAAATGCTAAAAATAAACAACTAAAGAATATTTTAAAAGAAAATAAATAAGAAGAAATAAAATATTTATAAAATTTGACATATTTTTAAAGAAAGAATCAAATTCAAATAAAAAATAATTCAAGAGAAATGTAACTCAAAATTAAAAACTAAAAAAATGATTTCTAAATCACTTAAAGTGTGTGTATATATATAAGTTTTAACCATTTAACCAATAATCAGAGAATTGATTGTGATAAAATAAATACCCACATAACTTGACATTGATCTGCCAAGAACAGGCAAGGCAAGTACAAACTTCTACTTGTTACATAGCCAAATCCCTTCACAAAATTAGAGGCTCATCTTTAAGCGTCCTACTAACTGCCTGCCACTGACAAGATCTCACCTTGACTCTTGACTCTTGCTGAAAATGGAACTCCTGCTGGATTCTTAACATGCTTGTACCATAAAAAGTAGGTCATCAACTCTGCTATTGTCAGGACTCTCGTGACTGTTTCCAGAGCCACCAACTCCCAAACCCTAACTTGTTCAAGACATTAAACGTATTACAGCACCCACATCTGAACTGCCAATAGCCTTTCCTTAACTTAGTGGAATCCTCGATCCTCTCAAATCTCACCGACCCCAATTTTTTTTTTATTCTTCTTCAGACACAGTGATACCTCAACACCTAACAGGTCATCTGTCAGGATTCTAATCCCATGTTGCCAGTTCCACTATCAATAACCTTACACCCTATTCTTTATGTGCTCTGATTTAAGATGACTGCTCATCACCTTAACATCAACATGTTTATGCTTCTCATGTGGGTCCTCCTTACAAGGTAAGCCCCTTTAACAGCTGAACAAACAAAAGACTGACAACTGAAATCCTTACATAATTTAGTTTGATCTCTACCCCATTACATGAGGATTCGATTTTCACTTTTTTTTTTTTTTCCTCCTTCTTTGTATAGTTTTAAACATTAGCCATTGATAGGTTGAAAAAATCAGGCTTTTATAGCTGATCCAATGTAATTTAAAACTAATATAGTTTATAAAATAATAAATTTAATTTCGATATATATATATAAAGAGTTTCGTTTTTAAATTATGACTTATAAAAATATTTTTAAATTAATTTTTACCTACCAAACTATGTGTAATTCTCTAATTTGATTAGAGATAGATAATTAATGTTGACACTAAAAAATCCATGATAATTTTACTTTTTACGTTAAATGATCTAAAATTTAAATCTTAATGACGATTGAGGAAAATTGAAAAAATCGAGTTAAAATTGAAACAAAAAATGTTAAATAATATTATCCACTTGCTAAAAAAAAAAAAAAAACCTTCCTAGGCACCACTCACTAACGATGGGGTTGTAGTTGGCTGCATCTTGATATGGCAGAGGTACCCTCCTCCACCCACTACACATAACACTAAACATCCTTTTATATAAAACATGGTATAATCTCCAACACATACAAAAGTGCCATATTTTATCTCTCTATCCATTTTCGCTCCAGTGCAAGAGATGCTCTTTTGAGCTCTCCAAGATTTGCTTTCCTTTGAACAGCTCTCACCACCACCAACAATCATGTAAGTCTCTCTATTTCATGTTCAGGACATTTACTATGCAATTATGGTATAAAGATTGCGTCTTTTCTTTTTATATTTGATTTATTAATAAGGGTCCGTGATTGAATGATGATTCTTCTAATGAATAATGAGTGTTTGAATGAGATCCAGAAAACCCATTTTCAATCTGGCAATTTGGTATCTTTTGAGGCTGACAGATTGTTATGTTTCTTAATTGAATTCTGGTTTTTGAGATAGTGTTGGGAAATGGGAAGTGAAAGATTTGTCATTTTTGTTTTGATTGTTAGAATGTTGCCTGGATTGCATATTTTAGTGTCATTAGTTTGTAAATCATGTCCTAGTTTCCTGTACTCTCCTCTCTCGCTTATATTTGTGATTCCTTTTGCTCTGGTTTTAAGGTGCTGGCATCATTTGTCTCTCTATGGGTTTTTTAAATATAAATACATGTATGATCGAAATCCAATCTTTATGTCTATATATATAATCAAAATCCAATCTTTATTCTGCATTTCGCACATGCTGATTATGGTAGCTTCTTCTCGGTGTTACTAGTTGTATCTAAGAGTTCGTATGATTGTTATTTTGATCGGATATATTCAGTTTAGAAAATGAGGGGAGGAGGTTTGTGGCAACTTGGCCAATCAATTACCCGCCGACTTGCTCAGGCTGATAAGAAAGTTGTGGGACGTCGATACTTTGCCTCTGAAGCTGACCTGAAAAAGACTGTTCTTTATGACTTCCATGTTGCTAATGGTGGCAAGATGGTTCCATTTGCCGGGTGGAGCATGCCCATTCAGTACAAGGACTCTATCATGGAATCGACAGTGAATTGTAGACAGAACGGTAGCCTTTTTGATGTCTCACACATGTGTGGGCTTAGCCTCAAGGGAAGGGACTGTATTCCTTTCCTGGAGAAGCTTGTTATTGCTGATGTTGCTGCACTTGCCCCTGGAACTGGGACTCTAACTGTCTTTACTAATGAGAAAGGAGGAGCAATTGATGATTCAGTGATCACCAAGGTGCAGGATGATCACATATACTTAGTTGTGAATGCAGGGTGTAGAGATAAGGATCTTGCTCACATTGAGGAGCATATGAAGGCGTTCAAGGCAAAAGGTGGGGATGTCTCTTGGCACATCCATGACGAGAGATCTCTTCTCGCCCTCCAGGTCAATCCTTGTATTATCTTCGTTTTTCCTTTAATATTCTTGTTGTGTTTTTAATATTCTTGAATTTCCTCATTTTTTCTGATGCAGGGTCCTCTTGCTGCCCCTTCTTTGCAACACCTGACAAAAGAGGATTTGAGCAAGTTATACTTTGGGGAGTTCCGTATCACAGACATCAATGGAGCACACTGCTTTATCACTAGGACAGGGTATGCTTCATTTTGGTTTCTCCCACTTTACATGTCCTCAAATATGAAAGGCACATCGATGGCCATTTATATTTAACCACTAAGAGCTTAAGTATAGCTCTCTTATTGACATTTTACTCTGAGTGTGTGCTTAATTTCTCATATATATTCTCTATTTTCCAACAAAATGATTCAAATATGGTATTTAACTGTAAGACTATTGACATCATGAAGAAGAATTAAGTTAATGATGTCATTTAAACCATGTCTTTCCATGTTTACTTTTCTCTCACTGGTCATGATGGATTAATTCTGTCTCTTTGCTGAGATTTTCAGGTACACTGGTGAAGATGGATTTGAAATCTCTGTTCCTTCAGAGAATGCAGTGGATCTTGCCAAAGCAATCCTGGAAAAATCTGAAGGAAAAGTAAGGTTGACAGGGCTTGGTGCTCGGGACAGTCTCCGACTTGAAGCTGGGCTGTGCTTATATGGTAATGACATGGAACAGCACACAACACCAGTAGAGGCAGGGCTGACTTGGGCAATAGGGAAGAGAAGGAAGGCAGAAGGTGGCTTTCTGGGTGCTGACGTAATACTCAAACAACTTGCAGAAGGTCCAAAAATCAGGCGCGTAGGATTTGTCTCTACTGGTCCACCTCCAAGATCCCACAGTGAGATTCAGGATGAGAAAGGGACCAACATTGGAGAAATCACAAGCGGAGGATTTAGCCCATGCCTCAAGAAAAATATAGCCATGGGGTATGTCAAATCTGGTTTCCACAAGGCAGGCACCAAAGCTAAACTACAGGTACGTGGGAAGGCCTATGATGGAGTTGTCACAAAAATGCCATTTGTACCAACTAAATATTACAAGCCAACTTAACTCAGGTTTGGAACTTCAGTTCCTGCATTTTCTAATCAGTTCCTGTTTTTGACTTGTTCTTGATAAACTCGATCACTTAAACGAAATCTCCCTATTTCTGTCTCTGAGAAGTTCTCTATATCTTGTTCATATATTTTCATTATTAGTTGACAGGAATGATTGTGTTACACCTTTCCAAATGGATGAGAAAACAAATTTCATGATAATAAATGAAAACCACATTTACTTTCTTTATGTGTTGCTCATTCCCATTGCTTTTACACTGCTTGGCAAACAATTTTGTAAGCCTTCTCTGTATATTGGTAGTGCTTTGTTGACTCTGTTGGCATTTAAGCTCGTAAAGAATTGTGCCATGTCTTGGTATGTTCCTCCGCACGAGGACTGGCACTGAATAGCTAAACCATGCCTTTTGAATAGCATCTTGGACCACTGAAGATTTGCTGACCGGAATGCATCTGCAGCCACCAGGCTTTGTCCCGAAGCCGCCGCAACGGTATGCAGTTAAAGGAAGTTTGAGTCGTTGAGATGAGATGGGGGTGGAGTCAGCCAACTCTATGAGAAAAACAAAGCACAAAAGCTCTTGCACGCCAAGATATTCAAGTACACATGGTTTCAAATTGCTTTTAAATCGTTGGTGGCCCTGTTTAGAGTAGATTATAAATTAGTCCCTCTCGGTTCAAGAAACAAATTAATCGGTTCTTCTCGTTTTAAAAACTAATCATTTACAAGGATTTAGTTCATTTTACTCTTAAAACTTCTATGATCAAAGGATTAATAACGATAATCTCAACTAAAGTTTGGTTGCCTAACTTAGTCATCTGGCTTGCTGCTTGGGTGGTATTGATAAGATTGTAGGCTCATTGGGCCACAATGGACTGTTTCCTTAAACCCTAGAGATGGCCTCAAAATGAGACCAAGTCCTTTCATTCCAAGTTCAACTGTTCACATCTGAGAAGTCAGAACTTGTAGGATCTGATATTTTGACTTTTCTCTTGTTGATAATATTATACTGAGAGAGCGGGAGAAAACTTTGGATCAAAGCACACAAAGATCAAGTAGGATCCTTACTATAGTCTTTGCAGCTAAGAGATTCAACAACTTGGGGGATGGAGAGACATTTAATTAACTGGCCATAAGCATTAATTAGGACAAAAAATATGTGAAACTTGTAATCTTTGACAATGCTTTCTCATAACTACGGCCACTTACTTGGAACACATGTAAAATTTAAGTACATCGATTCCCTTTACATTATAAATATCAACTCTGATATGGTTTTTATCTCAAAAAAAAATTATTATTTTTATTTATATATGTTTTAAAATATTTATTTAATCAAAACTTTAAATAACATTCTTTGTAAAAAATATCTATAATTAATATCGATTTCATGTAACGTATAATTAAATTTGATGACCAATAATTCTATAAAATAAATATATTTTAAAAGACTACGAATAAAAAATAACTGATATGACTTAACAAAAAAAAATATATATATTTTTTAATATATGTAAAAAGTAAAAAAGACGATCATTTTGGAACAGAGAAAATATCAATTTACTGATTATCATCCTTGCAAAGGAAGAAAGAAGAGTTTTATAAATGTTAGCTTATGGGAAAAAAATGATTATCATTTACAAAAGAATTTAGATATAATGATCTCTACAAGCTACATTGATGTACAAAAGGAATTTTGGGTGAAAAATGATTAAAAGAATGTGAATTAGTTATGGGCAGAATAAGTCTAATGCTATCAAAATAGCTTGCTAGCAAACTCATCTATGGTGCTTCCATTTATATGAGAAGAAGAGGATTTTCTCGCAAGATCTCTAAGCTGTGACAAGCTTCTTCCAAGCTTCATGGCCACCTTCATTTCAAACATTTCCCCATCTTCTCTTTTCTCCAAATCTCTTCCTTGAATTGTAGATTCTATTGATTCCTCCAAAAGCGTAAAGAATCCAGCACTGTTTCTGTACATTTCAACAACCATACCAACTTGGCCACCATGCTCGAATGCATTGACTGAGCTAGCTAATGCACCAGCTGTGACAGCCACTATTGCTGCCCAAGATCCATGGCCTACAAAGGCAGAACTAGCAGCTGCAATGCCAGTGAGTAATGGACCTGAGATTGCTAAAACCTTGTTCACCTTCAATGCCAAGTTGCCTAGTCTCATGTAATCTTCACTGTCTTTGCTCTTTATCACTTCAATCACCTTTCTCATTTCCTCTTCAAGATCCTCACTCCACCCATTCTTTCCTTGTGTTTTGTGCTGCTTTCTTGGGGATTCACGTGATTTAGGCCACCAAACAGCAGGCTCGAAATTTTCAGGAAACTTTTCAATCATTTTCCCTAACAGAGGAAGAGGGTAAGCTTTATCAAGACCCAATGTTTTCTGCATCGCATCCTTCACATCTAACTCGGTAGGATCGCGAAGAGCAAGAGTAGTTTGTATTTGGCTATAAAGTTGCTTGAACAATCTTGTGGCATTTCTTTGCTCTTCTGCAAGCTGTGAAGGCTGGATTTTGTTCATGATAAGTAACATTCCTGTGGCTGCAGAAAACAAAAGAGTTGACGATAACTTCAAAGCCAAAAGAGGTGCTCCAACTGCACCACCTGCTGCTACACCAGCCATGGTTGCAGCTGCGAGAGTGATCATGTTAATTGAGTTCAAAAGAAGAGTGTTCCAATTGTCACGCTGCTCGCCGATGTTTTTGTGCATCTCTACTCTATCAGCAACAGCTTCTAAGATTGCATAAAGCTTAGCTGTTGCAGTATTACTTGTAGAAATGACTGGCTCATATTGATCTACTCTTGTGTTTTCTAATGGGATTGTACTCAAGAACCCATCTTTTAAATTCAGTTCCTCGACTAATTTAAATGGAGTTTTTGGAACCGAGAGACGAACTCTTGGAAGTTTAGGGACGGAAATGGCAGCATTGGTTCTTGTTGAACAACTACAAGAAGAAGAAGAGAATAGAAAGCTTGAAGCTTGAAATGAGGCCATATTGTAATCTGGGATTTCTTTGATTTCTTTTGGTTTTTGATTTTTCCTTGATGCGTTTGTATGTAGGAGGAGAAGTTGATCATGCAAATGGAAGGAGGCAATGGAAGCTATTTATAGCAAAGAAGAAAACGGACAAGAAAAGGTCGTATGTGTTGAATTGACTATGTGATAGAGTTGACAAAGCACAACGTTGGCTGCTGAATGGACCTGTTCCTCAGCCTATCCTCTTTGGTCTCAAGCATGACATCGTAGAACTTGCTCTACTAATTATATCCTTTCTCGGTTTCCTTTGGCATCACTATAGGAAATCACAGCGTCATGATTTTTTGAATACCTTACAGATAAATATCAAACACACAAATACTAATTTTATGGAGGGATATGTAAATTATTTCTTCCAATTTTTAATTTTAAATTGAATAACTTTCTAAGTATTTTTTTTAAATTTAAAATTAGATATTTTTAGTAAGTTTTTATCAATTCTGAAAGCATATCGTGTTTTAGAAAGTTTTTAAGATTTAAATAATTTTTTTCAAAATATCATCATCGAGTGATTTTAATTTTTCTAAACTATAAAGAAAACCAAAATTATCTTCATGTATTTTAAATTGTTCAAACTTATTTTGAAGAGAGGAAATCGTATGATCAAATAAATATCTAAAATAATTAATTCTAAAAGATTCTTCAATAGATAATTTCATATCTTTATTTTCAATCTCATAAAATTATTTTTTTTCTTCTTATTGTACACTTTTCACGAAATTTTGATTTTATATTCATTTGCTTTGCAATTTCTTGAGCCAAGATCATAGAAGATGTAAGCTAATTTTCTCTATAGCTTTTAAAAAAAGAAATAAGACCTTTCAAGTGATCTATTGTAAGAGCAATATCCATATCTTTAGATTATAAATATTTACTAATCATATTAACAAGCAAATTACATATCATACCAAATAATCATGTCTAATAGAAATTAAAAATTTTGAACCTCATATGTTGCTAAAGAAATAGCTTCACTTTTTGTTTTAGGATCCTCACTAGTTTCGTTAATTGATATAAAGCATATCTTATTTGTTAAGCTTGAAATCTAATTGTTTTAACACTTTAATACGACTTTCCTAATGTATTTGTGATAATGGCTTAAGTGTCAAATTAGAAACATGATTTTGTAAAATTTTTCATCTTTTTGTAGAAGAAGAAAATAATGAATATATGTGTTGTGTCACTCCAAAAATGTCACAAGCACTAGCACATGAATTAGCCATATCACAAAGAACTAAATTAAGATTGTGATAGCCGCATGGTGTATAAAATACTCTAGAATTTATATCTAATAATCTTTTTTGTACACCTTGATGTTTACTTTTCACATTAGACTCATTATCATATCCTTGCCCTCTCAAATCATTTACATCAAGTTCAAGAGTTTTTATCTTACTTGTAAGTTCATTAAAAAGCCCTTCACCAGAGGTATCATCCACTTTTAAAAAATCTATAAAATACACTTTTATTTTTATTGGAATTATCGAAATATCTACACATCTTAATATAAGAGACATTTATTCTTAATGACTTGCATCCGGAGTACAATCAAGTATAATTGAAAAATATTTTGATTCTTTGATTTTTCCGATAATGGTATTTCTCATTTCTAATGCTAAAATATTTATCAACTCATTTTGTATATTATGACCAAGATAATGCATATGAATATCTCCATTTTAAATACGTCTAAAGTGTTCTTACATTATTGGATCAAACTCAACAATCATTTTAATTAAACTCAAAAAGTTTTCATTATTGTCTTGATAAATCTTCTCATTTGTACCACGAAATGCCAAATTATTTTTTGAAAAAGCTTTTACAACAACAATAATTGTTAATAATACGTTCCTCTAATGCTTTTTCTCTTTATTTATTTTCTCTTATAAATGCTTATCAATTGTTTTGTTTTTAAGCAATCTCATCTAAGCATCAACCCAAATGTTCATATTAATAGCATGTTCATTACTTGTCTCATGATTTTTAAGTTTGGCACTAAGATTTTTTCAATCTCCACACCCTTCATTTGCTAATTGAATATTTAATTTTAAACTAATTTACAACAATAACAAACACTTTATCTAACGCTTTTGAATATACTAGCCATTTTCTATCATGTTTTTCTCTCGTTTAGTAATTTTTGAATGTAATGAACTATAAAAAAATGTCTAGAATTTTTATCTCTAGAAAAATCTAAAATTTCTCTAATTGGATATTTTTCAACTAATAAATCAATCAGTTTTAAGTCTAAATTTTTTCATTGTCCCGGATCGTAAATATTTTTAATTGTTGTTGCATCTTCATCATTAATATTTTCACTTTTATTGATTGAAACATCATCTTCTAAATTTTCATCATATTCTTCATTACTTTTTGGTGAATTTGAATTGTTATCTTTAAATGTTTCTTCACAATTTTTAACTATATTTTCATTTAAATCTTTATCTTGTTCTTCTAGTATTGGGGGTTTAATATTAGTAACAAATCTATCAAGTGCACCTTTTTAGGATTGAATTAGTTCTTCTACTTTTCTTTTTTCCTTACATTTTTTATATCAAGATTCATACTTTCTAGTAGACATTTTATTCAAATAATAAAATTAAAATATAATTATAAAAAGAGTAAGAAACTTTGACACCTAATTATATTTGCTTGCCACACCTAATCAAGTAATCTTGGAGAGAATCACACGAAAAAGTAAAAAAAAAAAATTGAGAAAAAAATAAAGTATTATATGATTTATGTAGATAATTTTATTTGCATAAATTAAAAAATTACCTTCAAATTCTTCCGCCAAGCTAATTAGAAAAGGTTTTATAAGAGATCTCTTATTGTTTAGAGAAAGAAAGGAATATAATAACAAAATTTGAAGATCTAAAAATTGTTTCACTCACAAATATTTTTTTAAAACTTTTCTATAAGTAAAAGTATCTTACTAAAATAAAAATTGAAAGTTTTTATAAATAGAAGGTAACAGGAAAGACATATAGAAAATGAAGAATTTTTAACATTGAAATAATAATATCTTTGAATAATGGGAGCCTTTCAATGCAAGAACTCTAGTACCTATGACCTCGTTAATGGAGAGAAGAATGATGTCTCAAACTTAGGTTGTGGTTGTACCTTTTAATTTATCTCATTTTTCATCGATGTAGACTTAAGGTAAAATTTTAATTGGGGGCCTCCCTTTCTATAGGAGCTCGAGGCATAGGCCTTAATGGCCTATGCATTGGGCTAGATCTGGCTTGAAGCTTTAATAAAGGCCATATTGTATGATTGGGTTTCTTTTTCTTATTTTTTTTCTCTTGGTTTCTTTGATGTGTTTGTACTTACGAGAAGAAAAAGTTAAAGTGCTAAGTGAGGTCTCATGAATAATTTCTCTAACACACTCCTTAAAAGTAATGAGATAATAAGATTTGAATTAACAACCGTTTAATTATTAAAATTTTAAAAATTTAAATTATTAGTTGAGATTTTAGGAATTGTTTTATATTAGAAAGAAAGACCAAATGGAAGCTATTTATAGTAACTAAATAATAACTCAAAATAAAAAGGTCTCGTGTTGGAGTAAATTATAAATTAGTTCTTCTTAATTTTTTTTCCATATAGTCTCTTTAATTTTAAAAATTAATTAATTAGTTTTTATACTTTTAAATTTATTTTTAATTTTTTTTAAGAAATAAAAAATAACAATAAGTACAAAATATGAAAGGATTAATGAAAAATATATTTTTAAAAATAAAATAATATTAAATTAATCATAATCAATACGGATAAATATCTGAATAATTAGTTTTCAAAATAAAAAAGATATATATATATATATATATATATATATATATATATATTACAAAACTAGAAGGATTAATTTATAATTTACTTTAAGTGTTGAATTGAATTGAAAATATTGACAGCCTCACGAAGACTTGACAAAGGCACAAAATTTGGCCCATGGCTGCTGACCAGACCTATTCACCCCTTAATAACTTGTCCACTTCAACTTTAATAACCCTTGCCTGTCTAACCCTTAATTTCCACTGTTAGAAGTAATGTCACACGGCAGTCCATTTGATCTCACGACCACACTAGAAATTAACTGGGTTTAAGATATATATATATATATTGAATTAATTTGAACATCAACCAGAATTAAGTTTTTTTCTAGACAATTTTCAGGATAAATTTAATAATTTTTTTTAATATTAATCTTTGACAATGGTTTCATATAACTACAGCCACTTACTTGGAACAAATGTAAAATCTAAGAACCTTGATTCCCTTTACATTATAGATATCAATTGTCATATTGTATTTATCACAAAAAAGATTTTTTTTTTTTTTAATGTTTGTATAGTTAAAATTTTAAATAGTGTATTTTTAAAAATATCTTTAATTAATATTGATTTCATGTCACTTGGGATTAAATTTGATGATCAATAATTCGACTATATTTTTTTAGAGAATATGAACAAAAAATACTGATATAATATAAGAATAATAACTTTTTTAATTTATATAAAAGTTAAAAAAGACGACATGTTTGGAGCATAGAAAATATGAATTTTATTATTCTTGCAAAGGAAGAAAGAAGTGTTTTATACATATTATCTTATGGGGAAAAAATGATTATCATTTACAAAAGATTTTAGATAATGATCTCTACATGTTACATTGATGTACAAAAGGAATTTAGGGTGAAAATGATTAAAAGAATGTTAATTAGTTATGGACAGAGTAAGTCTAATGCTGTCAAAATAGCTTGCTAGCAAACTCATCCATGGTGTTTCCACTTATATGAGAAGAAGAGGATTTTCTCGCAAGATCTCTAAGCTGTGACAAGCTTCTTCCAAGCTTCATGGCCACCTTCATTTCAAACATTTCCCCATCTTCCCTTTTCTCCAAATCGCTTCCTTGAATTGTAGATTCTATTGATTCCTCCAAAAGTGTAAAGAATCCAGCACTGTTTCTGTACATTTCAACCACCATGCCAACTTGGCCACCATGCTCGAATGCATTGACTGAGCTAGCTAATGCACCAGCTGTGACAGCCACTATTGCAGCCCAAGATCCATGGCCTACAAAGGCAGAACTAGCAGCTGCAATGCCAGTGAGTAATGGACCTGAGATTGCTAAAACCTTGTTCACCTTCAATGCCAAGTTGCCTAGTCTTATGTAATCTTCACTGTCTTTTCTCTTTATCACTTCAATCACCTTTCTCATTTCCTCTTCAAGATCCTCACTCCACCCATTCTTTCCTTGTGTTTTGTGCTGCTTTCTTGGGGATTCACGTGATTTAGGCCACCAAACAGCAGGCTCGAAATTTTCAGGAAACTTTTCAATCATTTTCCCTAACAAAGGAAGAGGGTAAGCTTTGTCAAGAGCCAATGTTTTCTCCATCGCATCCTTCACATCTAACTCGGTAGGATCGCGAAGAGCGAGAGTAGTTTGTATTTGGCTATAAAGCTGCTTGAACAATCTTGTGGCATTTCTTTGCTCTTCTGCAAGCTGTGAAGGCTGGATTTTGTTCATGATAAGTAACATTCCTGTGGCTGCAGAAAACAAAAGAGTTGACGATAACTTCAAAGCCAAAAGAGGTGCTCCAACTGCACCACCTGCTGCTACACCAGCCATGGTTGCAGCTGCGAGAGTGATCATGTTAATTGAGTTCAAAAGAAGAGTGTTCCAATTGTCACGTTGCTCGCCGATGTTTTTGTGCATCTCTACTCTATCAGAAACAGCTTCTAAGATTGCATAAAGCTTAGCTGTTGCAGTATTACTTGTAGAAATGACTGGCTCATATTGATCTACTCTTGTGTTTTCTAATGGGATTGTACTCAAGAACCCATCTTTTAAATTCAGTTCCTCGACTAATTTAAATGGAGTTTTTGGAACCGAGAGACGAACTCTTGGAAGTTTGGGGACAGAAATGGCAGCATTGGTTCTTGTTGAACAACTACAAGAAGAAGAAGAAAATAGAAAGCTTGAAGCTTGAAATGAGGCCATATCGTAATCTGGGATTTCTTTGATTTGTTTTGGGTTTTTGATTTTTCCTTGATGTGTTTGTATGTAGAAGGAAAGGCTGATCATGCAAATGGAAGGAGGCAATGGAAGCTATTTATAGCAAAGAAGAAAACGGACAAGAAAAGGTCGTATGTGTTGAATTGACTATGTGATAGAGTTGACAAAGCACAGCGTTGGCTGCTGAATGGACCTGTTCCTCAGCCGATCCTCTTTGGTCTCAAGCATGACATCGTAAAACTTGCTCTACTCATATTAGATCCTTTCTCTGTTCCCTGTGGCATCACTATTGGAAATCACAACGTCGTGATTTTTTTGAATACCTTACAGATAAATACCAAACACACAAATACTAATTTTATTGAAGGATATGTAAATTATTTCTTTCAATTTTTAATTTTAAATTGAATTTCTTTGTAACTATTTTTTTAATTTAAAATTAGATATTTTTAGTAAGTTTCTATCAATTCTAACGATAGAAGTATATATAAATTACATGTATGTAGTAGACCTTTAATTTTTCTATCGGCTAAAAATATGCTAGAACTTATTGATGTTTTTTTCCTTCTAAAATTTGTTTCTTTCCTTCTAAAATGTTTTTATTAATTAATTATTTTTAGCATTTAAGAGGAAAGAAATAAATTTTGAAGGAAAACTTATCTATAAGCTTTGATATATTTTTAATTGCTGAAAAATTGTACTTACGTGTTAAAGTTAATTAAAAACTAATATAATGATTAATTTTAAATGAAAAATAATTGAAGAAAGATTAAATATGAAATTAAAAATTAAAGAATCAATTTTAAAATGATCTAAAGTTTAGGAGAGATTTATATTGAATATAAACCAGCATTACAATTCAATTTTTAACTTAGTAGCAAACTGAGCTATCACATGCAGCTTATATAATTTGTACCCATAAGGCACATACATAGGTTGCCAAAGAAAATCTACAATAGTCAGTTCATAATTTTAAATTATGCATAGTTCACAATCATTATTACGAATTGTATATTATTATAATATTAGAATAACAATAATAGAATGTTTCGAAATCATTATATAACAACCGTTATATAATGTAATTGTGGTTATTAAAAACTATGATACTCACTACAAATCCACACTGTATAAGCCCAGATAGCAACACAGCTTCATTAACTTGTTGCTGAATGAAGGGTTTAATTCATTGGCATTACTTCCATGACCTGTCACAATTTTGTGGGATATTGTTGGCCACCAAGGATGTGCAATAGGGAAGGCTATTTCTTCAGAACTATATATCGAGGGCATCTTTATACGGAAGCTGACCATTAACTTCCTGATTCTTGGCTTGGAATGTAGCACGAGAAGTAGTAGTCATGGAAGCCCAACAACACTATATCCTTATTAACAAAACGAGGAAAGGACAGATCGAGTACTACCTAATGTGAGTATGCAGCTAATGATTATAATGCCACCACACTTGTTAAAGACATTTGTCTCTCAAGCAGACAACATCGACTCATGGCATCTAGTAAATAGACTATTCTATCTCTTAGTTCATTCAATTTGACAAAACCTTGGTTATATAAAACATACGAGAGCTTAAGGTTTCAAGTTTTGAATCTCACTCACAATTATCATTCATCATCTTTTAAATATCTATCTTATTACATACAAGATTATTGTTAGGGTCTAATTTTGTTATTTTTAGAAATATTGTTGTTTAGTTTGTCGTCTTATTTGTACTGTCAACAGTTTTATAGTCACTTTCTTATTGATTCTTTTCTCTTTTATATATTGATAGATTTTTATCAAAAAAAAAAAAAAAAACCTATTAGAAAGCCCTCCTATCATGAGAGACTTGTTTTGTAGGTATCGCAACTAACTGACTCACGATCCATTGTCAAGTCCCCATCTTCTAGAAAGATTTCTACACTGTGACAAGATTCTTCCAAGCTTCATGGCCACCTTCATTTCAAACATTTCCGATCTTCGCTTTTCTCCAAGGAGCTTTCTTGAATTGTAGATTCTATTGTTCCTCCAAAAGTGTGAAGAATCCAGCACAGTTTCTGTACATTTCAACCACCATTCCAACTTGCCACCATGCCCAAATGCGTTGACTGAGCTAGCTAATGCACCTGCTGTCACATGGCCTACAAAGGCAGACCCAGCAGCTTGCAATGCCAGTAAGTAATGGGCCTGAGATGGCTAAAATCTTGTTCAGCTTCAATGCAAGGTTGCCTAGTCTCATGTAATCTTCGCTGTCTTTTCTCTTCATCACTTCAATCACCTCCCTCATTTCCTCTTCAAGATCTTAACTCCACCCATTCTTTCCTTGTGTTTTGTGTTGCTTTCTTGGAGATTCAATGTGATTTAGGCCACCACACCGCAGGCTCAAATTTTGAAGGGAACTTTTCAATCATGCTTCCTAACAAAGAAAGAGGACAAGCTTTATCAAGAGCTAATGTTCTCTCCATTGCATCCTTCACATCTAACTTGGTAGGATCGCGAAGAGCAAGAGTAGTTTGTATTTGGCTATACAGTTGTTTGAACAATCTTGTGGCATTTCTTTGCTCTTTTACAAGCTGTGAAGGTTGGACATTGTTCATGATAAGTAGCATTCCTGTAGCTGCAGAAAACAAAAGAGTTGATGATAACTTCAAAGCCAAATTAAAAGAGGTGCTCCTACTGCACCACCTGCTGCGACTTCTGCCATGCTGCAGCTGTGAGAGTGATCATGTTAATTGTATTCAAAAGAAGAGTGTTCCAATTGTCGCGTTGCTCTCCAATGTTTCTGTGCATCTCTACCCTATCTGCAACAGCCTCTAAGATTGCATAACGCTTCATTGTTGCTATGGTAGCGGTAGAATCAATTGCTTCATATTGATGATCTGGTTTTGTGTTTTGTGATGGGATTATACTTGTGAGCCCATCTTTTAAATTCAATTCCTCAGCTAATTTTTGTGGAGTGTTTAGAACTGAAAAATGAATTCTTGGACGTTTAGGGACTGAAATGGCTGCATGGATTCTTGTGGAACAACTCCAAGAAGAAGAAGAAAATACAAAGCTTGAAGCTTTAATAAAGGACATATTGTATGATTGGGATTCTTTCTCGTTTTTTTTTTCTTGGTTTCTTTGATGTGTTTGTACTTACGAGAAGAAAAAGTTAAAGTGCTAAGGGAGGTTTCATAAAAGATTTCTTTAACACACCTCGCAATGAGATTGTAAAATTTAAATTTGTTAATGTTTAATCATTAAAATTCTAATATCAAATCAAAAAATTATATTAATCTAAAATTTTAAACAATTAGGTGAGGTTTTATAAATTATTTTATATTACTTTATAAAAAAAGAAAGACCAAATTGAATCTACTTATAGTAACTAAATAATAAGTCAAAATAAAAAGGTCTGTGTTGGAGTAAATTATACATTAGTTCTTCTTAATTTTTTTTTCAAATAGTCTCTTTAATTTTAATAATTAATTAATTAGCTTTTATTTTTTAAATTTATTTTTAACTTTATTTTTTTTATTTTTAAGAAATAAAAAAAATAACAATAAGTACAAAATATGAAAGGATTAATGAAAAATATATTTTTAAAAATAAAATAATATTAAATTAATCATAATCAATAAAGATAAATATCTGATTAATTAGTTTTAAAATAAGAAAGATTATTTAAAACTTTTTTTATTCTCAAAACTAGAAGGATTAATTTATAATTTACTTTAAGTGTCGAATTGAATTGAAAATATTGACAGCGTGAGGAAGACTTGACAAAGGCACAACATTGGCCCATGCCTGCTGACCAGACCTATTCACCCCTTAATAACTTGTCCACTTCAACTTTCTTTACCTTTGCCTGTCTAACCCTTAATTTCCACTGTTAGAAGTAATCTCATACGGCGGTCCATTTGATCTCATGACCACACTAGAAATTAATTGGGTTTAAGATAAATATATATTGAATTAATTTGAACATCAACCAGAATTAAGTTTTTTTCTAGACGATTTTCAGGATAAATTTAACATTTTTTTAACATTAATCTTAAAATTTAAACTCAAATAATTAAGAAAGAAAACAAATCTTTTTGATCACCGTATCAATAAGTTGAAATTCACCAAGTGTGGTCTAGAAACGCAGCCTGCAATATGGTCTCAAAAAATAATTATTTATAACCATTTGTTGTAAAATTTTAATCTAATATAAAATTAAAGGGGAAAGATTAGTATAGAATATGCTATATTAACCATTGAAAAATCAAAAGGGTCGATAAACCTAGGACAGAAAGAGTAATAAAGAAATAAACAACAATACTCTACAAACAAATAAAACAAAAAATTTAGGATCAACTATATTAATTTACTTTTATGTTCATGCATGGAATCTTAAAGTCCCAACAAGATTAGTGTATTTCAAGATTAGATTCATCCAAATTATAGTTTCCAAGTGGTTGATGTTGCCCTTTGTTTTCTTGCCCCCTAGTCTTCAAATTGCCAACAATTTTAATTAATTGAAAACAATGCTTCCTCTAAAAATGATTTTCATGGATTGTTCTTGAAATTAGGTAGAACATGTTAACAATGCTTCAACAATCTTTTCACATATTTCAATAATCTTTTTATCTGCATTTCAAAATTAATCGGAGATCTGAATCTTATTGTCGATATATGTGCAAAAAAATATTCAGATTAATTTTTTTTCAACATCACTAGAATTATTTACACATTTCAAATCTTGGATCATCTTTCTCTTGGAGCCTAAATATTCTCTCATTAAGCCTCGTCTACTTCAAAAGTCCTTCCTTACTTAGCTCCTTGGCTCTCAGGTGATAAGACATCATTGCTAGTTTTTCTTAACTTTGACCTTATAAATTATCTCATATCAACTCTTGTACTCTTAATTTCCACATGTAGAAGTCAGCTCATACGGCAGTCCATTTGATCTGAGGATTAAACTGTATAAAGGATTTAAATTTTTTGAAAATCTTAATATTCGTCAGTACATATATATCATTAACTTGATAATTGGCAAAAGAAAACAAACAAAATGACATGGTAAGGCATTGACAATTTATGCAACAATGTTTAATAATGTAAACAGTAAAAATCTTGGACTTGCATATATACAAGTTTCTGAGATTAGAGGGCTAAGAAAAGCCACTTTGTACAAAGGAATTGTTCTTGAAAACAAATGAATGAATGTGAATTTGTTGGGAACAAAAACATCTACTTTCAAAATAACTTGCTAGCAAACTCATCTATGTTGCTTCCATCCACGTGAGAAGTAGAGGATTTTCTAGCAAGATCTCTAAGCTGTGATAAGCTTCTTCCAAGCTTCATGGCCACCTTCATTTCAAACATTTCCCCATCTTCTCCTTTCTCCAAATTCCTTTCTTGAATTGTAGACTCCATTGATTCTTCCAAAAGTGTAAAGAATCCAGCACTGTTTCTGTACATTTCAACCACCATACCAACTTGGGCACCGTGCTCAAATGAATTTACTATGCAAGCTAATGCACCTGCTGTCACTGCCGCTATTGCCGGCCATGATCCATGGCCTACAAAGGCAGACCCGGCAGCGGCAATTCCAGTGAGTAATGGACCTGAGACGGCTAAAATCTTGTTCAACTTCAATGCCAAGTTCCCTAGTCTCATGTAATCTTCACTGTCTTTTCTCTTTATTACTTCAATCACCTCCCTCATCTCCTCTTCAAGATCCTCACTCCACCCATTCTTTCCTTGTGTTTTCACCTGTTTAGGCTGTTCTCTACTTTGGGACTCATTTGATTTAGGCCACCAAACAGCAGGCTCAAATTTTTCAGGGAACTTTTCGATCATTTTTCCTAACAAGGGAAGAGGGTAAGCTTTATCAAGAGCCAAAACTCTGTCCATAGCATCCTTCACATCTATCTCAGTAGGATCACGAAGAGCAAGAGTAGCTTGTATTTGGCTATAAAGTTGCTTGAACAATCTTGTGGCATTTCTTTGCTCTTCTGCAAGCTGCGAAGGCTGGATTTTGTTCATGATAAGTAACATTCCGGTAGCTGCAGAAAATAAAAGAGTTGATGATAACTTCAAAGCCAAAAGAGGTGCTCCTACTGCACCACCTGCTGCAACACCAGCCATAGTTGCAGCTGTGAGAGCGATCATGTTAATTGAATTCAAAAGAAGAGTGTTCCAATTGTCGCGTTGCTCGCCAATGTTTCTGTGCATCTCTACCCTATCTGCAACAGCCTCTAAGATTGCATAAACCTTGGCTGTTGCTGTAGTAGCAGTTGTAGAATTGATTGGCTCATATTGATCTACTCTTGTGTTTTCTAATGGGATTGTACTTGGGAAACCATCCCTTAAATTCAGTTCCTCAGCTAGTTTTAATGGATTTTTTGGAACTGATAAGTGATTTTTTTGAAGTTTAGGGACAGAAATGGCAGCGTTGATTCTTTTCGCACATCTATAAGAAGAACAAGAGACTAGAACGCATGAAGCTTGTAATGAGGCCATATTGTAATCTGGGGTTTCTTTGATCTTTTTGTGCTTTGGTTTCTTTGATGTGTTTGTAAGTAGGATAACAAGTTGGTAATGAAAATGGAGGGAGGCAATGGAAGGTATTTATAGTAACGAACATAACTGAAAAAAGAAAAGGTCGTATCTGTTGAATTGACTGCATGCATGATAGAGTTGACAAGGAAGAACACAGCATTGGCTATTGGCTGCTGACCGGACCCGTTCACCCCTTGAAAATCTATATGCTTCAAAATTTATACTTCATTCTATAGCTTTCTTACGTGGGAGATTGTAAAACTTGCTCAGCCTACAATACTATCAAATTAATTGATCAATTCTGCTGTCATAATATATGATTTCTCAGTTTCATGTGGCCTCATTGCTCATGCAAAATTTTCTTAATCTGGACTATATTAATTAACTTTTGCTTCAAACTTTTATTGCCCCTTCCACAAGTAGTGGAGATGATGTCATGAGATTGATAAATAAATAAATAAACAAACTAGAGAAAACTGGAATATGTTGGAATTGGTTGAACTGTGCAATATGCAACGAAGTATGCCTTTTCTTTATTCTCATAGATGACGTATAATTACTTGGAATTAAGACAACCAAAAACCAAAAAAAAAAAAAAACTAGTGGTGTTAGGTTATTTTTCAGGTATGTGATGCTCAACTGAATAAGTAGCATATGTGCAACTGTGATTAGATATTAACTAAATAATCATTTGTGCTATGCTATGGTCCGCATAATATATAAAATTATTTAAAAAAACAATATTTATGATTTGATGGCCTATATCATGTTATAAATCTACTAAAATATATTGAAATCAAAACAAAAAAATATTCACCTAACTTTATAATTTTTTAATAAAAAATTTTGTATTTAATTAATTCTTTCTTACGTTTTTTAAATGATTTCCTTCTTAAAAAACACTTTTTTTCATACATAAATTCTTAAATAAAAATTTATAATAATCTAAAAACAAAAATTTATCGAAAATCCTAAAAAGATATATAAATTTAATTATTTATTTTATAAGATTGTATCGAGAAAATAAAGAAACAAATAATTTTTTAAAAAATTGCATAAAAATTTTAAAAATTAATATATATACACTCAAAATAATAAATTAGAGTAAAAAATTTATATGAAAAATATGGTATGGTCGGATGTTGTTTGTAAAATATAACTTTTATTATTTTATTTAAGGAAAATTTTTTATTAATTTAAAATATCTTTTTTCTCATCAATATTTTCATTTTTTTATTTTTTATTTTTATTTTTATAACAAAAAATAAAAATAAATTAAAAAAATAATAAAAAAGACTAAAATATTAGTTTTTGAAATCAGAATTAATTTGTTTCACAAAGCTGAAGGGACTAATTTATAATTTACTCTTGAATAACAAGTGGCTAACGAAATTAGGGGGGTGTTTCAATGAAAGAGAGGAGCATTAAATGCTCTATCTGAAAAGCTAAGAAGATTTGGGGGGTGGGGGTTGGTTGGGGTTGGGGTTTCGATGAAAGAGAGGAGCATTAAATGCTCTATCTGAAAAGCTAAGAAGATGTGTATCAATATAAGATATATGAGATTTAATATTTTGAGGTGTTAGTTAGGTCGTAATTAGGTAGATATGTTATTTTATGTTCCCTGTTTGGAAATCAAATTCAGAAGATTGAAAGAATATATGTTTTTTTTAAGTAATAATTTAAATATGGATTATTTACATAATATTTGATATTGAAATGAGCGAAAGAACAAATAAAACTAGAAAAACACAAGTGAGTCTTATTATAGAGCTATCAATCTATTTAAAAGATATTAAAAAAAAAAAACAAACACAGCCAATACAAAATATATAAGGATGTTGAAAGATAATGAGATTTTTATAAATTTTATTGTTTAAAATCCGCACAATTTGATGAATTTTGTATCTCCACTATTATTATTAGCACATAATAACGCATAATATAATATAACTACTGACTTCATAAAAATAAGTTTAGATAATTTACCTCATGTTTTTTATTCGATTAAATATATGATTTTTTGTTTTAGCTCTTATTAAAATCTTTATTAATAGTATGTTTTTAACTCGTGATTTTATTTATTTATTTATTTTAATTTCTTAAAAGCTAATTAGGTATTATATAATTAAAAAATAGCACCAATGAATCTACCAAACCATAAACTACAACTCAAAGCTCCATATTTTTTAGCCTCTATATGAACTAACTTCGTCATATGCTTGATGTTCATGTATGTTATCATTATAATTTCCTCCAATATTTTACTCTTTTTTTTAATCAAAATAAGAGTTAATCTTAATGCTTACCTTCATCGTTTTTTTTTTTTTTAATATATTGTTGAGTCACACAAAAGCTATTCATATACTATAAGTCACACAAAAGCTATTCATATACTGTCATACTTTATCCATGGGGCAGCAAATCATGGGACTCTTGTGGCATTCTTGAGAGTATCGATATTCTTGATACCTTTCAATTATAAATGACTAGCATTGTCGGATTGATGATCCGTATCCTCAATTCTATAATTGATAATGTATAGGTTAGATTACTTCTAACTTGCTTTCCTCATGTTTATGGATGTCCATGTTTTGGAAGCGGGCTATTTTTTACACACACACATATATATATATATATATAGCCATCGTCTATCTTTAATTTACATTTCTAGTACTTATTCATCAGATTGGTTGAGAGTAGGGCCTTATACTTATTAGGTATCTGATCTTATCCAAATTTTTTCAATTTAAAAAAAAAATGAATTTCTTTAAATTTTATGTAACACTTCAGGAAGTTACATCTTAATAAATTAGAGTAAATAATTTTATATACCTAATAATTTTAAGTTATGTGTTAATACTAATTGTAATTTAAGAATATAAAGTTATATCATTAAATATCACTATTTGTGCACCAATGAGTAGAAATAATTAATATAATTATATACATGATCATTTATTTTGAATAATTAATGCATATAGCATTGAATTGTGTGGTTATTGTTTGTTAGCAAAAAAAATCATTATGTACATTGCCTGGGGCTCGACGAAAAGATACTTAAAATAATATTAAGAGACATTAACTTTGTAAATTTACATATTCTTAATTAAAATTAGAACGCAAAGAGTAATAAAGAAGGAAACAACTACATTCAAGAAACAAAAGAATGCAAAAATTTTAAGAACAACCGTATTAGTTTTATTCTTAAGTTCATGCATGGAATCCTCATATACAAGTAAGATTGCTAGATTAGAGTGTGCATAAAAGACTACTGATCTTATCATGTTGACGTTTTTTTGCCCTTCGTACTTGACTTTTTTTTTTTCTGTAGAAATTTTTAGAAACAAGCTTTCTCCAAAAGTGACATTCTTAATTGGATTAGTATAGTACTTAAACTTGGGTATAGAGCATCTTAACAAGGCTTCACCAATCCTTAATTTCACATATTTTAATAGCCTTTTCATCTGCATTTAAAAATTAATTGGAGATATGAATTATATATATATATATATATATATTCATCTCCATTCTAGGAGAGATTAAGATTCAATGAAGTGGTAAATATATTCAGAGAACTTTGAAAATCAATATTGCATTGCCATTAGCTTTTCAAGTCAATATATTACATTATAAAATCCGACTCGGCTATTGCTATTGTTTAATTGTAAAAATCTTCAACTGATAGATCTTAAAAGTTTCAGAATAATTTCAATATTATCTCTATTATGATTTTATATTTAAAATTAGTATTTTTTTTCACTCATATATTTAGGAAAAGAAACTCTGTCGCTGACTCAGGTTAAATCTAGTCTCCATAAGTTAAATGAATTCTTAACTTATATATATATATATATATACTAACTCCGTGTTGACTTGATTAGGCCTCGTCTATTTCAGAATTCTTACCTTTACATCCTAATTGGGTCTCAGGTGAGAAATCATTGGTCTTGAAATTTTATTTTAATTTTCTCGCCTTTGACCTTACAAGTTATTTTAATTACTTCAACTATTAATTTCCAAATTAGAAGTCATCTCATATGGCAGTCCATTTGATATTAGTACTGTAGAAAGGGCTATCAATTTTTGGAAATAGTAATACTCGTCTCAGTAACTTGATAATTGGGTTTAAGAGAAAAAATAAATAAATAAACAAAAGGTTATATACAAGTACTCAATGCCTGAGTTGACAATTTAAGCAACAATTAATATTTTATAATGTAATAGTAAAAATCTTGGACCTGCATATATACAAGTTTTTGAGAATAGAGGGCTAAGAAAAGCCACTTTGTACAAAGGAATTGGTATTGAAAACAAATGAAAGAATCTGAATTAGTTATGAACAAAACATCTTCTTTCAAAATAGCTTGCTAGCAAACTCATCTATGGTGCTTCCATCCACATGAGAAGTAGAGGATTTTCTTGCAAGATCTCTAAGCTGTGACAAGCTTCTTCCAAGCTTCATGGCCACCTTCATTTCAAACATTTCCCCATCTTCTCTTTTCTCCAAATCCCTTTCTTGAATTGTAGAGTTCATTGATTCGTCCAAAAGTGTAAAGAATCCAGCATTGTTTCTGTACATTTCAACTACCATACCAACTTGGCCACCGTGTTCAAATGTATTGACTGTGCTAGCTAATGCACCAGCTGTGACAGCCACTATTGCTGCCCATGATCCATGGCCTACAAGGGCAGAACCAGCAGCTGCAATGCCAGTAAGTAATGGACCAGAGATGGCTAAAATCTTGTTTACCCTCAATGCCAAGTTGCCTAGTCCCATGTAATCTTCGTTGTCTTTTCTCTTTATTACTTCAATCACCTCCCTCATCTCCTCTTCAAGATCCTCACTCCACCCATTCTTTCCTCTTGTTTTCACCTGTTTAGGCTGTTCTCTATTTAGGGACTCGTTTGATTTAGGCCACCAAACAGCAGGCTCAAATTTTGAAGGGAACTTTTCGATCATTTTTCCTAACAAAGGAAGAGGGTAAGCTTTATCGAGAGCCAAAACTCTGCCCATTGCATCCTTTACATCCATATCAGTAGGATCACGAAGAGCAAGAGTAGTTTGTATTTGGCTATAAAGTTGCTTGAACAATCTCGTTGCATTTCTTTGCTCTTCTGCAAGCTGTGAGGGCTGGATTTTGTTCATGATAAGTAACATTCCGGTAGCCGCAGAAAACAAAAGAGTTGATGATAACTTCAAAGCCAAAAGAGGTGCTCCTACTGCACCACCCGCTGCAACACCTGCCATGGTTGCAGCTGTGAGAGTGATCATGTTAATTGAATTCAAAAGAAGAGTGTTCCAATTGTCGCGTTGCTCGCCGATGTTTCTGTGCATCTCTATCCTATCAGCAACAGCCTCTAAGATTGCATAAACCTTGGCTGCTGCTGTAGTATTAGCTGTAGAATTGATTGGCTCATATTGATTTACTCTTGTGTTTTCCAATGGGATTGTACTTGTGAACCCATCTCTTAAATTCAGTTCCTCAGCTAGTTTTAATGGATTTTTTGGAACTGATGACTGAATTTTTTGAAGTTTAGGGACAGAAATGGCAGCGTTGATTCTTTTCGAACAACTATAAGAAGAACAAGAGACTAGAAAGCATGAAGCTTGTAATGAGGCCATATTGTAATCTGGGGTTTCTTTGATCTTTTTGGGCTTTGGTTTCTTTGATGTGTTTGTAAGCAGGATGACAAGATGGTAATGAAAATGGAGGGAGGCAATGGAAGGTATTTATAGTAACGGACATAACTGAAAAAGAAAAGGTCATATCTGTTGAATTGACTGCATGCATGATCGAGTTGACAAGGCAGAACACGTCATTGGCTATTGGCTGCAGACCCGACCCATTCAAAATTTATAGCTTTCTTACGTGAGAAATAGTAAAACTTGCTCAGCCTACAATACTATCAAATTAATCGATCAATTCTGCTCTCATAAATATGTTTTCTCAGTTTCTTGTGGCATCATTGCTTATGCAAAATTTTCTTAATTTGGACTACATTAATTAACTTTTGCTTAAAGCTTTTATTGCCCCTTCCACAAGTAGTGGGGATGAAGTCATGAGATAAAAAAACCTAGAGAAAACTGGAATATTTTGGAATTAGTTCACCTTGGCAATACCCATCATAAGATATGTCTTTTCTTTATTCTTATGGATGATATTACTGACTTGTTTATTAATTGAGATTTAAACAAAAAAAAACAAAAAAAAGTTAATTAAATAAGAAAAGTGGTTGTGTTAGAGTTACTTTTGAGGTAAGTGATGATGATTGAATGAATATATAGTATATTCACAACTGAGGTAATGCTTACTTAATTGTGTATGAATATGACATGCATGCATGAGATTTAATATTTATTTATTTCAAGTTTTGAGGTGTTTCTATCAGCTATTTAGGAGTGAAATCCAAAAGAAAATGGAGAGGGTTATTATTTTATCTTTTTTTATCTTTTTCTTTTTTTTGCAATAATTTAAATAGGGATGATTTGCATAATATTTGATCGCATAAGAATATTCTATGTTATTTGGGTCTAGTTTTCTTGGTGTTATTGTGGGTGATTAATAGTTATCGTTTTCGTATTCGATGGCTAATAAAGTATCATCCTTAATTTGGTTGGGTTCTAAAAGTGAAGATTTATGTCGTTTTGTTGTCTCCCTAGCAGTGACCTTTGTCTCTTTGATACCGAGCTTGCTTAATTTCTACTTTCTTGTTTTGCCTGCACTACGATGTGGCACTATTTGCAAATATTATTGGCTTTTGTTCATTAATACTATTATTATTTGATGAGTCCTAAAAACTCGTCCAGCAATTAAGAGCTATGTGGTTTATTATGGTTGGAAATATAGGATGTGAGATTGATTGTTTGTTGTGTTTTTTCTTTTTTCTTTACATGATGTACACGTAAAAGAAATCCTTCTGGCCGGTGGGATGAGAGTTAGAAATTGGAGAAAGGTAGATAGAGCTTGATTGGACTTTTTAAAGAATATTTGTGCGTTAGAGATTAGAGAGTAGGGTTGGGAATCTCAAAGCAACAATCGTTAGGGTTTTATATAGATGAAGTTTTGTCGAGTTGCATTATGGAGAATATAGAACCATATGTTCTCTAGTTGTTGATAGTTTTTTACCTTAATTTCTCAAATTGAGAAATTTTATAATACATCGGGAATAACTAATGATATATACGGTAGTTATTATATAAATCCACTTTGAGAAAAGAGATAAACATACAAAAAAGAGAAAGAAAGGGAGAAATAGGAGAGAGAAAATAAAAAAATTTGAGCGGACGTAGAAATCTTCTTATCACTTTTGAATACACAAGGAGTAACTAGTGGCATGTACGGTAGTTACTCCTTGAGCCCACTTTAAGGAAAGAGATAGACACACAAAGAGAGAGAAAAAAATAGGAGAGAGAAAATAAAAAAAATTTGAGCGAGACGTGGAAATCTTCTTATTACTTTTGATGGGTATAGATGTAATTTTTTTCTTTTTTATGTGTCTATCTCTCTCCTCAAAGTGGACGCAGTAAGTAACTATTATACATGCCACTGAGTTACTCCTTGTGTATTATAAAATTTTCCCTTTTGATGAGTATAGATGTAATTTTTATTTTTTTATGTGTCTATCTCTTTTCTCAAAATAAATTAATAAAATAATTATTGTATATATCATTGATTACTCTTAATGTCCTATAAATTTTTTCAATTTGAGTTATTTATATTTTTTATGTGATTTATTTTTTGACGGCGCTAAAATTGTTATAACTGGTGTAGAAAGTTTTGGAAGGAAGTCTCCCTTAAATGCTTGTCTTTTTTATCGCAATGGTTGGTGGAGTTCTTCTTTATCCGAGACGGATGTCCTGGGCCATGGGCGTCTTGGTGTTTTCTTGAGGTATTAGTCAATCTTTCAAGGAAATGCGAATCTCATTCCTGAATACAATGTGTCAAGAATGTTTATATTAACACGTCATTCGGATCCATGGATAGGATTGATCCATGTCATCTAGGTTCATCAGTACTACTAATAATATTTTTCAGCTTATCAAATAATAATAATAATAATAACAATAATTTCTTTTTTTCCTTCTTATCAACTATTTCCATTCCATTTTTATTGGGTTTGATCATCATTTTCAAAAAGTTAACTAAAATTACTAGATCAATTTTTTTTTTAATTTAGTTTATTGATTTACAAATTTCAAAACTTCAGTTTAAAAATGAAGGTTTATATTTCTTATAACTGTTTTGGTAAAATAATGAATTCATATAAAGTTTAAAAAAAAAATAGTCAAAAATATGTTATATTGACATTTGAAGAGTTAAAAGGATCAATAAAACTTAAAGTAATAAAGAAGAAAATAACCATACTCTACAGACAAAAAATAAAAAATAAAAAATGCTAGATTAGAATATGCATAAAAGACTACTGATCTTATCCAAGATTTATCATACAAATTGCATTCGGAAACTAATAACAAAGTTAATGTCTCTTAATATTATTTTAAGTATCTCTTCATCAAGCACCAAGCAACGTACATGATGTTTTTTCTTAACGAACAATAACCACACAATTCAATGCTATATGCATTATTTGTCAACACAAAAGAGATATCGAATAAATCATGTATATAAGTGTACTATTTCTACTAGTTCGTATGAAAATAATGATGTTTAATGATATAATTTTATATTCTTAAATTACAATTAGTATTAACATGTCACACATAACTCGGTAATATAAAATTATTAGATATACGAAATTATTTATCCTAATTTATTAATTAGGATGTAGTTAATTTTGTGAGCTGTTACTTAAAATTTAAAAAAAAAAATTATTATTTTTTAATTGAAAATAATTAAATAAGGTCGGACACCTAATAAGTGAAAAGGCCTCCGCTCAACTAATCTGATGAATAACTAGAAATATAAATTAAACGTAGACGATGGATATATTGGATCAACTACGAGTTAAAAAAATAAAATAAAATAAAAGTTTCAGAATAATTTTAATGTCATCTTTAATATAATTTCGTATTTAAATCTTTTTTTTTCACTGGTATACTTCAAAAAAAAAAAAAAAACCCTATAACTGGGTCTAGTTAAATTTAGTCTGCATAAGTTTAATGATTTTTTAATTTGGTTATAATTGTTTTTACTGACTCATATATCTAGAAAAAGGAATATAAGTTTAATGATTTCTTAACTTTATCTGTTTTTTTATTAACTCCAGGCTAGCTTTATTAATATAATTCTCGATTAAAAAAGAAAATCTTCCTAATGAAGCATAAATATCTTCTCATTGGGCCTCGTCTATTTCAAATTTCCTACCTTTACCTCAGGTGAGACATCATTGGTCGTGCAATTTTTTTTTTTTTTCGTTGCATTTGACCTTACAAATTATCTTACTTCAACTCTTGTACCTTTAATTTCCACATTACAAGTCATCTCATATGGCAGTCCATTTGATCTTATGATAAAACTGTAGACAGGGCTATAGATTTTTGGAAATATTAATACTCGTCTCATTAACTTGATAATTGGGTTTAATAGAAAAAATAAATAAATAAATAAACAAAAGGATATATACGAGTACTCAATGCCTGCATTGGCAATTTAAGCAACAATTAATATTTTATAATGTAATAGTAAAAATCCTGGACTTGCATATTTACAAGTTTTTGAGATTAGAGGGCTAAGAAAAGCCACTTTGTACAAAGAAATAGGTCTTGAAAACAAAGAAAAGAATGTGAATTAGTTATGGACAGAGTAAGTCTAATGCTATCAAAATAGCTTGCTAGCAAACTCATCTATGGTGCTTCCATCCACATTAGAAATAGAGGATTTTCTAGCAAGATCTCTAAGCTGTGACAAGCTTCTTCCAAGCTTCGTGGCCACCTTCATTTCAAACATTTCTCCTTCTTCCCTTTTCTCCAAATCTTTCTCTTGAATTGTGGATTCAATCGATTCCTCCAAAAGTTTAAAGAATCCAGCACTGTTTCTGTACATTTCAACAACCATGCCAACTTGGCCACCATGCTCGAATGCATTGACTGAGCTAGCTAATGCACCAGCTGTGACTGCCACTATTGCTGCCCAAGATCCATGGCCTACAAAGGCAGAACCAGCAGCTGCAATGCCAGTGAGTAATGGACCTGATATAGCTAAAATTTTGTTTATTTTCAATGCCAAGTTGCCTAGTCTCATATAATCTTCACTATCTTTTCCCTTTACCACTTCAATCACCTCCGTCATCTCCTCTTCAAGATCCTCACTCCACCCATTCTTTCCTTGCGTTATCACCTGTTTAGGCTGTTCTCGACTTTGGGACTCGTTTGATTTAGGCCACCAAACAGCAGGCTCAAATTTTGAAGGGAACTTTTCGATCATTTTTCCTAACAAGGGAAGAGGGTAAGCTTTATCAAGAGCCAAAACTCTGTCCATTGCATCTTTCACATCTATCTCAGTAGGATCACGAAGAGCAAGAGTAGTTTGTATTTGGCTATAAAGTTGCTTGAACAATCTTGTGGCATTTCTTTGCTCTTCTGCAAGCTGTGAGGGCTGGATTTTGTTCATGATAAGTAACATTCCGGTAGCTGCAGAAAATAAAAGAGTTGATGATAACTTCAAAGCCAAAAGAGGTGCTCCTACTGCACCACCCGCTGCAACACCTGCCATGGTTGCAGCTGTGAGAGTGATCATGTTAATTGAATTCAAAAGAAGAGTGTTCCAATTGTCGCGTTGCTCGCCGATGTTTCTGTGCATCTCTATCCTATCAGCAACAGCCTCTAAGATTGCATAAACCTTGGCTGCTGCTGTAGTATTAGCTGTAGAATTGATTGGCTCATATTGATCTACTCTTGTGTTTTCTAATGGGATTTTACTTGTGAACCCATCTCTTAAACTCAGTTCCTCGGCTAGTTTTAATGGATTTTTTGGAACTGATAACTGAATTTTTTGAAGTTTAGGGACAGAAATGGCAGCGTTGATTCTTTTCGAACAACTATGAGAAGAACAAGAGACTAGAAAGCATGAAGCTTGTAATGAGGCCATATTGTAATCTGGGGTTTCTTTGATCTTTTTGTGCTTTGGTTTCTTTGATGTGTTTGTAAGCAGGATGACAAGTTGGTAATGAAAATGGAGGGAGGCAATGGAAGGTATTTATAGTAACGAACATAACTGAAAAGAGAAAAGGTCGTATCTGTTGAATTGACTGCATGCATGATCGAGTTGACAAGGCAGAACACAACATCGGCTATTGGCTGCTGACCGGACCCGTTCACCCCTTGAAAATCTACATGCTTCAAATTTTATACTTCAAACTGTCTCTTTATTGAGTCTTACGTGAGAAGTTGTAAAACTTGTCCTGCTTATTAAATTGATCAATTCTACAGTCATAATATATGTTATCTTCTTTTCTTGTGTCATCATTAATGCTCATGCAAAATTTTCTAAATTTGGATTTTATTAATAAACTTTTCTTCAGGCTTTTACTGCCCCTTAATTCCATAAGTAGTGGAGATGATCTCATTAGATAAAAAAAAAAAAGCACTAGAGAAAAATGGAATATTTTGGAATTGGTTGACCGTGGCAATACGCAACATGAGATATGCCCCCCCCCCCCCCTTTTTTTTTTTTCTTTTTAATTCCCATCGATGATATCATTGACTTGTTAATAAATTGGGATTAGGACGAAAAAAATTAAGGGAAACAAAGAAAAGTGTTACTTTTGAGGTATGTGATGATGGATTGATGAACAAAATAGTATATTCACAATTGAGGTAATGCTAACTTAATTTGGTATCAATGTTGTCATGACAAACATGAGATTTAATTTATATTTATTTCAAGTTTTGAGATACATGATAGAGAGGATTATTAAAAAAAAAAAAAAAAATTATTTATTTATTTCTCAACAATTGTTTGGGTACGTACTTATGCTTCATACTTGGAATTTTTTTTTTCCAACATGTTTGGATATTTTTAGAAACAATGCTTCCTCCAAAAATGACATTTCTAATTGGATATTTGAAATTATATATAAAAGATCTTAACAATGATTCAACAATTCTTTCTTAGCCTTTCATTTGATCAAATCTCCTGTTACAGTACATAATTTCTCAGTTTGTTGTGGCATCATTGCTCATGCAAAATTTTCCTGATTGGGACTATATTCATTAACTCTTGCCTCAAGCTCTTATACTCCCTTCCATGAGCAGTGAATACGATCTCATGATATAAAAAACTAAAAAACTTGCAGCATTTTGAAATTGATTGACCTCGGCAATGCACCTGATGGAGGATGCTTTTTCTTATAGGTTAAGAAAAAAAATGATTGTGTTAAAATTACGTACGATACTGATCCAAATAAAGATTGAGAGGATATATTGTTTTTAAAGCAATAATTTAAATTTATATGATTTGCACAATTTCCACTGTTATATAATTAGTTAGTGACATGATCATACATAATTATATATAATTGAATGCTTCAAAATAAATTTAGATATTATAATAACTTATATATATATATATATATATATATATATAGCTTGTAGCTTGTGTTTGCCATCAAATTAGGTGTAATTTTTTTTGTATTACTTCATATTAAAATCTTTATGAATAATATGATTTTACTATACACAAATTACTCTTGATATATTAGAATTTTTGTTAAATCAAATTAAAAAATTTCTATTAATATTTTTTTAAAAACGTGAATTTCATTTATATATTGAGATACTTTAATTGTTATTCTTTATTTTATTTGTTTTTCAAAAACTAATTTGGTATTAAAAATTAATACAAATGAAACTATTGAATCATAAAATATACCTCATTTAATTCATCATTGAAGTTGCTTCCCAAATCCTGAAAAAAGCTCCATATTTTTTAGCCTCCTTAGAAGCCAATTTCTTGAAATACTTGATGATGATGTATGTTAACATTATAGTTTCCTCCAATATTTTATTTATTTATTTATTTATTTATTTTTGCGGGGATTCATTGTTCAAATAAGAGTTAACCTTAACGCTTTCTATTCTTTTTAAAAATGCTAAATACATTCATATCATTTCTTTAACATAAAGAAATTTTTATTGTTAAGTCACACAAAAGTTATTCATATACCCTCATACTATCTTTCATGGGCAGCCGCAAATCATGTGGCTCATGTCGCATTCTTGAAAGAATCCATTTTTCTTCAATTTAATGGGATACCTTTCAATTATAAACGACTAGCACCGTTGGATTGATGATAGTGTATAGCTTAGATTGCTTTTAAATTGCTTGCTCATTTGTACGGATCGATACTGTCCATGTAATTAGAGATGGTACAATTATATACATGATTTATTCATATCTCTTTTGTATTTACAAATAATGGATATAGCAATGTATTGTATGGTTATTGTTCGTTAGAGGGAAAAAAAAATCATGCACATTGCTTGGTGCTTGACTAATTAAGAGACGCTAAATAATAAATATTTAGAGACATTAATTTTCTAAATTTACATATTCGTAATTACTATATATATTCACAGCTATGAAGTAAACTTTAGTTATAAAGCAAGTTAGAAACTTAAATTGCTTCTTGTAGGGTTTGTAATGCAATATTGTAATAATTTATATTTTTTACTTGTAAACTAAACTTTAATTATAAAGTAAAGGTTACATTTTTTTTTATAGAATTTATAATAATTACATATATTATCAAAAAATAGTAAAAATATCAGGTCAGATGTTGGGGTTAGTAAACTTTGCATTTGTTTGGATTATCGAATCATATTGTTAATTAAACCAATTTAATTCGCATAAATTTGGATGATAACTCAACCCAGCAAGATCAATTTTGTTATATATTTTCTCAGTTTCTTGGGGCATAAAAGACATTGTAAAACTACCTAACCTTACTTGAAAATATTTACAATTAGAATATTTAAAGAATTTACCTAACCTTACTTGAAACTCGTAATTATTACCCCTTCCAAGAGTATTGGAAGAAAACTGGAATCCTAAGATCCAAGCAAGTTGATTAGATTCCTGTATGCATAAAAGTCTGCTGATCTTATCGTCCAAGTGGTTGATGTTGACGTTACTTTTGCCCCAAAGTATTCAACTTGGCAACTTGTGTGGGTTCTTATACATGCTTGTATATTTTTAGAAATGAATAATTAGACTATAATTATATCTTTTTAAAAAAAAATTCTACATTATATTTGGCAACATCACTAGAATTATTTCCACATTTCAAATCTTCCTCCTGAAGCATTAATATCCTCTCATTAGGCCTTGTCCATTTCAAAATTCCCACCTTTGCCTCCGGTCCAAATGAGATATCATGTCGTGCAATTTTTTTTTTTTCTCTTCTTTTCTTGCCCTTGACCTTACAATTTATCTCACTTCAACTCTTGTACCCTTAATTTCCACATTAGAAGTCGTCTCATATGGCAGTCCATTTGATCTCATGATAAAACTGTAGAAAGGATTATAAATTTTTTGGACATATTCATACTCATCTCCACATGATAATGAAGGAATCGGTCTAGAAAAATAATGAAAGAATGTGAGTTAATTACGTACAAAAACTTCTACTTTCAAAATAGCTTGCTGGCAAACTCATCTATGAGAAGTAGAGGATTTTCTTGCAAGTTCTCTGTTGTGACAAACTTCTTCCAAGCTTCAATGCCACATTCATTTTGAACAATTCCCCTTCTTTCCTTTTCTTCAAATCTCTCTCTTGAATTGTGGATTCAATTGATTCCTCCAAAAGCGTAAAGAATCCAACACTGTTTATATACATTTCAACCACCATACCAACTTGCCCACCATGCTCAAAATGTATTGACGTGCTCGCTGATGCACCTGCTGTCACTGCCACTATTAACACCCCATAACTTTTACGCAAAGCAAAGGTTTCTGCGGTTCAAACTTACCCAATCACAAAGCCTTTGAACAATACATGATATGATATATCGCATTTGTCCTGTAAATGACTAGCTCAAGTTCATAGTTCCCACCAATCACCAGCTCCAAAAAATAAAATAAAAAAGGAGATCACATGTACCAATAATCATTTGATTGGACGCCTAAATTCTTCTAAGAGTAAGTTGCCATGAAAACAAACCCATGGAACTCCTAGCTAGACATGAATTCTTGTTTCATACATCACAACTTGTAGGTCAATGCACATACATAAGAATGCATCAGCAAATATTGATTTTCCATAAAGTTAATCACTTCAACAGACACCTCTTCCTCTTACTTAATATGGAACAATAGTGGAAAAAGTTCAACCAATCATGGTGCGCTTTCGACCCCTTTGTCGAACTGTAATAGGTTGAAAACAATAACAAAATGAGAATACTAAAAAAAAGGAATAAGTAGAAAAGTTGATTAATTAGGAGAGCAGGGATGCACCTTGAGCTAGCTTGTTCAATGTAGATGACCACTGCTTTGAGGACTTCCTGTACCCAGCAAGTATGCGATCCATCTGTACAAGAACATAGATCATGAGCAACTTTCTATTTTGCACATTTCTATTCAGTTCCATTTTGACTCCACGGACAGTAAAAGAGAAAACTAAAATGTACTTTAAGAAGCAACACTTCAACAGTTGCTTTAACAAATTCATTATGACAATTTTGTATAAACTAGGTTCACTTCTGCACTTCTATTCCAGTACTAACTAAAAAAGTTGAGCTTGTGCAAAATAAATAGTTTTACTGTTCCATTATTGATATAATTAAACTCGATGGAAAATTCTCAAATAGTTTGTCTGTCATTCTCAATTTATTTAAAACTCCTTTTCTTTGCATTTTGTCAGAAATCCAAAATAGCATACAGGAAATTAGGATATGATAAAAATTTAGTCTTGGCTCACCACATTCCCACATGAAGAATGCATTGAAAGTAAAGCTCGTTCCAGCACATATAAATCAACAGCTTTGTCTTCAGGAAGGGTTGATGTGAAGCTCAGGCCAAAATCAATGAGGACCTGAGAGAAGATAGTTCTGGTTGAGATGCAGAGATATCGTAACAAACAAGGATACAATCAGAGAAAACAAGGATTCCTTCACCCCAACTATAACAGATAAATAACTCACCAATTGATTGGTACCAGTACGAATTAGCATATTTGATGTGGTCAAGTCACCATGAATGAGACCACCATCATGTAGTTTTCCAATTGAATCACCAATCTGCATTGCAATGTCATCCAATCGTTCTTCCACAACACCATGTAACCCGAATTCAAGGAAGACATCTTTCACAGAAGGACCATCAACATACTCAAATGTTAGAGCATGCAGAAGGGGATCCACAGCATACAACACAGGAGTAGACACGCCTTGTCGTCTTGCCTTCGTCATGCATCTAGCTTCCTGATCCAAAGTTTACAGAAAACATTCAACACAAGAAAAAAAAGTTTACTTCAAACAATTTGTAGAGAAAACCATTGAAAAGAGACCTTATAATAAATAACTAACCGCATTTAAACGCTTGAGAGTAAGTTTAGAATCCAGAGTTGGATGCCTATACTTCTTTGAGAAACGCTCCTTGATAACAGACCTCCTTCCAACAAAGTTTGACTCAAAAACCCTCTAAAAGAAAACAACCAAACAAGCATAAGCGATAGCGTGCTGTATCTTTCCTAAGTAGGTTGTGTTAGAATTCAAACACTAACAAGACATTCTCAATAACCATTGTGACAAGTGACTGCATGTGCTATTTGGGTGCAGTCAGAATAATTGGGAATGCAATATCATGTTGTCTCAAGAATCTTATAAGTACCAATGTTAAACCTGAACTCACCGCTTCAGCTCCTTGCTTGATCAGAATAAGGGAGCTATCTTTGACCTCTGCATCTATCTCCATAATGTTCTGTTGCACCAGAAGTTTGCCACATGTATATAAATTAGCAACAAATAATCTGTGCTCATAATAATCATTACAAAACAAGGAAAAGAAAAGTAGAATCAACAGAATCGTAACACTCTAAAATGCCATCTTTGAGATTTTAGTCTTTAATTTTTTTCCCCCTTTTTTTCTCTTCCAGCCTTGCAAATATCATGAATGAACCTAATTTCAGGTCAAAGCAAAAGCTCCGAAAGTTTAAAAAGGAAAAGCAATTACATCCAAAGGAAAAAAAAATGCTAAAATTGAATTCCTAGCATGAATGAATAGAACTAGCATGGTATAGAGGAGGGGAGGGGTTTAGGGTAAATTTATAGATAAAAAAATATTTTCCTTTGGAGCTATTTCTAGGGTTTTGGGATAAAAAGTTTGATAACGAAGGTTAAATAGAATATTTGGGAAGGGATTAGGGTTGTACAATGCCAGGTTACTATTAAAACGACGAGTATTTTGCAATTCTACAGCTAAAGACTATTATAATCTCTGAAGTTTAATTTTCAGCAAATGCAGAGTTGGAAATACTTCAACAAGCAACTTGTAACATAAAAGATTGCTCCCTGTGATCAATGGCTACCTAAATTACTATGCTACCAGGTCTTTGTCAGTTAATTCTTTGTTTCCTCGTTAGACTGGAACTTTGACCGTACAAAGAACTGCTGCTATAATCATTTCAAGGAGTTGCAAATTCTCTTCTGCCAATTTCGCACATTCAATTATTCAAACCCACATCAAATTTTGATTTCAAATTTCAAATCTTACCTTGAATGGAGATGAAAAAATGGCTTCCTGGCTGGTGGCTGACTGGCTGAGAGTGAGAGAAGAGTATGGAAGTCGGAAGAGGAAGACTGGAAGTGAGGATGCGTCGATGACGAAGACACGAAGAGGAAGACTGGAAGTCGACTGTTGCTGTGTCTGTTTAGTGCGTTCGGATAGGGCTTGTTTCCTTTTTTAGTTTTATTTTATTTTATTTTTTTCAATAAACAATATAATAAATATAGTTTTTAATAAATATATATTGCCGATTTTTAGGCAAACAAAATGTAAAAGAACATACATAAAAAAAAATAATTTAAAAGAAAAATGTAAAATAACATTTCACTTATTATTAAATATCCGACCTAACATAAGTTTTTTCAATTAAAAGAAAATGAATTCTAATAGATTAGAATAAATAATTTTATATACCTAATAATTTTATATGACTGAGTCATGTATAAAATATTAATACTAAATGTAATTTAAAAAAATTTTATGTTAAAGATTTTACTTTTTTTTAGTCTTAAATTAGAAATTGTAAAAAAAAATTTACTTTTTTTTTATATATACTAAATTTAATTTAAAAATATGAAATTATATCATTAAACATCACTATTTCAATATTAGTTAGAGATGATAAAATTATATACATGAATTATTCAATATCTTTTTTGCGTTTACCAATCAATCATGTGTATATCATTGAATTGTGTGGTTATTGTTTGTTAAAGAAAAGTATAAAAGTTAGTTTTGAATGGAAAATTTGTGTGTTTATAAATTAAAATATTAATTATCACTGAAAAAAAAAAGATAATCAAAATACTAGTTAATTGTCAATTTCAACTATTTTAGATTATTTGCCTAAATATTTATTAGAGATTTAATTTTGATATGAACTCAAAATACTTGATAGTTGAAAATGAAAAATAGGAACTCACTTAAAAGAAGGAGAAAAAAAAACAATTCATTGTTATACAAGAAAAAAAAATGATTTCTTTTTCTTTTTATCTAAAGGGAATTTTTCAATTTTCATTTCTAATTTTTAAAATCTAGAGAAAATTTCATGATAAACTGATATGTACTGGGCCTATAGTTCAAAACATTTAAGCCCAACATACAAGAAGATAGGATCCGGTCCAAACAGAACAAAATAGGTCCAAACGATATAAATTAGTCTCTCAATTAATTCTTTTTGTTTCAAAAATTAATTATTTAATACATATATTTTTAAGTGTTCTTATAATTAATCACTTTTCATTATTTTTCAATTTATTTTATTTAAAAAATAGAAAAAGAAAAAAATTGGTAAAAAAATATGAAAAATTAAAAAAAATTAAATAATTAATTTCTAAAACAAAAAAGCACTAATTAATTCATTTCTAAAAAATAGAGAGATTAATTTGTAATTTTCTTAATTGCTAAATTACTTTAATATTTTCATGCAGAGAAGTGGTTACTAATTAAGTTATGTTTCCATCCTAAGAATATCTTCGTTATTAATTATATATTCTCTAGAAATCATCAACTTGATAGTCTAATCAAATAATATATATACAAAGTCATCTAGGAAAATTTTAAATTTTAACATCATGATGTTGATAGACAAACATGTATTATTATCATAATGAAATCAAATCACAATAATTTAAAATTTTCAAGTTTTGATGCATTAAAAAAATGGAGAGGTTAGCAAATCATTATCTTGACTAAGTAAACAATTTGCTCTGAGGTAGCCATTTGCTAAGCAAAGTAGATAGAATATTCCCAACGTTTTAATGACTTTAGTCAAACGCATGTAACTCATGTTGGTATTGTCAGGATCCTTTCCAAAATGCCAAAGACAACAACTGACTCTACAACACATTAACTCCCACTTGTCACTTCTTTATGTGTTGTTAGATATTTTAAGAGCACTCCCCTGGTCAGGTTAGCAAGAGAGGAGACGAGAGGGAGTTAGGTAGGAGTGATCATTAGTATAAAAGGTTGATTCTTGTAGGTCAATTTAGCAAGCGGAAGGAAAAACAAAAATGGGGTCAGTAGCAAAGAGAGGATTCCAACAGTACTTGTTACAGCTTGAACAACACCCCTTGAGAACTAAGGTATGTGTGTGATGTTAAATCTGTCTTTGTTATGTGTTTTTCTTGTTTGTTTTTGATGGGTTTGTTTTGATTGAGGAAGAAATTGATGAAAGTTTGAATCTTTTCCTTTTTTCTTTTTTTTTTCCGTCTTTATTTTTTTATTGGGTATTCTGATTGAGGGCAGAATGTGATGAAAGTTCTGATCTTTTCAATTTCTTGGGGTTTTTTCAAAGATGGGAAATTGAGGTCAACTTCAACTACCCTCTTGATGATTGCAATTGTGTTGTGAGAATTTGAGATCCAAATTTGTAAATGATTGATCTTTGTGAATTAGTAATATGATCTGATTATGTAAGAAACGTTTGTGTGATGCAGGCAATTACAGCAGGGGTGTTGTCAGCTGTCAGTGACATAGTAGCACAGAAACTCACTGGCATACAGAAACTTCAAATCAAAAGGATTTTGCTCAAAGTGGTATAAGCTTCTTTCTCATTTCATTACCTTCACTTCGTTTTCCAATGAAACTGAGTGAGCAGTGTGAGTTTAATTGGTTTCCATTTCTTTTTCCCTTTGATTTTTGTTGTGGAATACTGTAACTTCATTGATTGGTAGAGCCAGAATCACAGCAATTTATGTGTCAGGACTCGGAGTAAGTTTTGATTATCAGCTCAATGAAATTGACTTATCTCAGGGTAGTTCACTTAGTTGTAGACAGGTATCTGTGATAGAGGAATTGCAACTTTGTGTTGCTTTGTAAATTGTTTCTTCTGTTTCAAAATTGAATCATTTCATTTCTGGAAAAATGGCAGAATGATGGTGCTCGTTGAATGTGTATCAAGCCTGATATTAAATACTTAAGGGCTATTGATTGCAAACAACGGAAATTGCGGTTGAATAACCTTGAATCCATGGAGAGTGATGAGGATTATTGGCATTTGTTGCTCATTCAACACTAATTGGTCTTTGTTGCTATACCTAGAGGAATATAAGAAAACTGTAGATGAGCTGATGACCGTTTCAAAACTAAATAAGATTAACTATGAAATATGCCCAGATTTACAATATGTGTAGAGTATTGAGATATTTTTGCAAAGTTCAAGTGCTACGAAGGCGTTATTCCTCCTTTGTCACTTGTGATCATACAACTGTCTGATTTTTTAAACTGTGAAACACGCTGCCATTTATTTCTTGCTACTTATGTCCATCCATGTGCCAACTGGAGGTGCAGTCTGTGTTAAATAAACTTTTTAATCTAGTGGTTTAACTTTGGTCTCTTCCTGCGAAACACCATGCATTAGATGCAAATAACAAGCATTTTGCACACCAAGTTGATCAAATCTACCTATATTTCATTCTCGAATCTGGTCTTTCAGTCTCGGCTTTTGAGTTTCAAATGTAATTGAATTGGCTATAACAAAGCAGAATAGTGATTCCCTGGCAGCATGCATAAACTACAGAAAATTTGGGTTTTAAATACATTAAAAAGTTGCAAATAGTCTAAGTTGTATGCATATCAACTGCTGATATGTCAATTGACATCGGCATATTTGCATTACATCTTTTCTTTTCTTTTTACAATCTTTCATCCTAACATGGCTAAAATGCAGCTTTTTGGGTTCGGATATCTTGGACCATTCGGGCATTTCCTACATTTATTGCTTGACAAAATTTTCAAGGGAAAGAAGGATACCGCAACAGTTGCCAAGAAGGTATACTACCTTTGTGGCTCCATCTGTAAAATTCTAATCTCATAACTCTTCTATAATTGATTGGTAACTTCCCCCTCATATAATTAATGCTGTTTTCGATTTTGTTGTACCTTAATTATGCTCTATAGGTTACAGTAACCCTTATTGCCTATTAAATTAAATGATCATATTAAAATGCTGAATCAAATTATTTCAGGTGGCTGTGGAGCAGTTGACAGCTTCTCCTTGGAACAACTTGGTTTTCATGATTTATTATGGGATGGTTATTGACGGTAAGTCTGTATCTGCTCATCTTAAGACTCTTAGCTCAGCAAAGCTGCAATCCTATCTGACTATCTGAGGCTGGCTTTTCTAAGCTTTTATGTCCATAAAGTATGGTATGACACAGTAAAAACTACATTGGTGAAGTTATAAGTCCAGATCCATGGAAAGGAATCTGTAGCAAAAACAAAGGGATTAACATATAATTTGTTTTCTTGCAGTCCTCACTAATTATGATTCTGATGTAAGCTTTTGACATATAAATTGGTTTCTTGCAGTACTCACTAACTATGATTCTGATGTAAGCTTTCTTCTGTTTTTTTAATTCGAAGCACTTTTGCATGACTTCGTAAAGTCAAAGAACTGTCAAATTTTAAAATGAAGTTAGCTAGGAAAGAAGCATTTGTTGGCTAGGTATAAAAAACTTTCATACAGCCATTAGGAAATTATATACTAATTGAGTGCTATGTTGACTGACAGACAAGAACATTATTCCTGCTTGTTATCTAACAAGAAATGTGAAATGCAGGAAGACCCTGGAGGCAGGTGAAAACTAAACTGAAAAAGGAATACCCAGCAATACAGTTCACATCATGGACGGTATTGCTCTTTTCTTATTACAATTAATGCAATTTGTTACATTAAATAAATAATCTATTTGTTGTCATAAAACTTTGATAAATGGAAAAACGCAGTTCTGGCCAGTCGTTGGATGGGTAAATTTCCAGTACGTGCCGCTGCAGTTCCGTGTCATCTTCCACAGCCTTGTTGCAGTAGGCTGGTATTTACTTCTTCTCCAACCTACTCTTCTCCATTTTAAATTTTCCTTACTGGATTTTACAGAAAATGAGATTGGCTTCGTTTTCCTCCTTAATGCCATTTTCAGGGGAATATTTCTAAATCTCCGGGCAAAGTCTATGGCGTTGACCAAAGGTTCATAGAAGAACAAGAACAGAAATCACCTATATGTCACCGACGATGAATAATTCTTCCTTTTGCATGAACATATTATGTGGCTAGCACTTTGTATTGAGCAACCATAATCTCAGCAATATTAGTCCTTTATTTGTTTGAGTGTAACGTGTGATGGATGTTGATGAAATTTTAATCGGAAATGCTTTCTTTTGCTATCTTTGCTTTGACTTTACTAATGATTGATTTTTTGTGATTTCCAGTCTGTCCAGTAATTCATGCTGATATTACATATATGTTTTATATGTATGGTTCTACCTCATATTATTATGTATATATAAATGTTTATGTTTAGTTACAAGACGTTTTTAATTATACCTAGTTTTTTTTTAATTATTATATATTGCCGTTTTAGTGTATATTTATTTATTTATTATTCAGAAAATCGCAAAAAAAAAAAAAAAAGGCAATATGTTTTTTTACCATTGCATCAAATAGGTATTTGCTTCACTTTAGAAAACTCTAGAAATTTTATAATTTACCAAGAGTAACTAGTGGCATGTACAGTAGTTACTTCATAGGTCTATTATGAAGAAAGAGATAGACACATAAAAAATATAGAAATTACATCTATACTTATCAAAAGTGATAAGAAGATTTCCACGTCTATTTAAATTTTTTTATTTTCTCTCTCTTTTTTTTTCTTTTTTTATATGTCTATATCTCTTTTCAAAATGGGCTCATAGAGTAACTACTGTACATGTCACTAGATTACTCCTGGTGTATTATAAAATTTCTCTAGAAAATTCATTGCAAACAACATATAAATTGGATTAGTGTATGAGTATTTTTTTCTTTATTAAATCAAAAATTTTAAAAAAACTAAATACTAATAAGCAGGCTTAGCTAATAACTTTATATAAAAACATTACTGTCTTTTTTTACCTAAAACAAATAAATTTATTAATATTTTACAATTATTTAATTCTCTTTTACCCTTTGATTGTCCAAGTTGGCAATAACCAGTCGCCAGTTCCTCTTGTACGAGCCTCGAAGCTTTTCTTCAGTCTTCTTCACCAGGATGACAAATGCATTTATAATCTTGTTATAAAGATATGCAAATATGAAATAATAGCAGAACTATACATACTGCATGATCAAAATAATATTGTTTATCCTCCACTTGTTTCATCATATAATATTATTTATCTTCCATTTGTTTCATCATATCGCTTAAGAAAGTAAAAATTTCCACCACCACATTTGTGAAGAACTTCTAAGCTATTACAGTCTGAATCTATTCTCATATAAATAGGGATAATTAGGATTATAATCCCATCTCAATCTAATCTGTTTCATAAACGGATTAGAATTATAATTTCCTCCAATATTATAATTTTTTTTAATCTTAATGACTGTATAATCATCTTAAACCATATTAAATATTTTTCATTCATTTCTTACTGTTAGTGACATAATAGCTATGTATCATTTCTTCACATCAAGAAATTTTAAATTGTTAGTCACATGATGTTAATGTGTACATCATGAGTTTTATGTCTTCTAAAATAAGTTTGGTATTGAATATAAAATAATCACGTATATCATATGACTGTATTTCTTAAAATACTGATAGATAAAAAGATTATAAAAATACTTTTGGAATATATTTTTCTTCTCACACTTTCACAAAGAGATAGTGCATGAAGAGCATGGAGGTAATATCCTTCATGTCAAATCAAGTTGCTTGATGAGTCTATTTTTCAGTGCAATTTTTTGTCAAAAAAAAAAAAAAAAAATTCATATGCAAGTCATGTGGTTAATTGTGACGTGATGGATTAGAAATTAATTAAAATAACAAAAACATAGTGAGCCTTTTTAGAATATAAAGATGTATTGAAAACTTAAGTTATTATACGAGGACGAATGAAATTATTAATCCTTAAAGTTTATAATCTTTAAAGTTTTTATGATTTTGGATTGAGGTTTAAATTTTATAGAACCAAAAAACTATTGAAAACAAAACCATTAAATTATGCCATATATACGTATTTAGATTTTAGGTAAGAGGAAATATGCATTGAACTAATGATGCTATCCACGTTTTCTTTCTTCTAATCACATTAATAGAAAAAGATCATCAATTAATAATTTTTAAAAAAGAAGTAAAAAATACTATTAACTATTTTCATTAAGTTGATAGTTTCACTTCAGATTTTAATTAAAAACTCTAAAAATGAATTAATAAATATGATTAACCAATTAAAATCACACGGATTCAACAATGTGAAAAGAATTTCAGATTGTCTGGGCCTTAGAGTCTATGCAGATTACGACAGTGTGGGCTTTAAGGCCTGAAGCCGATTCTTTTACCCGGTTAATAAGTAAATATAGTCCACATAAAATAAAAGGGCCATCTTTTATCGTTTTCTTTTTTTTTTTTTTTTTCTTTAGATTAATCTTACTTCTATCTACACAAATCTAATTGATTCCTTGGGTTGGTAGAACTCATTAAATATATAAATAGTTTATTGACAAGTTTATTAGACTTTAGGCTACATGGATGGTGAAGGACGATTTTAGTCCATTACATAATAATTAAATAAATTAAAATTATTGGCATAATTAAATAAATTAAAATCGTTGGCACTTGGAATTATTTTGCTAGAAAAAATTAATTAATCTAAATTATGTCTGCTTTTTGTATAAAATTAAAATTTTTAAGCTAAAAATTATTTTGTAATATATATATATAGGTCACATAATTAATTATAATACTAAATTTGATATACACGTATTTACCTTTTAGGTCAGAGGAAATTAGTAATAAATCCACAACAATAAAAAAAAATATTGATTAATTATTATTGAGCTGGATACAATAAAATAAAATAAAAAAAGAAGGCGAAAGGATGGCTTCACTTTAGATTTTAATTAAAAAATGTACATTGCATAATGTATAAATGCTCTCTTTTTCTTCATTAAACCAAAATTTGCTAAAAACCAATTAAAAAATCTACTTATCTCAGAATATCTCCCAAAACAAGTAGGGATTTATTTCACTGCATCTCTCACTGTATCTCTCAAGTACATATCCAGTGCATCTGTCAACAAAGTGAGATATTAGACATTAACTTAGTCTCTTTCATCTACTTCTCTCATCACTTTTCTTAAGAAAAATGAGGCATTAGAACTTAAGCTAATGTCTTTCAAGTTCTGATAATCAGAATTTTAATTTCCTCCAATATTTTATTTTATTTTTTTATAATCGTAATAATATATAATCATTTTAAACAATAATATATATATATATATGCTATCAGACTACACAATGATAGTAGTCCTTCCTTACATAATCATTAAAAAAACTAGAATCACCACCACTTGAATCCTATTTCATTAAGAAAGTTACCTGGTTACACAACCTTATTATATATTTCTGGCATTTCTTCATCATATAAAGGAATTTTGGATTGTTAGTCACATAATAAGAATGTGGACATCATGAGTTTTGGCTTCTAAATAAGTTTGGTATTGAATGGAAGCTAATCACATATATGCAGGAAGAGTATGGATGAAATTGGCAGCAAATCTTAGGTCTAACAGGGCATTAACTCGATTCTCTTCTTGTGCCGTGTTTTTCAAGAAGAACAGGAAGCGAAGAAGAATCATGATATGTATCAGCAAAAGACATCATGATCATCATCAACAGCTAGCAACAGCAACGGACAAGTTTTCTCTAGACAACCAGAAGAGGATGATCACTGATATTCTGCTTCGACTTCCAACAGAACAATACAACAAACAACGTGCATGGGAGCTTTTTGCACCTTCACATAAAAACAGGATCAATAGGTTCACACGATGGACAGTATATATTGTTCTTAATTTCCCACAATTACAACAATGTGCATGCAATGTGTATCCGTTTCCTATCTACGATGAACATTTCTCTTGAAAAGTAATTGCACGTTCCTGACATGTGAATCAAATTAAGAATGTTAGGATTTTTCAAATATAATTAGAGGAAAGCTGTTTTGTTGTATAGTTTGAAATTCCTTGGGATTTCGCACAAAAAAAGAAGTCTTGGGGCACTATCCAAATGTTTTGGAGAAATTTGATCATCTTCTCTTAAAATAATGTTGAAATCCTGTTGAATGCACGGTTGTGGCTTGAAATAGAATGCATTTATATGAGTATAAACATTTTGACCAAACGAAGGAATGACAGATTTTCGACATGCACGTATTTAATAACGGCCAAAAGATCATGCTAGCCATGCATCCTTATAATATTATTTTTTTCAGCTGATTGGGATGTCCGTTGGGTCTTAAATTATATAGTAAAATATGTTCACGAGTCATTACCTAATTAATAATCAAATAAAATAAAATTATTAAAATTAAAATTTATTCTATTAAAAAAAGTAATATATTATTTTATTTTATTAGTTCAGCAATAAAAATGTAAAATGTTTTCGGATCAATTTTTATATATCTCAAGATTAATTTCTTTCTAAACGTAGTTAAAAAGCATTTCTTAAAACACGATCTCAGAGTATTTTGAATTATTTACGCTTAGTTGATAGTTTCATTTTAGATTTTGATTAAAAAGTCTGCATTTTGTGCCATATACTAAATAGTATCTAGTTGAGTACTTTCATCAAAAAATTTGGAAAGCTTCAAGCGTGCATGCACATTAATTATAACTTTGTCGAGATTTGTTAGCTTTTCACTAACTTTACTGAAACTTTTTCTTTCAAAATGATCAACGAATCCACTTGAAAATTTCGATATATATAAACACATACACTCACATATATAGAAACATAATATACATTAATATATATATTCAAAAATAAAATTAATTATCTAATTATAAATATAAAAACAAATTAAAAATTATTATATTATATAAAAATAGATTGAAACATTTATTATTATTATTTAAAAGTATAATATACTCCCATATTCTCGTGGTAGTTGGCATATATATTATTGGCATGCATATGGTCTCTATATATGATTAAACAATTACAAGAGGTGAGCTGTTTGCAAAATTTAAATAAGAAATTTTGTCTTGGGAAGGTTTGGCTTTTTCAATTTCAAGGCATGCTATAAGAAAACTCGGTTGTGGCTATTGAAAGTCAAACCATATTTATGGGAAACCCGAAATCTGCCATGGCCATCACCTATTGACTTGAACCAGTATGCTAATTAACCCCAACACAAGAAATAGTCAAATTTTGTAATCGAAGAATGCTTATTCAAACCCTTGCGTTTCAACCATTAGACCTTTTCCTTCGTGTTTTTGTCAACACCCTTCACCTTGTATAAATACCAAACAATGTTGGACCTCAAACCCAATTCACCTCACTAATTTCTTCCAAGCCTAAAACGTTAGCACAGAGTTAGCCAACCTAGATAATCCCATTCACAACAAAAGATTTCAGAAGTATAGTAAATTAGAGAAATTAAACCATGGCAAGTCTTCAAGTGTCAGGCATGGTACTTTCAGGTTCATCATCATCTTGTTGTAGTCATAAAAGAATGGTTAGAGCCACTATAAATGCACCGAAAAATTGGGTAAGTCCTCCATCTCTCCCAAACCTTTCCAACAAAGATTTTATGGAGGAGCTGAGGATTAGACCAGGTGGTTATAGAATACCAACAACAACAAATACTACTATACAAATGGAGAAAGGATCCAGTCCCAAGACCGGTGGTTCCGATCCAGTGGCGATTGCCAAGCTTTACGCAGTCATGGAAGCCGTAGCAGATAGAATAGAGATGCACAAGAACATTGGAGAGCAAAGAGATAACTGGAACCACCTGCTTTTGACATCCATTAATGCCATAACTCTCACTGCAGCTACCATGTGTGGACTTGCAGCCGCTAGTGCAAGTGGTGAACCTCTTGCAGGACTCAAGGCATCTTCTACAATGCTTTATCTTGCAGCAACAGGAATTTTGGTTATAATGAACAAGATCCAACCTTCACAGCTTGCTGAAGAGCAGAGGAATGCTGTTCGGTTGTTCAAGCAGCTTCACGGCCAGATTCAAACTTTGTTGTCCATTGGCAATCCTACTGTCAGTGATGTCAATGAAGCAATGGAGAATGTTTTGGCTCTAGATAAGGCATATCCACTTCCATTATTAGGTTCCATGCTTGAAAAGTACCCATCAAGTGTAGAGCCTGCAGTTTGGTGGCCTCAACGAAGGCGAAAACAAGCGAAAGGGATCGGTAAGAAGATAGATAGAAATGGGTGGAATGAAGAGATGGAAGATGAAATGAGAGAGATTGTTGGGGTTTTGAAAAGAAAAGATGAAGCAGATTACTTGAGATTGAGTGAAAAAACCTTGAAAGTTCACAAGATGCTGGCGATTTCCGGTCCTATACTCACCGGTCTTGGAGCTTTGGGGTCAGCTTTGGTAGGCAGTACTAACTCATGGGCTGTGATATTCGGAGTTGCTGGTGGTGCCTTGGCAAGCATAGTGAATGCAATGGAGCATGGAGGCCAAGTTGGGATGGTATTCGAGATGTACAGAAGCAATGCTGGTTTCTTTAAGCTTATGGAAGAGACTATAGAATCAAACATAAATGAAAGAAATGTATGGGGAAGAGAAAATGGGGAAGTTTTTGAAATGAAGATGGCATTACAACTAGGAAGAAGCCTATCAGAGCTCAAACATCTTGCAGCTTCTTCAAGAAATGCTGAGGAGGTCATTGATGAAGAATTTGCCAGCAAGCTTTTCTAGGGCTAATTTGAAGCTTAATCATCAACCTCTTTGTTAATAACCTGATATGATTTGTTGGTTTTTTGTGTATATAATCTAACAACATTTTTATATTCATCAGAATATTAGTACCTTTGAGGTTTTCAGGTCTTCTTTCCACTTTACGTTAAATTAATTAGCTAGGGTACTATTTTGTGCACTTAGTTGACAGTTTTTAGAATAATTAATTAAAGCATCATCATCCCTTAAACCCATGATAGGAGACTTCTTAAACACAAAATAATTGAAGGAATCCATCAACATGCATGAGAAGGTCAATAAATTGTTAAAGAAATGAAAACTTAGTTGAAATTCATCTTTATAAACTTAATTTAACGATTGCGTATCTAATAATTTTTTCTAAGCACCAGATTTAAGGTTTGATAATTTATTATATAATGAAAATTAAGAAAATCTGCCTCCATAACCAGTAGAAGAGGTCAGATTTAGACGTTGAGTTAGCTATTTTAATGGAAGAAATTGTCTAATTAATATTTCTTGGTAGAAATTAAAGAGGTCTGACTTGGAAAGCAGGGACCGACATAAATTGTCTTGGACATTCTATGGTATAATATTTATAATATATACTTGCGTATCTTATTTTTCAAATATTTCAACAGGCTATCTGTATTTTTATTTATTTATTCCATGTATAGTTTGTAATCGTTTATCACGTGCCAGCTATGCTAACCTCCGGTGAAATAAAAATGTCAAGTTTATTATAAAATTGCCATTATGCATGTGTTATAAAACCTATGCCTTTAATCGGTTTTTTTCGATTCAAAAACTAATTATTTAGTCCATACCGGTAAGTTATTTACTGAATATATTATTAATATATAATACTAATAATGTAATTTTCAACAAGTTGAAAGATGATTAATTAAAGGGTCCACACCGTTAAGTTCTTAATCTATCTATTATTAATACATAATACCAAAAATATAATTTCCAACCAAGCTGAAAGATGATGAATTAAAGGTCACAAAATGTTTATAATTTTTTTGTTATTTTTTTTAAATGGTTTTTATTCTTGAGAATTAAGGGTCACGAAAATAGCATGAAAGATGATTTTTGGCTTTATTATAATGATGGAGATAGTTAAAGAGAGAGAAAAAGAATGGATAAAGGAGAAAAATAAGGCATTAAAAAAAAAAAAAAACAAATTGGCAACGAAAATTTAGTGCAGCAAAAATATCACATCACTATTTTAACAAAATAATAATAATAATAAAAAGACTAAATTATTAAGTTATTGTTGAAATTAAAATATTAATGTTTATTATTTTTCCTCCTCCGTCGTAAAGAAATTATCTTACTTTTTATTTTGGTTTGTCTCATAATAGTTAATTAGCTTGTTAAAATATTAAGTTATGCATTTTTCTACGATGTTTCTAATTAAAACTCATTTTAATTATCCGAAGCCTACGTACAATTAGAAAGAGGCATTTTGGGGGAAAAAAATTGAATATATGACACTTCAATTAATGATTTTCTTAATCAGTAAAAAAATAAACATAACAATTTTTTTAAAACAAAAAAAATATATATATATATATATATTATTTAGACTTTTTGTGAGTCGGATTGTCTAATGGGCTACTTGACTGCTTCAAGCCGAAGAGTTATTCGTTGGGTTTAGGTGGGGATTTCAAGTCCATTAATCCAGTTACTTAACAAGTCAATACTGTTGAATTATTAAACTAGAGTATTCTAAATCACTAATATGTGTTATTAATTAATACTTTGTATGTTTTAAAATTTTGATGCTTGATTTGAATAGAAAAAAGTAATCACAAATGTTTTTTCTTCAATTTCTTTTCGGTTCTTTGAACCGAACCGACGGATCCAAAATGTGGGTTGCAAAATCTATTTAGAATCATGTTTGGGTCAATGATATTAGCTCGAGTAATCCAAGGAGAACAATGAGGCTGACCCAACCCTACCAAACCCATAAAGAGGTTTACTTCCTCCTAATTAGGAAGCAAATGGAATTTAATTAGTTGAAATTTGGCCAACTTCTAATAATTAATTAATTGATTAGAAATCAATTTGTGTGTAGCTAGCAGCTAGCATGTTCATGTGAATACAACACTTTACACCCACCACCCCTCATCATTTGGCAAAGTCATAAAACTGGTAAGTAGATAATCAAAACTATCACCATCGATCTTTCCTCTTTACATATTCTTACAAAAATAGTCCACAAGTAACATGGCCACAAAGGTGATTAGCTTTTAGCTTGATAACAACATGGGTAATGATGGATGTATATATATTCAGAACACGAAAACTCTAATGTATAGATAAATTCTATTTTGTTTATAAAAGTTTTTTTTTTTTTTTTCATTGTTATAATTCCGATTTATGAGAAGAATTTTTTTTTTTTTTTAAGAGATATCGTTCTTTGTATTATTTTCGAAAAAAGTTAACAAACTATATATAATCATACATTCTAGTAGTTACCCGGTTAGTTCATCTACCTTAAGCTACATGATTTGACGATCCCTAAAAATATTCAGTTTGTTGTGATTAGGTAGCTTGATATATATTTAATATTTGTAACTTTAGTCCTTATATATTTAATATTTGTAACTTTAGTCCTTATATATATATATATATATATATATATATATATATATATATACACACCTGAAACTTGAATGAAAAGCAAAATTAATATTTCCCTGAACTGAAAAAACATCATTGATTTTGGCTCCAAAATAATGTATTTTTTTAAATTTACTCATTTCTTTAGGATTTCATTGAGAAATTGATGGAAACCCATAAAAATCTTCTCAATTCCTTTCATTTTCTTTATCAATTTAGGAAAACATATTCACTGATCGAGAAAAAAGAGAAATTGAGAGATTTTTTAAGGGCTTTTCCGTCAATTAACAATAAAATCACAAGAGAAGAGACAAATTCAAAAATCAAATGGTTTAAAAAAAAAAAAAATCTCAAAAGGGTATTTGTCTTCTTTTTTTTTAATTCAAGAAAATATTTTACAATTCAGCCTATAGTCAAACATTCATTCACGCATCTATCCGTCCTTAAAAAAAGAAGAAGGAATAATATAAAGTTTAAAAGTGTTGGTAGGATTTTCTTCATCCTATAAATATTGAGTTCTGAAATTTAATTTTTATTATATCCGATAGTTTCATTTAATAAAATAAGATTCGAGTCTTATTTACTATAATTTTTTAATCATAATTATATAATAGATAAAAACTACCTCTCAAAACCCGTTCTTACTTTCACTAGGAAAAAATAAAAAATAAAAAATCGATCACGATGCACAATCACATTTACAAGTACTTAATTCCCACAAAATTGATGCACATGCATGAGAAGAATTAAAGCCATGAGCATATGCAACCTTGGAGGAAGTGGAGGTGGATGGGGATGGGGATGGGGATGGGATCTATGACGAAAGCCATGCATGATCAAGTAGTGTTGCTTTAGCCTTTAAAAAATATTATCCTTTTTACAGAAGGCATGGACCTAGCTACCCACCATCAACCAAATTTTAGTACGTTTCCATCTTTTGTCACCCACCCTTTTAATACTTTCTGACGTTGATTTCTTAAAATTTAGGGTTTGTGAAAAAGAAATTATAATAAAATTGAAGTCCGTAAAAAATGTACTCGCCTTTCTCAATCTTATACGTACTTCGTGTATTATATTGTGAGCATTTGTTGGGAAATCTTACATATAACATTCAAGGCTAATTCTCTATTGTCGGATGTAGCCTGTTTAATTTATTTTTTTCCTTTTTCTTTTTATTGCAGTAATATAACTAACTCTCTTGTTTTTTTTTTCCTTAAAAAAATAAATAAAGGCCATGAGTAAGACTTTAAAAGGTTTAATAACAAAATTCACGAGTAAATTATAAATTAGTTCTAGTTTCGAGGAATGAATTAATTATTTTTTTTAAAAAAACTAATTTTTAGTTCTAGTATTTTTAATTTTTTGCAACTTAATTAATCATTTTTCGTTATTTTTCAATTTAATCTGATTTTTTTAAGAAATAAAATAAATAAATAAAACATATCAAAGGATTGATGAAAAAATAAGTCTTTTTTTAAATAAAATAATATTAAATTAAGAGTAGTCATCACTAGTCAAAGAACTAAATAATTAGTTTTTGAAAAAAAATTAATCCATTACTTAAAACCAAGGGGACTAATTTATAACTTGAATTGAAGTGGTAAACATTTAAAGGCTTTTTTATCAATAGATTTGCATTTTACTTCATTTATTTGTTCATTGATCACAAGAATTAAATGAATAGAAATACTAACTCCTTAAATTAGAACTCCTCATCAAACTTGATGTTGTCTTCGTAATTATTTTTACTTCCATTTTAGGCCTCATGGTGAGTAATAAATTAGTCTTTTTAGTTTCAAGAAACAAATTAATTGATCTTTTTTATTTCCAAAACTAATTATTTAGTTCATTGACCATTGTTTTACTACATTTAATTTAATATTATTTTATTTTAAAACATATCTTTTTTTTTCTCATCAATCCTTTCTCTTTTTTTCTATTTTTTAAAACAAAAAATAAAATAAATTGAAAATAATTAAATTACAAGAAAATTTCAAAATACAAAGACTACATGATTAATTTTTAAAATAAAAAAATTAATTAATTTTTTTTTCGAATAGAGAAACTGATTTATATTTTACATGCATCATGGTACATGTCTATTTTAACTTTCACTTTACCACTTTCTATTTCTTGAACTTAGAAATGCTACTGAAAAGTCGACAATGTTCCAAAATAGAGTTCCGTTGTTGGTCACCATCAGCTAATTTTAGCATACCATATACTAGATGGGATCCATTAGGTTGAAGCATTTTCCAAAAACAAAAATAAATTTTAATAATAATGATTTTGATCACACGTATTATTTCATGAATTTATTGAAAAAAATACAAAAAAATAAAATTAAACCTTATAGTTTATAAATCCTTTTTACTTCTGACATGGAGAAACATATATCAAAAAAAAAAAAAAGAAAATCTTAAATTGATATAATTACAAGAAAAATCATCGTAGAGTGTAAAAAAAGGGTTGATGAATTAATTTATTCTTATATAATAGAGTAATTATTCAATATATCTTTATGTTTTTAATTAAATTAATTTTATTTTTAAATATATATTAATTGTATAATCTTTTTTTCAAGATTTTTAAATTAAATTATCAAAATTAGTCATATGATTTTCATATGAAAACATTCTATTAGACTAGTTTATAAAGATAAAAAATGAAAGAAAACCAGAAAATTTCTCAAAAAAATTAACTATCAATATTTGTTCTATTTGTGTACTTTGAAGAGCAGAATAGATACAAATAAAAAAGAAATCTATATCTATAAAAAATAACAAAAATATTTTTACTAATTAATTTTTTTTCCCCCTTTGTATCTATCTCGTTTATAAGTTACGCATTGATAATTATTCTTTAACTAGCATGAAGAAAACCATTCAGCGAAGGAAAGGAAGGAAAGCGACATTTATCACAATCATTTTTTCCCCTTTCTAACGGCGAGTTGTTCTGAAAAAGCACATGTAATTAAAATGTTTAGGACAAAATCACACATAGTTCATCAAGTTTCAATATTTAGTCCAATCAGCATCTCTACTTTATCTTTTGCCAATATCCTCCTACTCTAACTCCACATTGTCGACAATAAGTCTTGATCCGCAGTGATAATGAGTATTGCTAAACAGTAAATGAATAATAATGCATCTAGTTTTTTTTTTTGGTAATTATATGTTTTCCCATACACTTTATATAAATTAATTTATTTTTGCAGCTTTCAAATTGAAAATATTAGACTTGTCATTTTAATTTTCTATTTAAAATTAGATCACATTGATTGATAGATTCATATTTTTGCTATTTTTAAATAAAAATAATTGATTTATTTTAATCATAACAAATGATTATTTTGACTAAATATACAATATAGGTTTCGTATGTATGATATATAAGTTGATTTATTTTTAATGTTTTTTGAGTTGAAAATATAAGACTCGAGATCTTAATCCTACACTTGGGTTTAGATTGAAGGTTGGTGAATTCATTTTTTTCCCCCTATCTTTAAATTGAAAGGATTGGTCTGCCTCAATTTAGAGTACAGGATTAATTTGATTAAATTTGAAAAGATAGGGACCATACATGATTTCTACCTCATATATCAATAAATGAAATTTTGAAGCAGACTCCAAAAAATAGTCACATTAGTACCAAGAAATAGAAAACCCACCCTCTATTTATCCATTCCATTGAATAAAAAAACCTCATCTTTTATGTGATCTCTGTAAATTTTCTTTGATCACCATCTTCATTGCTAAAAATACCTCAAACCCAACAAAAGTTCTTGAGCTTGAGCACCCAAAGACTCCATCTTTCAATATTTAACTCAAATAGACTCTTTTTTTCCTAATAGAACGCTGAAACATGATTCAGCTTTTGTTTACAGTGATATTTTCAGAGATGGCAATGATATTGTTATTTCTTTTCAAGACCCCATTAAGGAAGTTGTTGATAATGGGCTTGGATCGAGTCAAGAGAGGGCGTGGACCAGTCATGGTTAAGACAGTTGCCGGGACAGTATTTGTGGTTTTAATGTCAAGTGTTTATAGTATGGTGAAGATCCGGAAACGCGGGATCGATGATGGTGGTGTTGTTAATCCGACAGACCAGGTTCTTATGGCCAAACATCTTCTTGAGGCTACTCTTATGGGTAATAATTCTTGGTTTATTGAGTTATGTTTGTGTCATGTTTTTTTGTTTTGTTAAAGTTATGAGCTTTGTGGGGTTAATGTAATACGATTGAATGTGTGTCGAAGATTTGATTTTTATTAAGATGTTTGCGATTGTTTTTGTGGGGTGATGCTTTCACTGTTTTATTCATGATTTGAAGAAAGAAATGGCTATTTCATTTGGGATTGGAGATGCTTAGATCCATTGTTAATGCTGAAGAATGATATCTAAATTAGAGATGTGTGCTTTAGTTTTGATTGTGAAATTGAGTGTTTTTTTTTTTTTTTTTAATGATGTGATGAAACGAGGCATTTGATTTGAAACTATTTATTGAGTAGCTTTTTAAGGATTTGGAAAGATAGGATTGTATCATCCATCACTATGGAAGATGGATCATCAAGCGTTTAGTGCTGCGGAAGAAAAAAATATATTTTGAGTTGCACATCTCCAATTTCTGAATTTTGATTGACCTTGAGCAAAGAGTCCAAATATCATGTTTTTCATTGTTAGATCAAGGTAGGATTTTGGATTTGGACATCTTTGGTCATGATTTTAGGAGAGTGTCAACTAGGTGATTCTTTCTTTTTTGTTGCGTTGAAGCTCTTGAAGTGTGATACTTATATGATGTTAGAAAATCATTTCAAATGGCATCAATGCCTTCACATGTTGTCCTTCTTTTCCAATTTTAAGATGATTTAACTCTGCCTTGATGCTTGGTAATGCCATTAGACGCGAACAGATGTGCCGTTTTTTTGAATAACAAAATGAAAAAAGCCTTGACTAGGAAACTTTAAGTCAAGAGCAATACATGCTGTGATTTTTCTCTTGTACCGCACTACTATGTAGGGAAAGCAATGATAGCCTACTTTCCTATGCATGTGCATGCCCTGCAGACTATCCTTACCTTAAGATGTCGAACTCATAGCATCCTGTAGCATACATTTGCAAAAGTACTTCCAAATATGGCATTTTTCTTTACCGATGAAGTTCTCTTCAGCTGTATGGAGATTTTTTTTTCCTGTTATATATGTGCTCTTGTCTATTTGTACATTGATTATGGTTATAAACTCAAATAACAATGAGGTGAAGATGGATTGTATAACTTCCAAATATTTATTTTTCATTTCAGAATGCTATACAACAACGCCGTGGTCGTAATAAGATTCAACATGCTGTTTTCAAGCATTTGTTTTTCATTTTAGAATGCTGTGCAAGATCTCATTCGTAATAAGATTCTATATGCTGTTTTTCAAACATGTTTTTCATTTCAGAATGCTCTGAAACTTCAAATGCTGAGCAACACCTTGGTCATAATCAGATTTTGTAACTTTACAGCTTTGGCTGGTGGCATAATATTTGAAAATATGTACTTGTTTCCCTCCTCTAATTCTTCTCTCACCATTTAGTAAAATTGTGCAAAAGAAACCTTGTTCCACAAGATGTCATGTTTACTGTAAAGAACTTCTGCAGTTCCCTGTTTGTTTGCTGTGCCTCCAGAATGACTATCACCTCTATTTAAATACCTTCTATGCTATGATATGCTATCTATTTCTCGCATTTTTTGGAATAGCTCTCCAGTAAACCTATTCATGAATCTTCTAGAACATAGTGTTGGAAACCGTATTACTTTAACCAATGTATGTAGGGAATGGTGTTAAGTTCTTGCTTTTGTGGCATATATCATCTTTTCTGGGAAGCACTTTTAAATGTGAGAGTTTTGTCTTTTACTAAATCTTTTGAAATTCTTTTTAATTCTTGAGTTGAATGACTAGGCTATTTATCTTTGCAAATTCTGTTTTTCAAGACCTTATTGGCTTCTCAACGTATACAAACTTGTAACTGTTTGCAGGTTCTGTCCATTTCCTTGCACTAATGATAGACCGACTTGTAACTATTTGCAGGTTCTGTCCTTTTCCTTGCACTAATGATAGACCGACTGCACCATTATATCAGAGAGCTCCGTATGCGGAGGAAGAGCATGGAGGCTGTAAAGAAACAAAATCGAAGTTTTGAGGAGGGCAAGGTTGAGGAGACCAAAGCATTGGAAGCAGAAGTGTCCACACTGCGAGAAAAACTTAAACAGCTGGAATCTGAACTTGAAGTCAAGTCAAAAGAGGTAAATACATCAGAAGCCAATGCAGTTGCTCTAAGGAAGCAATCTGAAGGTTTCCTTTTTGAGTATGATCGTTTGCTTGAAGAGAACCAGAACCTACGAAGCCAGTTGCAGTCTGTGGACTTTAGAGTTTCACGATCAACTAGCAAGAAGAATACTTGAGGAGCTGAGCCCCACTTGTTAAATAGTATTTTCATCCTCCTCTCAGTTTCTTTTTTGTTTTTCCTTACTATTACTGGGGGCTTCCATGGTGAGTTTGTTAGTTAGGGTTGAATTGCCTTCTATTCATTGCTGTAAGTGTGGAGAAAGGCAAACCGAAAAGCAGAGAAAGGGAGGTTAAACATAGGTTCTAATTTTGTGTTTAGTTCAGTTCAGTTCAATTCAAATGTAGAGCTTAACGCCGAAAGCAAATGGATATTGTTTTCCAGCACAAACTCTTTACATAGGTTGGTGCAATAGAGAACATATACTGCTGATCTTCTCTTCTTTCTGAACATAAATGGTCCGGGTGTTTCGGACTAACATTTTTTAGATTAGAGATGGAGAAAAACTCAAACTAGAGCTCTCGCCTCTCTTACTTCGCAAAAATACAAACTTTGATTTGAATGTAACTTACCAGAGACATGAAGAGGAACGAAGAGAGAAAGAACAGCATCTTTGATGCAGTATCAAAAGCTCCGGAAATGGAGTTCCAAGCTAAACTTGCCATGCTTGGTGCAGCAAAGAACAATTTGTTTTTGTTTGATTGTTTGTTTGTTTGTTTTCCTAAGTATTTGTGTATTATTTCGACTTCAAAAGGCTATTCAGTCATATTTAATCTGTGTTGAATATGTAGCTTCTTCCTATCATGATTTTTCTCCTGTAGCACTTGCATGTGCCACCTTTTCATGCTTGGTAAAAGCATTGTAACAATCCTTTTAGACTTAGTTTTAAATTATATATGCAGTTAAAAAAAAAAAGGCTTATTGTGCTGTTAAAATAATAATCCTGAAAATCATTTTCGTAAATACACTGGTTGTTGTTAATAAGTTTATTCTAATTTGTATTTTTTTAATAATTTTATTAATTGAACCTACTAATAACATTATATTTTTAATTTTGGTAAAAAAATTAATAATAATAAGTTGACACATGTCGTAATTCTATGAGATTTAATACCAATAGTCTAAAATATAAATGAAAAAACATAATTAAGACATAAATCAAGACAAAAAAAGAATACGAAATCAAGAGTCAAAGAGATTCTTGCAACTATTAAATCTTTCTGTTTTTTTTTTATAGCTTTTAATTTAATTTAAATATAAATAAAAAATCGATGCTTATTTAATTTAAAAATAATGAATTTAATTTCGATTCAAATGAAATTCAAATATATATTTGCGTGGACGAGTTGAGTTTGGGTGGGTTATCAATGCTAACCCAAGCCCATAAAAAGTCCAATTTTAATAACCCAAAGAAACACGTACGTTAATCAACATCTTGCTCTGTCTGGCCTGTGATTACTTTGCCTTCGTGCTTGAGAAAAGAAAGGAGGTTAGTTTCTCAAATTTTTGCTTCTTCAAAATAACTATCCCTCTTCTTTGTCAACTATTTTGTTAGCATGGCTTCTTTTGGCTACATTGTTGAATATGGTCGTTGAGGTTGCTCGTAACAGAACGTGTTCTGTTAACAGAACGTGTTCGATAAAATGCTTCTGAGAGTGGTATTTTCTAATATTTAATACTGAACATGGAGAAGGTTGTGAACTGATTACTAAGTTTAAGATTTTGCATCATCATGCTTGTTCCTTGATGGGTTCTTAAGGTTTGATCGCAATTCATTGTTTTCTTTTGATTTGTCACTGTTTCATGAATTGCTTGAGTTCTAACTTTAGTGAGTAGTTTATAATTTGGCTTCTTTGATGTCTTTTATAGTTGAAGTTGTGGTGTTTTGGTTTGAAGTCAATCTACACTTGCAATTAGGTAATATCCTGTGGTGAAGTCATAGTCTTTCTCTCTCAGAAAGATCCTGACAGGGTTCTATTCACTCCATAGAGTACAAAGATGCAGATACAATATATCAAGAATTCAACTCTGAGACTCACCACTCTCAGTCGCCTCCAGTTTTATGTAAGTTACTTTTACATCCGGATATTATAGCCTTGGTCGGGGTTCTTCATTTTTAACTTTTGTGTTGGCGCGTGGGTGGTGATTGGCAGAGAGAGATGCATAGTAGAAATAAGAAGGCAATGGAGTTCATAGCAAAAGGATGGAGTGCTGTGAAGGAAGTGGATAGAGTCATCGATTACTGCGAACTCAATGATAAACGCCTTATCCCTCTCCTCAGAGTATGCCTTTTTAAAAAAAATAAATTTTGGTTATCAAAAGTAGTGAAAATCTTTAAAATGCTCATTTGGATTTTGTCTTAGTGTTGTTTTTATTTTTTGGGGTTTGACATTAGACCGCAAAGGAGAATTTCGAGCTTGCTTTGGAGGCTGACAACTCAAATACCCATGCTCGGTTTTGGTTGTCCAAATTGCATATGAAGTACCATGTTCCTGGAGCATGTAAAGCTGTGTAAGTTCATTTTTACTCTTCTTTTTCTTAGTTTGGTGTGCCTGCAGTCATGGTCTTAAATGTAAGCTTGTTTACTGCACTAGTGTGTCAAGACAACTTGTGAGTCTGGATTAGCTGAGTTCAAGATTTGATATGTTATCTTTTCAGTTTTGTTATATCCCTTGGATGATATTTTAATCCCCTAATTTCTGGGTCTAATCAAGAATTTTTTTTATTTTTTTATACTCTATAATAATCATGACTTTGCTCATTCCTTGTTTCTGTGAGGTTGAGCATTCAACATTTCCATGAATATTGTCCCTCTTATTTCCATATTGACATCTGCATGTGTCACATTTTGACTCACAGTATGTTTGGGTACCTTTTATTTGCATTACTGATGCTGTTTTTCTTTTTTCTTTTTTTTTGTCATGAAATAGAGGAGCTGCTTTATTAGTGGAAGCTGCGGAAATGGGAGATCCAGAAGCACAATATGAATTAGGTTGCCGTCTAAGAGTTGAGGTTAGGCTTAGTATGTTCATACTGATACTATTGCTATAGACTGGTTTTATGTGAAAATTTTGGCAAAAATTTATCAAGCTTCTATTCTGTTACGCTAGACTACAATCCTTGGAAAACAAAGAATTCAGGTTTTTTTTTTTTTTTTTTTTGGAAATATTGCATACAATTATTTTGATTGCCTTCAGCGTACAGAAATCATGTTCCCAATGATTATTTTAATTAACCTATGTATAAACTGAAGCCAATCTAAAGTTGTTTTAATAAGGCCTTGTACGGGTTTTAATCTTGATCTCCATGGTAAATGTTTTATTCTACATCTATTTCATTTCCTTCACTTAAAACTTCTAGCTTGATGAATTAATTTGAATTCATATTTATGAGCTTTCAGGCTTAATAGTTTAAATACCTGATATTACTATTGGTAGTCTGCATGATCTTGAGGTATCTAGATCCTGATAGCATTAGCTTGACAAAAGATTTTAAAGTAGCATTCGGCCCTCCCCTTGTGTATGAGAATTCCATTGTTTTGTGGTTGATCTATTAGTTCTAAATGTTACCTAATGTATCTTTAGTAATCTTCTCTGTTTTCTCTTTTTTATTTTTTTGGATAGAATGATTATGTCCAATCAGATCAACAAGCTTTTTATTATATAGAGAAGGCTGTCGACAAGGTATGTTTCACTTTGTTTTTTTTTTTTTTCATATAAAATGATTATTGATGAAGTTATATGTCTTGAGACCTTATTTGAGCTAGCTATATTCTAGTTACATCCAGGTGCTCTTTACCTTCTTGGTGCTGTATACTTGACGGGAGATTGTGTGAAAAAAGATATTTCGTCAGCTTTGTGGTGTTTCCATAGGGCATCAGAGAAGGTAATAAACAGGATTCTTTATGCTGACTAAATTGCACTAGTCGACTCTCTCTCTTTGCCTTTTTTTTTTTCCCTTTCCAGGTGGGGGTTAGGGTATATGTTTTCCAAACTTATTGAAGTCAAAACTAGTAGACTTATTCTAATGCAAGTTGGAAATGTTGGCATTAGGCTTTTTTTCGTACACTGTCTGTAGTTATCAAGATATCTTTCTCTATAGGACAGAGAGTAAGAATTAAAGGCAACCTTGCAGAGTTACTTGAGATAAATTCAACAATCAGGTTCTGTCCTGAAAAAAATCAAATCAGGTTGCTTCACTTGCGTTCTGATGTGTCTGGAAGTAGAACTTTCTAAGTAAGTAATTTGATGACCTTATGCATAGAGTTGAACTCCGCAGTTACAACTGGAAGACTCATGATTGCAGACTACATGTAATGTTGTAATAGAAAATGGTTCCTTTCATTGCTGATAAAAGGAAAATGGTAAGGCATAATTTCCGACTTATTCTAGAATATCGTTTGATTAACAACTCTGTGTGACGTCTCTTTACTGCTTTTATTTTATGTAGGGACATGTTGGTGCAGCTATAGCATATGGATCTCTCCTACTTAGAGGTGAGCTGTTCCAGGCTTCCAGCTCCTTTCCTTTTCCTTCTTTCCCTTCCCTTCATTGAAATTCAGAGGGATGATTTTCAGCTTTTTAGTGATGTCTTTGTTTTTCTTCCATTTCCATTACATAGTTAACATCCTATGTTATGAAGGGCATTTAATTGTAATTGAATTTTAACTAAATGACCTCTTATGGATATCATGTTGCACAAGCTGTCATTGTTAAAGTTGATAGAGATAAGTAAGTCCCTTGGTAGGTTCTAAGATCTTTGTCCATGGAGATGATTTAGATTAAAGGTTTTTTCATCTAAAAGATAATTAGAAATTCATCTACTTAGTCTTTTACTTGTGCAAAATGGAAAACACAAGTTATTAATTTTAATTTTGGGTTCCTTCTTGTTCCAGGTGCTCAAGTCCCAGAATCTCTAACGAAATTCTGTTCGAAGAGGAGTTCTTCTGCAAGAAAAGTGAAAAACACTGAAAGTACTGAGATGGATCCAGTAGAGAGAGCAAAGGCACAATTCCAGATTGCAGCAAAAGCAGGATCTGATCTTGGATTAAAGTGGCTGCAAAGACTTGACGAGGAAGAGAATCGTCTACTTGAGGAGAGTCGATCTAAGGAACCATCCTCCCAAAACTAAGTTGGTGTATCAAAGTGGTTGCAAAAGCTTCCGGAGGAAGAGAAACGTCAACTTAGTGAAAATTGATCTCTGGAAGCCAAATTGATGTGACTAAAATATATTTTGTCAGCTCCCCCATGATTCATGCTTGAGCTTTAACCCCCAACTTATGTTTCTAAACAAGTTTAGGAAACCCTGAAATGTTAAGGATCATGCTGCTAACCAATGTACTTGGTTTAGATTTCTGTGGAGTACAAGGAAAATGCCATTCAAGCGAGCAAAACATATGAAGCTTCTTGCTGATGAATATCAGTAGAATCCATTGGAAGAGTGGAAGACCATTCAATATGAATGCTGCAAAGGATGATGTGAATATTAAGGTAATTTGCCCAGTAAAATGCCCTTGTTGTCCTTTCAAACCCAATTCAAAATTGGAAATACTAAAATAATTTGATCCCTTTAAATCTAATAAGAAGAAAATTACATGTAAGAATATGAATTTGCATAGGTTTAATGATAATAGAAGCTCTTGTCGTATTATTTTTTGACAATTATAATCTTATGGTTTCAATTTGGTCCTTGTTGTCAGTTAATAAAAGTCCCTTCGTTCATGATAAATCTAATTTTTTTAAAAAAAACAAATGGACTGATATTTGAAAGAAAAAAATCTGTTAGTTTTTTTTTATTTACATTGGACTTTTTTATATCTTATTTTAAAAGCTAAAAAATGATTGATTAATTATTTATTTATTTATGCTGGATTTTTTTAATATAATTTTTTACAACGTTTTATCTTTTCTAGCTAATTTTATTAATTAATAATTCTCAATCTTTATACAAATCCCTGTCTTTTTTTTTCGTGTCAGAAAATTACTTAGAAAAAAGAATCTAATTGTGGTTGTGTGCATTTGTTTTGCATTATTAATCTTTAAGGAAAAGTTTACAAATGTAAAATTTAAAAACTGTCAAAAAGGCAATTTTGGTTCGTTTAATGATGACACTCATTTGGCTTTTTAATTTAATATAATTTAATTTCCTTTTTAAAATTAAAATTTCTTTAGTAATACGCAAAAAAAATTAAAAAAATTAAAAGTTCATATATTCAAATGGAAAGAGTAAAAAATAGAGACACTCAAGTAAAACAAATCTTAAAGTTCTCCAACGAAATATAAAATAATATCGTATATTTTTACGTCGGTGAAAGGCCACTTATGCCCCCAACAACTGCTTATCCCCACATGAGTCCTCTAACAAATGAGTTTTTCAATTGAGTCCCTCATTTAAATATGCGTCAATTAATTAATTATGGCTGCAAATGTAGTTTAGATTTGGTTGGTTGGTTAAATTCCAATTAGATTCATGGGATATTCAATTGATTTTTTTTTTTTAATTGGAAGATTGATGGGGTATTTATCATTTTTTTTCTACCGCTATTATTTTTTTTTAATCTGTCGTATTCATCTTAAATTGTTGTGACTGATCAATTTTATATGGATGAAAAAAAACGTTATGTAAGAAGAAATATGTAAATTATGAGTACTCATGTCTCTATGATATATATATATTTCACTATTTACATATAAATACATATTTCGCAAATTACACTCCATCCGTTATTCGAATTTGATCAAAGTTAACCCTTAATAATAAATTTGGTCAAATCCAACTCTTTAGTTCTAAAAAGAAAATTCCCATACAGGAGGAATTAATTAAGAAGATTTTTAAATGCTTTTCCTTCAATTTATTCAATGAAACTCTAAAAGAAGAGACGAATTTGAAAAATCATATTATTTACAAGGCAGAATCAGGAATTTTTTAGTGAATGTTAACGTGAAAGAATAAGCCTACCATGCAACATTGAATTTTCTCGTTGATTTCTTGGACAAGGCTGGTCTACAAGAATGTCATACAGCATCAGTAAAGAACAACTATGGTTGCAATAGACCTAGATTTGAATGTAACTTACCATAGACATGTAAAGAGCAACTATAGCAAGAAGAGCATCTTTGATGGAGTATCAAAAGCTCCAGAGATGGAGTTCTAAGCTAAACTTGCCATGCTTGGTGAAGCAAAGAACCAAAAAGATCAGGAACGTAGCCTTGCCCTTTATAAATTATACTAATTTCCATTGCAATTTGTGTCTGAAATGGAATATCGATGGCTCAGCTGTAGGGAAACCAAGAAGATCAGGACTTGGTGGTCTCTTATGGAATCATGACGGGAAGTTAATTTCTTTGCATTTCTTCTTCTCCTACAGGCATTAGACACTAGAGAGAGCCATCAAGTCTTGCTAATCAAATGGAGTGGACTTTTGAATGAGATTCAACAAATGTACTTGGCAGACAGAAACGACAGTGGTAGGGCTCGGAGAATATGCAAAATGCGTCTGACTCCATTGCGTCTTTACCCAAATCTTTAAAGTCAGCATTTTTTATACATATTTGTACGTAGAGAAGGCAATCATGTAGCCTGTTTTTTTAGCAAAACAGAGCTTTAGTTAAAAAAACAGAGTTCCTTTCACCTCTCTTACTTGGCAAGAATACAAAGTTTGATTTTATAATTATGATTTTTGTATGTACAATTGACTATGGCTTAACCTGAAGTTCTTGTTTTTGAACCTGAAGTTCTTGTTTTTGAATTACAGGAAAAATAAAAATTAAGTGCAGGGTCATTTCCGTGGAGAAACCTATCAAAGTTAAATGCGGTGAGCACCATCAAGCCAAGGAAAATCAGAATCGACAGTGCTGATAAGACAAGCATCAATCCTGATGCTATATGGCCTTTAATCTCTTTTGCATACTCAGCAGAAACGAGTGCCAAGAATGTTAGTGTGAAGGAATAAGCCCACCACGCAACATTGAATTTTCTCAGTGATTTCTTGAAAAGCGCTGGCCTACAAGCCTGTTACACAGCATATAGAAGATTTGTTAGATAAGAGCAAACTTTTCATCACACAGAACAAATATGGTTAGGTCTAGCAGTAAAAAGGTTGTCTTAGTTTGTTCAAAACTAAGGTTAAATTCTTATTGTTTATCTTTTAGTGGTATCAATCTTGGGCTGATTTAGCCTAAGAGGTAGTCCAGTAAAAACTAAACGTGTTCTAGTACTAACTTAGTCCAGAAAGTGGTAGACTTAATCTTGGTAAAGGCTAAATGTGTTTTAACGTTAGTTTAGTCCAGAAAATGATCGACTTAGTCTTTATTGATGTGAAAGGTAACCGAGAATACCTTAACACCTGTAAATATATCTTTTTAAAAGCTCTAGTTTTGAATGTAACTTACCAGAGACATGAAGAGGAACAGGGAAAGAAAGAACAGCATTATTTTAGTCCAGAAAGTGGTGGACTTAGTCTTGGTAAAAGCTAAACGTGTTCTAAAACTAGTTTAGTCCAGAAAGTGATCGACATAGTCTTTGTTGATGTGAAAGGTAGCCGAAAATACCCGAATACCTATATATATATATATATATATTTTTTAAAAAAGGTCTAGTTTTGAATGTAACTTACCAGAGACATGAAGAGGAACAGAGAAAGAAAGAACAGCATCTTTGACGCAGTATCAAATGCTCCTGAAATGGAGTTCCAAGCTAAACTTGCCATGCTTGGTGCAGCGAAGAACAAGAAGAATGCAGGCCTCAGAAGTGCAGGAAAGTTATTCCCACCCGATAAGCGTTGGTAAAGCGTGACAAAGAGTACCAAGTAATGCACCATGCCAAGAGAAAACATGCAGACTGCACTTTCTTTCCACCCCATCTGAGCTGCTGCTCTTGAAACCACCAAATTTCCTATTACCGATAGCTGGCTAGTCGGATTTGCAAGCGTGGATAGGAACTTCTTCTCTGTTGTAAACCACTGTCCATAGAGTTTTATATCAAGCATCACAACAGGAACAGCAAAGATGCAACAAAGAGAAAAATAGGGAACGATCTTTGAAACAGATATCGGCGACGATTGAAGCAACAGAAGCCATGAAATCCAAGGAGCGTACAAGTAGTTTACTCCTATGTAGTGCAAGAACTCTTCCTTCACCATGTTAAAGTGAAAGAAACATTTCAGAAGATAGATAAGAGAGAGGGAAATTTGTATCAAAAGAGCAAGGCACCATAGAAAAAGAAAAGCAGTTGAAGGAAGCACACGAAATACGTGCCAGACTTCTTGTGAACCATTATTGTTAGGCTCACTCAGGATCTTCCAAAGCAAAGCTTGTGCTCCAAAAGACAAGCTTATCCTGAAGTAGCCTGCATGGGTCCTAGTTAAAATGGTAGACTCTGATGGCTCGTCAACCTTAGGTTGGCAGCCGTTTTGTTCTTTCCTGGTGATGATGGAAGCATCAATTCTGATCTCAATTTCTGGCTTAACATCTGTAGCTTCCATATCTATTGGACGAAGTGGTCCTCAGTATAAGAACTCCTGCATTTCAGTGTCAGGCTATATGGGTGCTTATATAGGGAGAGAAATGGGGAAGAGACAAGACAAAATCAATAGGAAATTATGCATTAGGCGTTAAAGCCATCAGGCCCCATATTCTGTGGAGGACATAGTTTTGCTTGTTGACATAAGAAAAACTCCAACATCTGCTGAAAAGAACGTCTTTTACCAAAAACAAAACAATATGTTAAAATGGTAGTTTCCATGGCTTGGAATTATGACCAAAATTCATAAAACTAGTGGTTCGAGATATGAATAAATTGAAGCCTTACTGTTTTATCCCATATGCAAAATTGAAATTTTGGTGCTGTCTGTTCTTTCTTTTGTAAGAATCTTCCTTCTAGACCAGCATAGGAGTTCAAAGATATTGTACAAAAATAAAAAAAACCAAAAATGAAATGACTGAATGAATCTGAAAATTCCATGGCTGAAATCCATAGATCAAAATAACTTTTGGAATCAAATACAGTCTGTTCTCCTAAAATAAGTACTAGTAGACACCATAACAAGGCCTATTTTAGATAGAGTGAAGATATTTCGGTATGTAGATTTTTAGATCTGTTACCGAAAATGTAATATTTGTTATTGGCTGAAAATAAAAAGTCTAAGTAATATGTTTTTATTGTTTTTTGTTCATGTAGGGAATTCATAATAATAATAATAAGCCTATTATACCCTTATAGCTTAAATTCTATAAGATCCAATGATAAAATTAACCTCATAAAAATAAAAAATAAAACCACTTGGTAAGATAATAGATCTACCAACAAATTAAATAACATATATTATCATATATTAATTATTAATAATTATGATAATATAATAAAATCAATAAAATATATATTAGTTGTTGAAATAAGTTATAATTAAGCTTACAACAACAAAAAAATTGTATTATTATTGGTAATTCCACTTAAAATAACAAATAAGGGCAATCAAGTATTAAAAAAAAAAATGCAATCATTAGCTAGGTAGCGTTAGATTCCTCTCATTTTAGATGGGAATCGTATTCTCTGGTTTTGAGAGAATGTGATGTTCAAAAAATATTAAATTCCTTGACGTTTTAACATTTCCTAGCAAAACAAGCATGAGTATCTTTAACATTCAAGGTGTCTAGGTGGAGGGAATTTGAGATTCCTCCATACCAAACGCCTCCTTATTTACTTACCATAATAACATTAAAAGTAAATTTAATTAATTATCATAAAAATTATTTTAATCCAAAAATTTAAGTTGCAATTTGTATATACCCACTACTTTCTTACTTATTTTTAATTTAATTAGAAGAAAATTAAATTTATTTATCACTGTTAAAGCATCATAACTTGCAATTTGCACCATTAAACCGTTATTTTGTGCTTAAATTTTAATTTAATTAAAAAAATAAGATTTATAACTATTTGATCAATTCTAATATCATATTAAAAAAATTATTTTAAATTTAAAAATTTAAACTGTTATATAAAAATTTAAAATATAATTTATATTATTTTATAACGAGCAACCAAACCAGAGCAGAGAGCTTTTTTAGGGTGGTACGTACCAAATAACAATTTTGGCATTGAATAAACACCTGCCAATGGCTAAACAGAATAGTATAATTAAAAGGGTGTCTTTTACGTGTAATCTGCGTTGGAACCTTGAAGATGAGTGGGAAAGAGAAAGAGTTGATAAAAATGTTAATGGATATAGGGTGCTAACTAAGTATAAATTACTACACAAAATGGGAATCCCCATAAAGAATGGTACGTATTATCCCTATTGCAGGAGCTGCAGCTGACTATGAAAAAGGTCTCTTGCTTTATCTATGCATTTCCTAACTTCCAAGTCTTCCTGATTATGGAGTCCACTTCATGCTTTTAACGTTTCTAATTCAATATTCACAACTGGGATATCTCCAAGTAAAAAGCTTATAGCTGATCTTTCTGGTTTCGAGAGGCCGGTTTACAGAAATTGATGAAAGAAGAAGTATAGAAGCAATAACACCTAAAAGCTACTTCTCTTTTAATAAACCCTAACATTTATGTATATATACCTCCAATTTAGGTTGACGATGATCATGAAATATGCTAATTGTTAAGTGTCTTATTTTCATTAGTTAGTAAATCAAGTTCTCATGCATTCAAGGTTCGAACTCAAAAAAGAGGCCAAGAGAAAGGGAAAAAAAAAATAGTAAATGCATCAGTTTAGATGCAAATAGCATATTTGAAACCTTTTTCGATGAAAAAAATGGACCGTTTCTCAAAAGAATCATACTAATCCTCTCTATATTGTTTCAATTTTATTGGATGTCTTCGAAGGGATAGTGTATTTGAAACCTAAAAAGATATTTAACGTCAAAAATATGAAAATCAGCTATAGGATGTCCCAACAATTAAGACGAGGAAAAATTGGTGCATGAAACAAGTTTCCACCATATTATGATATCATAGCATGCATGTGGTTTGTGCTGGATAAGGTTTTATGATTGGCTTTCTTTGCACGAGCACCACTTAAATATCGTCATGTTTATCATTCCATTTCTATATTTCTGACTTTTGAAGGACTAATGGTTAATGACTAAGACCAAGCTAGATGGTCATCAACAAAATGAGCATAATAAGATAGGGAAAGTTAGGGATCGAGTAGAGATTAATCAATGTCATGTCCTTCCAAGTAGCAAGCATGCTTACAGGATGTTTAGAAATAAAATGTAGGACTATAAAGTTAGATAATTGTATTTGGGTTTCATCCAAAAAAACTTAAGTTTTATGGTAGGTAGTCCTCCTTCTCAACTTTATATAACGAGTCCTCCTCACTTGCAACTTATCTTTGAAAGTCCGTTAAGTAGCTTGAGTTTTAAGATTTTTTGCCAAATTGTTAGATCTCTTTGATATGGATTAGATAATTGAGATTGAGTTTCATTTAAAAAACTTAAATTTTATAGTGGATGATATCTTCTCAATTTTATATATTACTAATCTTTGATTTAACTATTCAATGTAGAATATATTATTTAACACGTTTCTCACTTGCAGTCCATCTTTTGAGGTCCGTCAAGTGGCTTAAGCTCCAATTTCTTTTGCTAGACCATTAGGCCTATTTGATATAAAATTAGATAGTTGGATTTGAGTTTCATCTAAAAGATTTAAATCTTATTATGAGTAACGTCTTCTCAATTTTATATATTACTGCAAGTGAGGGGAAATGTTCCAACATCTTTTGTAAGACCGTTGGGTCTTTTTGATATAAAGTTAAATAGTTGAGATTAAGTTTCATCTAAAAAACTAAAACTTTATGGTAGGTGACATCTTCTCAACTCTATATATCACTTATGTTTAGTTTAATTATTCAATGTAGGGTATATTCTCTAATACTACTCATCTCACTTGTAGTCCATCTTTTGAAGTCCGTCAAGTGGTCCGAGTTCTAGGATCTTTGTTGGGTCGTCGGATCTCTTTGAAGCTCTAATACTATATAGAGTTAGATAATTGAAATTGAATTCTATTTAAAAAAAAAAAATCTAATTCTTATGATGGTGAATTCTTCTTAATTTTATATATTTTCATCTTTGATTTAACTACTTAATGTAGGATATATTCTCTAACAATAGCGTCTCCAAGCAATAAATTTTATTTTTTCCAAGATTTCACATTTAAGGGCACGACTAATACTATCTAACTGGAAATTGGTAAAGGAAAATGCTTCCAAGTGTTAAACACCAAAAATTTATCTTCACCATACAAAGATTTTTATTGGTTAAGAACAAGAGATCAAATTAAAGAAAGAAAGAGAGGTAGCTAGCTATCTTTTCATGGTGGGCTGTGACAAATGACAATGGTGTTTGCAATTTGCTGATGGGAAAGAGATCATTCAAATGGGACCTATATTATATATGTATTTAAAGAAATGGGAAGTGCTATAGTTCTATATCTTCGTCTGCTAGGACACAATTGCTGCATGCTTTAAGCAAAGATATAATTTATTGATAGAATAGCCACTCTAAAACTATAGTGGTAAATGAAGTAGTGTGAATTAGGTATTAGGTTATCATAGAAATTTCTTGCCTAAAAAACAAACCTAAATAAAATAATAATGCCTGATGCAAGCAGATAGATAAAGTGGGACCATTGTAGAATGACCTCAATCAGATGCTTAGCTAGCATGCGTTAATGGAAACCGGAGATCTGTCCACCAAAACAGCTTTGGACTTTGGATAGAACTTGCAAGTTTCTTACCTCAAAGTCATGTCCAAGTTCATTTAACCTTGTTAATCACTTAAAGCTTAAATGGATTAAATATCCCTGAATTTTAATCTATTTAAAAGTTAGTTTTTGACTTCTAATTTCGAATTTAACCTTTCCTAAACTTTATTATTTTATTTTTTAGATTTATTATGTCCTATAGTTTTCTACAAAAAAAAAAAAAAATGATGGTCAGATGAAAAGCCTCACAATAGAAATTAAATAGCAAGATTTATCTAGAATTCTCTAAAAAAAATTTAAGATTATTTCGAATTATTTTATATTTTCCCAATTTTCTACATGCTTAATGTTTAATATATATATATATATATATATTCTGACTTTGAAAAATTATGAGATTTTTTCTAAAAATAGATTAATTTTTTTCAATATGTGAGCAAAATATCATCTTAAAATAATAAGAATTGAACTTTTTTAAAGACAAAGTGATAGCTGAAAATCATAGAATTGACTAAATTTTATTTAAAAAAATTAGAGAAATTTAAATTCGAAATTAGAAATTTAGGAACTAATTTGTAAATAAAATAAACTTCAGAAAAGGTTTGGTACATTTAGCCCTTACTTAATTACTTCCCTCAAAAGATCATTATTACATTATTCATATTACATCACTTAATTACTTCCCTCGAAACGTTATTGTTATTACATGAATCATGTTACATTCTTTCAGGTTACTTTTATGGTCAACTTCTGCATATTATAATTAAATTCCATTAGAATTAAGTTAGACCATATCTATGTCGTCATTGAGTTATAGTTAAATTAGTATCATTATCCCTTTTTTTTTTTTTTTTTTTTTGGATCTCGAGTAATCTCTCATTTGTAATTTTTTTAAAAAAATTATGCTTAGTTAAATACATTTATAAAAAATATTTCATGCAATGTCTTTAAATTTGTGACCATAATTTTTGGATCTCAAGTAGTCTCTCATTTGTAATTTAAATACATACATATATATATATATATATATATATATATGCCTAATTAAATACATTTATAAAAAAAAAAATTCATGCAATGTCTTTAAATTTGTGACCATGATTTTGATTCGAAGATGCAATTGTAAAAAAAGTCGTGATCGTGATCGTGAATATGATTTATGACAATTGTAAAATAATGGTCATATATGTTTTACCACAATAATAAAATAATGATTACGACAACCGATATTGTAAATGCATTATCAACTCGTTGATAAGTTTATTCTATAATAAAAAATTAAAAGGTTTTTTTTTACATAATATAACCGCCGTTATTCATCAAATAACGACAATAACAATTATTACCATTATATAATGTCGTTATTATCGTCATTTGAGTTAAATATTGCTGGAATCTTCGTAATGTCTTTTAATAAATACGGACAAACTCAAATTCGTAAAATAACAATAATTATATTATGTAATTAGGGCCGTTGTTGGAACTATGTTTGTTACCATACCTTAAGAAACTAATTTAGTTACCATTTAAACGAACATCTAAAAAGTTATTCCGATTAAATCACTTCATTACACTTTATAACTTCTCCAATTATCACTTGAACATTTCTGTAAATCAAATCTATGACATTGCAGAACAGATACTATATAGTATTCACTAACAGTTTATAATAGTGATATAATCCATGGTACAAATCAATCAAATTATTTTGACTCACATGGACTTAATTGGTTGAATAAGTTTTTAGTTTGAAGCCATGCCTCACAAGCGACAATATATAGGCAGACTGTGGATTGGAGATTGGAGGATGTTGTTTAGTGGGCCTAATAACACAATTGTTAGATTAAGATTTGGTCCAATGGGTATCTTATGTCTAGTCAGGAGCCTGATTGATTAGTTTGGGCCTAATCTAATGGGCCAAACCATGTATGGCCCATTTCAATCAATGTTTATGACCAGATATGTATATTTAAGGCCTGCAAAATATGAAGATATGCCATGTACGTAGAAAACAGAACTTTATTCCCTTCATAAAATTTGAATTGCCACACAAAAAATCTTTTCTACATTCACAAGGCATCAAGAATATTTTATGCCTACTGTCATCACTACAGCTAGTGTTACATGTATTATTCCCACTAATGCCTGTGGGTTCAACGAGAACGACAAAGTTATATTCCATACTAACCCAAGCTATCTCTGCCCCACTATGACCAATGAATCCATCAGCATATGCTAAGTTATAATCCTCACTACAAGAAACCGTTTCTTGTTCTTTGCTACCGTTATTGCTTCGTACTGTGACCCAAGTATCATCCCATGACCAAGTGGGTACTTTTCCATTGCCAGAAGTCAATTGCTTGATTCTTTCAAGTGGAGAGATCGAAGGACTATTATGGGTCAAATCCCAAGTTGTCTCTGACTCCTCTATGGAGTCCCATAAGACATGATCCAAAACACATGTTGGAGTGTCCACGTTAGAGCTATTAGTGATAAAATTTGGCTCAATATCGATAAAAAAATCATGCTGAAGCAATTCGCTGGCTGACCACCTTTCCTTTGGGTCCCTCTTCAAGCACTTGCTTAAAAAGTCCTTAGCTTGCTTAGACATGAAGCTTGGAATCTCTGGCATGTTGCCTGAAAACCCAATTTGGTAAAGAGCTGAGACTGGATCTGAGACATTCACCCATGGAGCTTGTCCGGTGGCCATCTCGACAACAGTGCACCCAACAGCCCAGATATCAGCAGGGAAACCTTGGTGTTCACCACGCGCCACCTCAGGTGCCATGTAAAGTGGAGTGCCTGCTATTGACGATGTCGTTGCCCAATCAGCACCCGACACCTTATCCACGCGTTTAGCACAGCCCAAATCAGCAATTTTTGCCCCATCACTAGTGACCAAAATATTTTGACCCTTAATGTCGCAATGCACTATACCATTACAATGAAGATAATCAAGACCAAGCAAGATTGTCCGAGCATATAATCGAATCATAGCCTCGTTGAGACAGCCTCCACCGTCCCGAATTGCATCGATAAGCGTGCCGCCGGATACATATTCCAAGAAAAGATTGTAGAAGACCTTACCATTTTCATTAGTAATGTCACACCCCTTGTATGCTACAACTTGCGGACACATTAACGTTGAAAGAATACCTTGCTCGTTGCGGAGAGACTCGGATTGCAATAGCTCAGCTGACTTAACCGCAAAGACTTGACCGGATCGGTTGGCCTTAGCCATCGAGACGGTGGCCGAGGAGCCACGACCAACGGTTCGCCCTCTAGACCAGTCCATTTTGGAGAGAATGGTGGCCTGGGGTGCCAAAAATTTAAAGAATGTGTATTATGGTGAGTTGTTTGCTATGGTAGCTAGCTATTGCAAAGTTTATTTATATATAGAGCACATACGCAAATAGTTATGCCGTTGGTTTGGTATATGTTTGGCTTTAATGCAAGAAACATTGCTTTCTTTCTTTTTTCTAACTTTATTTTTATCATTTTTGCAGCCAATGGGCGGCCGCCGTTACTTTCTCTCTCTAAACGAAAGACTTCCACATGTCGAAAAAAGGATGGTTTCAAAGCTTTGGCCGGCTTCGAAGACCAATTGCTTAATGCTAACGCTGAGCTTAGCTTAGCTATGACTTATGCTTTGCTCACGAGATACCACGTGAGCATGTGCATGATTTGTGGTGACATCTTTGTTAATAAGTGAGAGATCACGCAATGTATGGTATAATTGTATGGATATTCCATACTTTAAAGAGGTTAATTAGTGGATAAAGGTTAGTTGTTAAGGGTAGATTAAGTTTAATTAATCTCCTTTATTGGTAATTGACTTTGGGAAGTCTCTTTAATGGTAATAGACAATGTAAAGGTAAACTTCTAATAATGCCGCCACGATCATACTGATACCTTGAACCTAGCTAGGTATACCAAGTTGGGTTTGCCATTAATTTGCAGTAAAAGTCAATTAGGGTTTTGCTAATAATAACTATCCCCTCATTCATGGATTATGTTAATTTGGTCAAGGAATATTCTTCAAGCTAGCAATTTTTGACTAAATTATGTAGCATGTGTAGGAGTGAAATGGTGAGACCCCAAGGGTACTATTATTGGATCAAAATGGTTGCTAGCTGTTGAAAATTAATGGTTAAATCCATTGTTTACATCATGTAAATGTTTTTAATAATTCGTCAATAAAAGTAAATAATTGGCGTCAATTAAAAATAGAACTACTTAATATATAGTAACGATGAGATGAGTGATGATAATATTTATAGCAATGAAATAAAAATTAATGGTAATGAATTATATGGTGAGTAAGAGAACTCAATTGATCGTCATAAATTTTAAATTTTTAAAAAATTATAATTGAAATTAAAAATATACATGTTTAATTTATTGAATGAATAATAAAGGGATTTTCTTGACGAATTTGGTGGAAATATTGGTTTAACCGAAATTATTAGAATTTCACAATTTAATAACTCAAGGGTGAATTATTGTAGATTGTCAAAATCATGTTGGGAACTTCCATAACAATCAGAAGTGCATTATTACATGAGTAGATCCTTAAAAAAATGGCATGTCAAATTGCATGTGGGCATTTTCTACAATTATTTTTCCTTATTAAAAAATACTAATTAGAAATTTTTCAAAAAGGTTTATATGTGCTAATTTTAAGCCAACGTACAAAAATTTATAATAGACATGACATTTTCAGCTTTATATATATATATATATAAAAGCCATGCCCATGATCGGATGCTTCTTTGTTTTCACCCAAAAACAGCATAGAAAAACCTCAAATTGTGAGAATTGTTAGCTAGATCCATCAAGGTTAATTGCCATTCTATTCCTATTATAACCATTTTTGTATATGCCAAAAAAGAAAAAAAAAATTGCTTGCTATGCTCATAAGTAATTTTAGATTTTTAAATTTTTTACCCACATGCATGTCATAATTATTTGAAATCATTCGGCAATTTGAATGAGTGACCTAAACCAACATAGCCTTAGATTTCAGTGCCGTTGATCAGAGACCAGCTAGAAAGAGCCAAACCTACAACTCTAAAAGAAGCAAGTGGTTGCTTTCCTTGCTTAGCATTATAGGTGAAGTATACAAGAACAATTAATGAGGCAATTGTACAAGGCACCTAAAAGGGCAAATGCATTGCAACTAATTCCAAGAAAAGCCAAGAATCTGACTGAACCAGTCCAAACACTTGGAAATTTAGTTGTAAAAGCAACGTAGTCTCCCTCCAACTCACATTCATACACCAACCCTTCATTCCTCTTTACACCCTCTCACTCTTAATTGCTAGTTGGCTATGGTATTTGCTCTTTAAAGGGTCACCTTTTGAGCTGAATTTTGGTGGCTTTGTGACAGTTTTTGCTTTGTGCTATCTGATGGTATCTGTCCTACGTTCTTTTCAAGTAACACAAACCATTTCGTTGCTTTCTTCATGTGCCAACCACCAGTCTCTTGGCAGCTCTTATGTTTTGGCTTTCGGTTAAAGGTTTGGGACCCATTTTTCTCAGCAGATCAAGCTCTCAGTGCATTGAATGGATAATTGGTGTAAAGTTACATAAAGTCGAGTAAAAGATCCTTACTCAGCAAGGATGCATTTGAATTTCTTGAAGAAACATTGTAACTGTTCAGGTTGATGGCATGTTTTGGACTCTTCCTGGCCGCTACTAATTCGAACCACTTCCACACTTGAAACTGACGTAAAATTCTGATTGCTTTCCTTCCCATACAAGAAATTAAAAAATAATTGTGTGAATTCAACATCATATATATGTAATTTTTATATGCATAAAGGACTATATTTTCTCTAGGATTTATTTCCTAGATCAATAGTTAGGAGAGTCCTGAATATACACCGATATTAGTGAAATAGTATATATAAAGAATCTATTAAACTCAAATTTAATGATTTATTAATGCAATATTATAATATCTCAATTTATTTTTATATAATTTCATGAGTTTTTCATATGTTCTTAATTTTCTAATTACATCTCATTTATGTTTAATTTTTTTTAAATATTTAATCTATTTTTTTTAATCAATTTTTCAAAGTATAAATAAATTTTTTAATCGAAATATCCTTTACTTAAATGAAAAAAAAAATTAAAGTCCTATGATTTGCATATTCTATTTTAAAGTCATTAAAATTTTTATTTTATTTTATTTTTTATTTTTATTTTTATTTGCATTTCTCTCATATGCATTTTGATAAAAAAAAAAAAATTCTTTCATGGTCGAAAAAATTTGATCGAAAAATAGATTAAAATATTTAAAATATTTAAAAACAAATAAAATGCAATTAAAAATATAAAAATAAATTAAACTATATATATATATATATATATTATTGATTGTTGTACTTACTAATTGTTACTGTTTAAAATGATATTTTTTACTGTTTAAGAAGATATTTTTATGGATAAGAGATTGGATGGAACATGACAAAATCGTACCAGTGAACAAATGGCATAAAAATCAGGTTATTTTACGGCTTAAAAGCAACGAAACATTATTCCAATGAAGTTATCACATCTTGTCTGATTCTATGTATCGGGTACTATGTATCATGTGTTGTAAGAAAATATTTTGACAGCTCAACTTGATGCCCATTGGCCACTCAAATATTGGTGAATCAAAATGGGCTAATAGAATGGTAGTTAACATTGTTTGCAAGTGGTTACCAACTGTAATAGTAAAGAGATGACAAAGTTTGCCAGGCCGGCGGCCGGTAACATTACATGATTTTTTTGGTGAAAAAAGATGGAAAAAGCTAGCAAAAGAACAAAGTATCTGCTTGGAGATAAAACACAAAGCTAAATGGCTGAGCTGTTTAGATATATTCTCTTAACTTTATGACGGAATTGGTAATCTTTTTCTTTTCTTCTGGCATGACATTCTTTGACGGAGATTACTACAATGTCGGCATCGGTAAAATATCAACATGATTTGAGTTGTTAGATTTGAATTTGGTGAACTTTTTTCGTTATTTTTATCCAATCGACAACAATATTTTATCGAAACCGGCATTATAGGAAGGTTGGCTGGTTAATGCTTGAATTTCTTTATGGAATGGTAGGCAAATGTTATAATTGCCAATGCTCCTAATTAAGAACTTTCCTTTCAAATTTGCTATCATGAGATACTGAAAATTGTATCACCAATTATGTTGCTACCTACCATGCATTGACTGGAAGTTTCATCCCAATTCATCTAGAAAATTACATTCACTAACGTATCATATATTTGCTGTGATGCTTTTGAGTTTCTTTTAGGATTTTGTAGTTGAATCTATTCTTATATAATAAAATAATTTTTAATGGGTTTTGTATATATTGAGATTCTGTATAATTCGATTTTTTTGATTGAGACCTTAAGTTTTTTATTCAATTTGAGAGTACTACTCTTATGTTATTATTATTTCGGACCCTAATATACCACGTAAACATTTGTGGTAAGCTCTAGCCATTGACGACTTGTCATATGTCATGCTGGCCCAAATTGGGTGATTGAATTAATGAAGAGCACTCACATGGCAAAATGTTATTAGCTAGGGTCCGAAACAACGATATAAGAGTAGAACTCTTAAATTAGATAGGAAAAAAATTTAGAGTTTTAATTAAAAAAGAAATCCAAATTATATGAGATTTCAATATGCATAAAACTCAATTTTTAATATGTTTATTATATTTTTAATTGAATTGATTTTATTTTTTAATACACGTTAAGTTTACAATTTATCTATTTATCAAAATTTTTAAGCTAAATTATCGAATTATTCACATAATTTAGACATGACGACTTTTTATTCCAAAATACTCTTACAAGTCGGTCTAACGAAAAGTTCTTCTGTGTAAATCGTGTGCATAATGCTCATAATTTGAACATGATGACTTTTTATTCCAAAATATTCTTACAAGTCGATCCAATAGAAAGTTCTAATGTGCTAATCGTGTGCATAATGCTCATAATTTGAACACGATGACTTTTTATTCCAAAATACTCTTACAAGTCGATCTAACGGAAAGTTCTTTTATGTAAATCGTGTTCATAATGCTTATAATTTGGACATGAAGACTTTTTATTTTAAAATACTTTTACAAGTTCTTATAGCCATTGACAACTTGTCATATGTCATGGTGGCCCAAATTGGGTGATTAAATTAACGAAGAGCACACACATGGAAAATTGTTATTAGCTAGGGTCTAAAACAATAATATAAGAGTAGAACTCTTAAATTAAATAGGAAAAAAATTTAGAATTTTAATAATAAAAAATTCAAATTATATAAGATCTCAATATGCGTAAAACTCAATTTTTAATATGTTTATTATATTTTTAATTGAATTGATTTTATTTTTTAATACACGTTAAGTTTTCAATTTATCTATTTATCAAAATTTTTAAGCTAAATTATCATAATTATTCACATAATTTAGACATGACGACTTTTTATTCCAAAATACTCTTATAAGTCGATCCAACAAAAAGTTCTTATGTGCAAATCATGAGCATAATACTCATAATTTGAACATGATAACTTTTTATTCCAAAATACTCTTATAAGTAGATCCTACAGAAAGTTCTAATGTGCAAATCGTGTGCATAATGCTCATGATTTGCACATGACGACTTTTTATTTCAAAATACTATTAAAAATCGATCCAACAAAAAGTTCTTATATGTAAATCATGTGTATAATGCTCATAATTTAGACATGACAACTTTTTATTTCAAAATACTCTTATAAGTTATTCCAATAAAAAATTTTATGTGTAAATTGTGCGCATAATGCTAATAATTTAACATGAAATTCATGCCGGTAAGATTGATTACACATTTAATAGATATTCCATGATAAAATTGGTTATAACCCACTTTTTTATTTCAAAATTCAAAAACATTACATCATTGCCATTGCATCCATCCAATAGCAACCATTGACTGAGGAATATTGAATATCCATGCATTTGTTATTCACTTGCGTGCAAGTGAGATCTACTTGAGCAATATTTACATTTGAATCATTAAAAACATGGCGACCAATTTCTCCCATTGATTGACCATAATAAGGCAGTGTGATTCTTTTGCCAGAAAGTGACAGGGGAACTAACTGTCCTCTGTCTGTGGTTTCCTTACAACAAGATCTCAGTCTCCATTCTTGGACCATTCAATAGCCACAGGAATTGCTGTTGACTGTTTTTTCTTCCTTTTTTGAATACTTGCTATTGGCTGCTAAGAAACACGTTTCTTAACTTTCATGTCTTCTTACCCCACTGGCCACTCCAGTCTTCACCTGCCGAATTCTCTCGTGCTTAACTACCAAGAAAAGAGCCACCAGCTCTGGTGGTTGGGGAGGCATCACGAGTGTGGACACACAGTGGTTTGGTGACCAAAAGAATATATGCAAATGAAATGATGAGCTAGATTAGGGGCAGACAAAGGCATGCAGGAGGAGAATTGGGGAAGAAATACAAGGCGTAACTCATGCCAAGTACTATATATTATATTAGATTATGACATTGAAAAAAGAGTTCGGTGCGCATATGAGACTGACTAAACGTTGTTGAGCTATAAAACTAGGCATGGCTAAATAGAAGATTAAATTATAAATTAGTCCCTCTCGTTTAAAGAAACAAATTAATTAATTTTTTTTAAAAAAACAAGTTAATTATTTAGTCTTTATGTTTTAATTTCGTCAATAATTTAGTTTTTTCATCAATGAATTTTTAATTTTGAATGTAACCTTTCTTAACTTTAATTTTCTTTTTAGATTTAATCTTTTTTTGATTTTCACTTTTAATTCATTTGAAAATTTGAAAATCAGCTTTTAAACTTCTAATTTCAAATTTAACTTTTCTTAATTTTTTTTATTTTGGATTTAATCGTTCTTGTGAAAATCTAATTTCATATTTAACCTTTCTTAACCTTTTTTTTTAGATTTGATTCCTTTTTGTGATTTTCAATTATCTCCTCTCTTATAAAAAATTTCATTTTTTGGTATGTTAAACTGAAAAATTTTACACACCCATTAAGAAAAATCCAATCCATTTCCTAATCTATTTTCTGGAAAAAAAAATCTCAGAATTTTTAATGTTGAGAAGTGTATTTATTTATTTTTGAACATTAAAAAAAAATCCTAACTAATTCCTTTTTTTTTTTTTGGGAAAAATCCCAGATAATTTTCATCCTAAAGCTATTTATATGATCATTACTTTTAATTAAAAAAAAAAAAAAGAACTAAATCTCAAAAATAAATAAAATCCAGAAAGATCAACCTCAAAATTAAAAATTCAGATACTGAAAACAAGCAGATTAAAGTTTAAAAAGATTTTGACCCATTTAGCCAGAGAAGAAAGATTTGAAGCTACCGTTTGATGCCAGCCTAAACCTTACAGGTTAAAGACTTTCCAATCAATGGGCCTGTTAGTAACAATAACAGCAGTAGTCATTTCATGAGCCTAGAAGAATGCATCAATTTAACCTGACATTCTCTTTTGCTCCTAAATCACGGCCCTTTGTTCTTAGGATTGATGGGAAAAAACCCGGTCAAGAGTTCAGATAAGATAAGAACTGATATTAAGGGGAAAAAAGGAAATACAGCACTTATACATTCATTCACTTTATATGCCACCTTCTACTGTATCAATCTCTGCTACTGATAAGAAGCAAGCAAGCAAACAATATTTACAAGAACATCTGTTTATTTTAAGCAGGGGCCAGCAGCACCTTCATATTTCACCAGTGAGTCCCATCACCTTTTGAAAGGTACATTACATATTAGTGGATAAAGGGGAGGAATTTGAGACACAAGCCCCAAACTAGATCCTCTACGCTGCCTCGGCAAATCCAACTCTTAGCTTTCCAGAATCAAACACAGTGTGGTAACGACCCATGAAAACGTCTCCCAGTATCCTGAAAATTGCCAAAGATCAACAAGTTAAGACTCAAGAGGAACATTATGACCATCTACCACTATGAGATCTTTTGATTTATAAGATGATTAAAAACAAGTAAAAGTATGTTTTTAGGATCATTTGAAAGGTTTGTTGAGAATATGACGTACCAGAGAGGTCCGCGAGGAGGAGGTATATCCAAAGCAGTGAAGCCGCTGATGCATTGGGCAGCTGAACCCTCGCCGATCTTGAGAATGTACTGATCACAAACCAGGAAAAAGGCATTAGTTCTATGAACTGATATGCATGCTTGATATATGAGGCACATTTAAGGGGCATTGTTTCATGCCATAGTAAGTTGAGTTGGATGTTCAATAGGAGCTGAAAATGGAGGAAAAGTTAAAAAGACTCTATTCAAATTTCTTCTGTGGCCATTACTACTACTAGATATACAAGTTTAGACAAAAGATATCCATAAAGACTATCATCCTAATACAAGTGGCAGTGCTTAGAAGAATCTTAGTGACCGTCGATCAAAATATCACACAATTTTGTAATCATCTTAAAGCAAATAAATAAATATCACTGATATCTCGCTATTAAGATGAATAGCTGTTGCATTTCACCAACTTGTGCATTCCAACAAACAGTTAAAAGTGCATACTTGCAAGGAAGTAGAGGGGGAAAAAAGGGAAACTTCCCTGGATAGCATCAACGATAAGAATGAGTTCAGATACCATACCTCCTCTGGGGCAAGCTTAAACTCTTTGCCTCCAATTGTGAAGGCAACTGTAGGCATGGAAGGAACACTTCCACAGTCAACGGCTGATTGTCCCATCGGGTTTGGCATACGTTCACAAAGCTGTGACAGTGTCATAGGTATTAGCAAGAGAAGCATATCCCCAAGGCCCAAACAATTAAGGAATAATGCATGTATTATCATCTCATTGACAAAGTTCTTTTTTTTTTTTTTTTGTAGTGATTAATATATAAAGTACTAATGCACATTTAATTCACCTGATTGGCATAGTCCAATATACGATCTTGTGTCTGGTTCTGCTGCAGCTGGCTTCGCATCCAGACAACTGTCATTTCACAAGCAGAGCACATAGCATCACCAAGAACACCAGATAACTTGTCATTGCCCTCATCAACCAAGCTCTGAATGCCCATGCTAAGCAAAATTGCAAACCACTAAATTAACTGCCTATTCACAACACAGGGTAAACCTTTCTAGTAAGGAAAGCAGCAACATGCATGGTGGCAAAAATTTGCTTCCATGAAAAAGGGTTGGTATCCAAACGAAGGGGTGCACTTAAATGAATTTCTTTTTGTCTTGTCAAAAAAAAAAGAGAGAGAGAGAGAGACGATATCCAGGAGCAAAAGTAATGCATCCCAGTAAAACTGTGAAAGCCAAAGCATAAAAGCAGAACATCTTTAGAACCCAACCTTATTCCACGTGTTCCATCAAATGTGCAGAGTCCAATTTGAGAGCAAATCTTCTGTGGCTGTGCCTGTAAATACGTAGGTAGGAACACAAATAAATCTATAAATGCAGTCTACACCCGTTTTCTCAAGGTAAAATTTATATCAGCCAGGGTTAAGAGAGCAAACATCTGAAATAAAATAAAGCCAGTTTTCACCTCAGACAGAAGCAAATCCATAATGGCTTCCCCATACTGTGAAACAACAGCCTTGCATTGCTGGCTAACAACTCCAGAGGCTCCAATGGCATGATTTATCATGGTAATTATAGTCTGGAAAAAAAAAAAAAAAAAACAGACAAACAACCAAAATATTTTAAACATAAGCAAATTGACAAAAGAACTATGGACCTGCATCATAGAAGATTCTCATATTGCCCATAGATGCTTTGTATCAAAAATTATTATTTTCAAACCAAGGTTAGATTCTACAAGTCTATTAGATTGTTAAGTCAAATGACAAAAAAATGAACATTATCAAGTTATTCCAAAGACATAAAAAGGCTACAAAATAATCACATTCACAGCTTCCGTATGCAAGTACAAGTCAAGTCAGAATCCATATCAGATAGTTGTAAGGAGGGGCAACAAAACACAAGAGAATGAACACATCTTTAGATCTTCAAATCAACAGAGGAAAAATAATTTTCCGTTACTTCCATTACCATGCCTCGTGGCATGGCAGCACCCGTACTATTGACATGGTTTTCCAGTAGAAATGTTGCCATAGGGCCCCTTCTTCCAATATTACTATAATTCCTACTCCCATCTCTTTATTCCCTCTTAGTTTTGAGCAGGGGGAACCATTCTGTTTTGGTTCTTCTCCGCACAGGTGAAATTACAAGAACAAACATTATCAAGATATTGCAAAGAAATAAAAAGGTTACAAAAAATCACATTAAAAGCTACCATGTGCGCGTACCATTCAAAGTCAGATCCATATCAGATAATTGTATCCAGAACAGGAGCAACAAAACAAGAGAATGAACTCATCATTAAATCTTAAAACCAACAGGGGAAAAATATAAGTAGCTTTTTACTTTTTCATCAATTCTGTTCTAGTCAATCCACACAACTTCAACTCAAGGCCAAGAAATAGGATAGCTAATCAGTTAGCTAGCATACTGAATAAGATACCAACAAGTATACATCCAACAAGCTGAAGCATTGTTCATACCGTTGGACCTGCCAATAAGGAAGTTCCAGAATCTGCAATTGCTGCACAACCGCCAGCACAATACCCTGAATAGCAGTATGCTTAGGTAATCAGACCATATAATGACAGGTAGTATAAAATCATATGCTATAGGCACATAGATACATGTAGTCATAGATACAACTAATTTTTTTACCTGCAACGGACAAAATACATAAAATTATTTTTAAAAAATTATTTTATTTTGATATCCCGTGTTATATTATGCAGCTACCAAAATATATCAAATCAAAACTAAATAAAAATTCATTCAATTTTATTATTTTTTAATCAAAATTTTGCATTTGACTAATTATTCTTTATGTTATATTTTTTTATCAAAAAATCATTATTTATTTATCTCTATTCACATTTTTAACTAAAAACTTATTTTGTAAATTATTTTTTTCCTAAACATCTTTTTGCCTTAAAATTTTTAATTAAAAAAATCGGAGAAAAAAAAAGTAAGGACAAAAGTGACCAAAATGAAACAAAAAAATAAGACCAAAATTAAATAAAAAATATTTACGTACTAAAAAAAATTATATAAATAAAAAAAAGATCAAAGTGTAATGTCACAAAAAAATTTATAATAAATATCTTAAAAATATTTAAAAACTACAAAAATACCACTGCATAGTGAAAGGAATAATGCATCCGAGTCCGGATGAATAATAAATATGAGTCTGAATAAATAGTGTTTAGAATAATCCAATAAATAGTAAACTAATGTTTTGGTCTAGTTTTTTTTATAAAATATAATAATAATATATCTTATTACAGAGCTTTGCTCTACTGGTATATTTGAGTTTCTATTTAAACAAATGGAGGTAATAATTAAGAGAGAACATACCAGTCGGTTTATCACCAATAAGTACATCACCCATGTCGAACTATGAACAGAAATTATGGTAAATCAAAATGAGAAAAATAATTGAAAAATACAGATGAAACATTTATTAAGAACTCTAAGAAAAGAAAAGGTTACAGCCAACCAACCTGCCAATAGCCTTTCTGTGTCACAGGAACATATGTGTGCTTGCCCTTGTAATGATTTGGGTCCATCCCACCAAATACAATTTCGCCCCCTTCTTCATCCTCTACATTGCGGTTAAGCCAGAAAGAAAATACCGGTTCCTTGATAAGACCCTGTTTAATCATCTTGTCCCTGTTCAAAATGCAAGTATTTCAATTCAAACACAAACCATTAAAAAAGTTTACATGATCAGCAAGACCTAAAAGATAAGACAAATACCAGACCGGAACAGCATCTCCCACTGAAATTTCTTTGAACCCAAGTCCCAATATACCATCAAACTTGGCCATCAAAAATGTTATACCAGGCTCCTTAGTTGCCTCGATAAATTCCTTAAAATTCAAAAACAGCAGTGAAAACAGACTGACTAGTCACACTATTTAATAACGTGCAAATAAGTTGAAAGGCACAACATTACCTGATCTTTCACAACCAGCTCACCAACTGTTACAGCGTCATTGCTGAAGAAACCAGAAATCGATCCACTGCCATAGCGAATTTCAGCACTTTTTCCTGAAAAATTAAATCACAAAAGAGTCAGTTTCAAAAAATAAAAAAAATAATAAAAAAAAAAACACCCATATGATAGTTTCTCTGCAACACAGCTCACAAAATGCAGAATGACGAGTGATTTAGACTAAATAATCATAGCTAGTGCTGCATTGTGTGTTTTAGGATTATAATGAAGGTATCCTTAGTTCCTAACTAATGTCAGTATACATACACATAATGGCTCATCGTGGCAACCACATAACTAATCAAGAAAGAAATTAATATGCAGCATTTTCATATTTACTTAGGATCTAAACGTTCTAGATAAAACTCCACCGTACTACATACAAATTAACAAGCTAAATTGTCTTCTTATGGAATGAATAACAAAATCAAGTTAAGAAATTGTCAATGTTAGCAAGGAAAGACAAACCATTCTTCTTGTAGGTACTCGATTTTCCAGAGCTATACTTGGAATGTAAGTAACAAGCAATCTGCATAGCAAAGTTAAACTATTAATAAATTTCCAACTATCAATTCCTAACCTCCTTCTTACACAATCAACAATCTTCATTTGATTTACACTCGTCATGAACATTAAAAGCATGCACAAACTCACCGATAAATAGCACTTAGATGATGGCACCCACAAGTTGGAGCTACCAGTGTCAAAGATCACGGTGAACTTCTGAGGAGGAGTGCCAACACCAATCTCGCCGAAGTACTGAGCATCCATATAATTCTTCAATCCGACAATATCAGTATCCTCATGTTCTCCAAGATTACCGCGAAGATTATACTTCCTGATAGAAGCTCTCAAGGCCTCTTCGGAATCAAGCCGTGCAGCAATCCGGTTGTTCTTATCAAATTTCACCTTTTTTAATCCAATTCTAAGCAAACCATCATTCGACGCAGATGATACAACAGCAAACAACAGAAATGAAAGAAACACAAACACCCCAACTGCTTTCAAGTTCATTCCCATGTTTATACCTATAAATTGACATTAAGAAATAAAAAATCAAGCCCAATTCAGCAAACACAATAGCCAATCTAATCAATCAGATTAATCCAAAGTGATTAGCATGCATAATCAAGAAGAAAGCTGATATCAAGTCCAATAATCATATATCAAAAGTCTTACATAAAGTCATGAAATTTAACTCAGAAACAAGCAGTTCATTGCTGCATGCAATGTTCTGGGCTCAACTGAAGCTCATTTCTTTATTTCAATCTTTACATTTCTCCAAAACTAGTCAAGAAAAAGATCAAAACTTTGAAACCCTTTATTTTTATTCAAGTCCTCAACTACGCCAACAAAAACAGAAAATGATCTGAACCTAGCCATTCATTTTAAAATAAGAAACAAACTTTGTTGAAACCCAGTTCAGCACACAACAAAAGAAACAAATATATTCAACTAAACTCTAATTTAACCACATAATCTAACCAGCATTGATCAAAAAAAAAAACCTATAATTAGTCAAACCAAAAGGTTAAGAGAAACAATAATCATACAAAAAGGAACCGACTTTTTTTAAAAAATAATCACAAAAACGCATAACAAAAATGGGTTATCAAGAAGAACATTAAAGCTACTCACGGATATCGAGAAGCAAAAAAGAATATTGGAGAGAGAGTCACTGGGTCAGAGAAGGAGCAGAAGGGAGAATATATATAGAAAACAAGGGAGAGAGGTGACCTGTCAGCTTTTTAGACCCCTTTTTGGTCTTCGTAGTTGGGACTTTCTTGCATATCCAACCCTGTAATATCAGCATGTACATCTTAAGTCCTTAATTTTCTATTGTCTTCCATCTAAGGGATATTATGGCTTTTAATCCGAGAGAGATTATTGAGTATTTAATTTACAGCAGCCGGTATATCATATATCCTTACAAGAAAATAAGTAATGTATTTTTTAAAAATATTTTTAATTAATATTGATTTTATATTATATAGGATTAAATTTGATAAACAACAATTATATAAAATTTAATATTTTTGAAAAGCATGAAGAAAAAAATACTGGTATAGTATAATAATCAATAAGTTTTTTAATATGCATGAAAATTCAAAAAGATTAATTTCTTTGAGATGTTGGAAATATATAATTATATATGAATAATACCAATTTAAAAAGCACAAAGGTCTTTCTTTATCTTGATTTTGTTTTTATATAACATGTCTCTCCATGTATGTTTGTGTGTTGAATAGCTCAATAAAACGTATTTTTGTATTTTTTTTTTTTAACTTTCTCTTCTCTACTATATCTTGAAAAAATTAGAAAAAACAAGTATCATGTATTTTGTTCAAAGTTGATATCTTGATATTAATTTTTTTTCTTATCTTGTTAATCTGGATGGACTAAGATGAAGGGACGTACGGTGTTCTAAATTTCAAAGTCCATATAATATATTGTGGCGTTTAATTTGAGAGTAATTTATAATAACTATAGCTTATATATATAGCGAACAAAAAATGTAAGTAGCTGATAATATAAGAAAAAAATCAATTAAAATACAAAAAAGTTTTTGTTATCTTGATTTTGATTTTAAGGAGCATATGTATGTACATATATTTGTTTTGTTGTATCGTTCAATATAATATATATTGGTGGAAAAATGGGGTCAATTTGTAAGATTTAGATAGGTTCAGGGACCAAAATTGTCCTTAAACCATCTAGGAATCCACGATCCAAACACAACATTCTTGTTCTCATCCTTGTTTAAAAACTCAAAAATAGTCTAAAATAAAGCATTATAATAACGGATTCCATTACTTCATGATTAAGTTTCGCATAATCCAATATCGGCCGTTGATCTTGCAATGGACGGTGATTAAGGGCACGACAAAAGTTTGGGATGTATTGAAATGTGGTAGGTCGTGGTACAAAGAGCATGGGAATCGTGACGCAGAATTGGCTGTGCGTAGCGGCGTTATAACTGAAAAGCTGACGTGTCAGGGAAGCATGCATTTTAGTTGCCTCTGCACGCGACACATTGCTGCCTATCAGAAGTTTTTGGCTTTAATAAAGTGACGAAAATGATGTAGCATCTTTTTCTTTTCTTTTCTATTGTTTGAATTGTAATATTAAAATTATTATCGAGTAAATTATAAATTAATTACTCTCATTTTGAAAAATAAATTTATTAGTATCTCTTATTTTAAAAATTAATTATTTAATCTTTTATCATTAAATTTTTGTTCGAATATCAAAATATCCTTTATATATATATATGTTTTGATACTTGAAAAGAAAGAAAAAAATAGAGATTAGGTAAAAAATATATATATAGAAATTTAAAGAGAGAAATGAGGATTTATTTTGGTGCTTGAAAAGAGAGAACACAAATAGATGTGTGTGAAGGAGAGAAATAATGCATAAAAAATATAATTTTGAAAATAAAAAATATTGTAGTAAAAATACTTCATCACCACTCTAAGAAAAAATTGACAAAAAAAAAATTTATTTACAGAATTTAAAATTAAAAGGCTAAATAATTAGTTTGTGAAATGAAAAGGATTAATTAATTTTAAAAAAAAAAAAACAAGAAGGACAAATTTATGATTTACTCAATATTTTTTGATAAATTAACAGGCTACAAAAAAGTGGATATATACCTAAAATAAGACAAAAATTATAGAACGACAAATGAATTTGAACAGGCCTTAAACCATTTGATGTATGATATCCATAACCAAATTTTGTTATGCTCTAAAAATTGGGCATGAATAACACAAAGTTGATAGATCCAAAAATGAATTTGAAGAAGCTAGAAATTAACTCTGAACCCATCTATTAATCTAACTTATCATTTTACCGAAAAATTGACAAAATTTCCCTTGAAATAATCCATTCTCAAAAGTTAAATTATTGCTACCAATAAGGAAACTCGAGCAAGAAATTTTGTTCAAAATTTAAAAAATACGATAATAAAAAATTTAAGAATATACATGAATTATTATATCATAATCTTAAAATATGGGACTTAATTATGAATTTTATTAAGAGGTTTAGCCTAATTGATAAGAGGGTATGTTCTCTACTTTATCATCTTAATTTTGAATCTTCAAAAAAGCCATAAAAAATATATTTTTTAACGAAAAATAACCCACTTAAGATTCAATCTAGAAAAAATTTAATTTGGATATATGAAAACTGACGTAAAAACCTTTGATTCTCGTGTAAAATCATGTTAAGCTTTTGAGAGGTAGGATTTAGGGTTAGTGTAGGATTGGTAATGTGTGCATGATGTGGAGAGTAATGCACAAATTACCACTCAATTCATGGATGAAAGGCTCACAACATGAATTTTTGCGCTATGAAGCTAAATAGTTGCCTACAAGCAATAGCCCATTTCAACTTGCATTTTTCAAGCAATGATGCAAGATATCCATCATCAAACAAGTGAAGAGTACTTGTTGAGTGCAAGAATTGTGTTAAGTCTCTTGAAATGGCAAAAGAAGGAAAAATGTTGTTTTCATGAGTGCACTAAGAAAAATATTGATCCATCATCCAAAACCGAAAAAGGAGCTTTGCTTACCTATGGAGTGTGCTTGACATGTTAGGACAAGCAATTCTTTCGTTTTCTTTCTTCCTTTTTGGATTGGTAAAAACTAAAAAGTGGTGGAAATCACATGTAAAGTCGGTGGAAAATTTTGGCCAAGCAGCGTTTATTCCAAGTTTAGCTAGTGGGTTCAAAAGTAGAGGAAGCAGTTGACAAAGTTACTCATTCAGTTTGGAAAGTTTTAATCTTTGGAAATTTTAATTTGATTCCTATAAATTATTTTTCAATAAATAATAGGTTCATTAGTTATGTTTTCAGCATTGATCACACATGAAGATCGAGTGATAATTCTAAATAGAAACGCATGTCTTATTCATTAACATCTTCTTCCATGTGTCGTGTTTTAAATTTAAGTTAATGAGACATGTGTTATTTTTTAAAACTATCGAGCGACCTTTACATGAGTCAACACTGAAAAACTGATGGAAAAGACATGTTATTTATTAAAAATAGTTTATGATAGTTAAATTAAAAAATTAAAAATTAAAAACTTACATCAATTTAATTGAAATTTCATAATACTTTATAATAATCTAGACACAATAAGTTTTACACTTTATATAAATTTGGTGGAGTCCATGTGTGAGTGTAAAATGCGCAATTTTTCATACCGACTATATGATCAGCCTGTATCCCAATTTATGTTTTTTTTTTTTTTCCTCTAAAAAAAGTGCAACAAAAGTATAAAATCGTGCATGGATTGTTGAAAGCATCGAACTGGGATTTGTTGTGAGCCTTTTTACCCTATTGCAGGCCCTAACTAATAAGTGGGCCCTTCTGTATAGGCCATGGTTGTTTAGAGAAGGAATTGGACCATCCAGTTGGGAATTTAACAAATGCTTAAAGCTTATTTCAATTGGGCCTTCAAATCCAATTGGCATGGACTGGCAACCCAGTTGCCTGGAGTAGTATTTTTCCTTCTTTTTTCAATATTTTTATTTCAATAATCTCAGACTGAGGCTTTATGTCTTTAGACGTGCTTTTTTTTGTTTGGTAATATCCAGTTTATCTGTTTTTTTTTAATTACTTTCTTGGGTATTTTCTTTATCATTTATGATTTTTTGTTTTTTTTTAATCTGGAGGTGCCGTAGATGTTTATTCAATAAAGATTTAAATCTATTGGAGTATATATATATTTTTAACTCATTTATTCAAAGTTCTTAACGGAATTAATCTGTTAAAATTTGAGTCCGTAACCTTTTGTTATAAGAGACTGCTATCACTATGTTACAAGATCTTTAGTTATTAGAGCGGATCCGATGGACAACGATGCTTATTATGAGAAATAAATATTTACAAGGTAGCATAACTACTAATTGCTACTATATTAACTACTAGATCTAAGATTAATCTAAGTATAACTCTTTTCTCTCGAACCATGTAATTATTTTTGCTTTAATTTTTTTTTTAAGCGTAATCCTTTTATTTATGTCGAGAGTGATTTCAAACTATAAAATCCACTTTGTATTTGCAGTTTATCAATGGAATTTATTATATTTGGAAAAAAAAATGATTGAATTTTTTTTCAACGAACCATATTCATGTGTATTCAAATTATTTGATTGGTTATTCCTATATATTGTCATATTACTATTTGTTATAGTAATATAAGTTCTAGTAATATGATGGATTAGATCGATAAACCATCATAATTGATGTGATTATTGATTTGTTTAAGTAAACTAGTTTTATATGATAATTTTTCTTTTCTCTTTGCACATTAATTACATGAATGATTGTATAAGACGCATGAACAAGTTGTTAGTTTTTAGTAATATCTATATTCAAGTACATCATGCTTAAATCTCTCATAAAAAGTACCATATTCAAGTATAATACTTGACGTGGGGGCATTTGTTTCCTTGAATTTTTGACAGCCCATGAACACTCGCATTTATGATGACAGTAGTAAGGGCACACGTTATTGATAGTTGAAAGCATTTTCTTAATCCTTGCTTGTTTTTTTCCCTCTTCACCGAGAGTTGTGCAGGAGATTAAATAATACAATTTCATTTATCCAGAAAAAAAAAAAGAAACTCTGCAAATCACAAATCATTGATGCAAGTCACAGGATCACATGAAACCATGTGCCAGAAACGGTTGGTAAAGTTAAGAAGAGGAGTAAATTATAAATTAATCCCTCTATGTTTTAAAAACAAATTAATTAGTCCTCGTTCTTTTAAAAACTAATTGCTTGGTTTTTTAACCAACTTGATTGTGCTTAATTTAATAGTATTTTATCTAAAAAAGCTTAATATCTTTTCATCAATTCTTTTATATTTTTTAACTTATTTTTTTTCTATTTCTTAAAAATAAAAAAAATTAATTAAAAAGAAACAAAAAAGGTTAAGTTACAAGAATGTTTAAAAAATACAAAGATTGAATAATTAATTTTAAAACAAAAGGAAATAATAAATTCCTCTTTTAAAACTAAAAATGCTCACTTGTAATGAAAAAAGACTGAAAAATATTAAGTTACAAGAATATTTAAAAATATAAAGATTAAATAATTAGTTTTTTGTTTCAACAATAAAGATTTTTTTGGATTAGTTTTCAGACACCTCAAGAAAATAATTAGTTTTTAAAACGAAAGGAGTTAATCACTTAATTTTTCAAAAGTAAAAGGACTAATCTATAATTTACTCTTCAGAAGAAAAGTAGTAAAAGATCCTTCCACGTACGGTGGATGGATGGATGAGGTACGGTTGTGAACCCCAAAGTTCCACGTTCAATTATCCAAAAACAAGTAAAAGAAAATCTTATAGTATGCATTCACATGATTAAATCAACATGACCATGACATGATGTCAATGAAGCAATCAAAAGGGCTAATTTTGCACGGAAAGTCAACAAAAGTATCCTTGTTTGTCCAATTAAATTAGTCCCTACGTCTCCACCCTCTCCGCGAAACTTACCAAATCCCCAAAATTTCTTTTTCTTTTTCTTTATTGATCCAAATTTGACCTTAGAAGATAGCTTTCACAATCCAATTTTGATTCATTCATTGATCACCCCCCACATGTTGCAGTTGCCTAGAAGTCTCCTCGAAGTCCACTCTAAGCTTCTTCCTTCAATCTTGCACACTAATATTTTTACGTGTCAAATAGTGCTGCTACATAGACTAGCCGTAGTTCTTGACTGCCAGCTTGGATCATCGAAATGTTATTCTCTTCCAATCTTATTCGTTGGTTTATTGACATGTAGTTTATTTGTTTTGTTTTTTTTTGCAAACATTGTTTTCAAGATGGATCAATGAACAAGTCATTGGGATATGGGGAAAAAAAAATGATGGATAAGACATTAATTATCATGTTCATCTTCATGTTTTTTTTTTTTTTTTATTGATCATCTTCATTGAAGAATTTGAAACAAATTATTGAACATGAAATAATAATAACAACAACAAAAAGAATGAAATTTTGTGTAATTTCTACCCCTCCCCTTCCCTTCCTTTCCCCCACAACAAGAACTTGAAACAAAAAAAAAAAAAAGGAAAAAACTATGAACATCTGACCTCATTCTCGACCCTTAAAGGAAGGGAATAAAAAAAAGAAGAAATTAATTAACTATTCATAAGAAACAAAAAAATTAATAAGAAACAACTCTAATTAATTTCTGTTGCTTGTGTTGTTGGTGGCATTGCTGTTATTGTTGGTGGTGTTGTTGGTGGTGGTGGTGGTGTTGTTGTTAGCACCACCGATGATGGAGCTGATGGCAGCTGCAAGTGCAGCAGTGAAGTTAGGATCTGAGGTGATGGCGGCGGTGGCAGCACTCAATGTGTCTTGAGATAGAGAAGGTTGTTGTCCTGAGTGCAATACTTGGGGTTGAGTTTGGTGGCCTAATTGTGATGACCCCATATCCTGAGACAATTGAAGGCCAGAGAATTTCGATTGGTTGTATAGGGCTTGACCAAAAACCTGAGGCAATTGTGGTGTTGTGACGGGGGCAAAATTCTGGGGTTGGCCTGGGAAAGGGACTTGGAATGGTGTAGGAGGTCTTGGGAATTGTAGAGGGTTTGGACTGTGTGTGAGGTCTAATGTTACGGTAGGGAATGGAGCCGAAGCTGAAATTGTTGCCATGCTTGACGAGCAAGGGAGTATTGCTCTTGCTAGCAAATTTGGGTTCATGATACCATCTGCGCTTGACATTGATCCTGATAGCAACATAGTTGCGGCTGCTGCTGTTGTTGATGCCATTGCCATTGCAGCTGGAGGTAGAGGGTGATTGTGATTGCCTTCATAAGTTGTGATCAAGATTGTTCTATCCTCGGCGCAACGTTGAACCTGCAATTCATCACCATAGTAAATTGCATCAGTCTTAGTCTTGGCTAGATTTTTTTCTTGAAATATAGAGATAAAATGAAGATCAGGACTAAAACATACTTGTTTGCGAACTGGGCAACCAACTGCCATGGTGCACCGATAATAAGCTCTCGGACAGGGATTTCCTTTAGCCATCTTTTGACCGTATTTTCGCCACTGGCAGCCATCAGTAATCTGAATTGATCAAACCAAAAATTAGTTCCACACTAATAGTTCAAAATTCAATCAAAATTTTCAGCAGTTCTAGCTAGTTACATACCATGGGAGCCTCTGATCGTGCACGAACCGAGACACGGGCTTTTCTCATGGTTGCCTCGGCGGATTGTTCAATAGCCTTATTAGCAGAACCAGCAGGATTCAACTTCTGTACCTTGTTAGGGTTCCAGCCTTGTGATTCTGATTCAGGACTCTCTTCCCTGCCAATTCTTTTCCCATCTCGGAAAGTAGAATTCTCCTGATCATATTTAACCATCTCAAGTTTACCATTGTTTTTCGTCGAAGCTACTTCGAAATGATTTTGTGGTGTTCCGGAACGAGTCCTCTCATCGGAAGAGGAATTGGATATTTCATCAGTCTCAGCTGAAGGGCCTAGATCCATGAATTGTCTAGGCACTACATCATGTTTCTTTTCCTCGGAAGATTTTCCTTCTACAGTCTGAAAACATCAAAAACACCTAATTTAAGCTATTTGGACCAACATGGTATACTAAAATCATCATCACGTCAAGGATATATATATATACACACTTGGAATTGTGATTAGAGAAAATTAGTTACCTCTTGTTGATCTTTATTGCTTTCAACTCCATGGTTTTGTTGCTGTTGTTGTTGCATTAAGGCTACAAAATGCATCTGTAAGGCACTGTAATTGGTGGTTACTTGACTAAGCATGTCTTTTAACCTCTGATTTTCTGTATTCATTTTTTGAAGCTCCAATTGCAATTGTGCTAGCTGCAACATGTAACAAAAAACAAATCCTTAGGTGGGCTATCTTAAAAAAAATAAAAAAATAAATAATAAATAAATAAATCCTTTCAAATCTTATTAATTACCTCAATATTCTTTGATCGCTTATCATCAGCATCAGATGAAACTCCATCATCCACAGTTGATTGATCACTTCTAGTGTTAGCAGTTAGAAGGTGCAATCCAGTCTATATTGAGAAACCAAAAAAAGAAAATCAATCTCTCTATTTTTAGGGAAAAAAATAATAATTAAGCCATAATTCACAAAAAGAAATTATTTTTCTTACATTTACATTAAGAGCAGCACTGGACCGTGGAGCAACTTCAGAAAGAGAATTCTCCTTCTTGACCATGACACTTGTGGTTTTAGAATCATGATGATCATCAGCCCTATTTATCTTCTCCTTAAAGAAGTCTACTTCACGAGCAGCAGAAGATGGTAGCTCATCTTTGTCAGCAGAAAGACTAACTGGAAACTGAAACATATTATTAGTAATATTCCTCGAATCAGCCATGTTATGATCAGAACTAAAGTCTCTTTTGATCTTCAAAAAGAGCCAACGGAGCTGTTGCTGTTGTTGCTAGAGAAGACAGAAACAGGATCAGAAGCAAGGGCAAGACCCCATCCTTTGTCCATAAATGAAAGAAAAAAAGAGAGCAAAATAGCTAACAAGAAGAAGAAGAAGAAGAAGAAGAAGATGGGTAAGCAAGAAAAGAGAGTTTTTCTTGGGAGAAAAAGAGAGGTGTGATTGCTATGTGTGCAAAGTCTGTGAAGTCTTTTCCCGGTGCAATGAGCTCGGCTATAAAAAGGGTTTGAGGGGTGGACCAAAAGAGATAGATTTAATATTTCTAGTAGATTTTTTCTTTTTTCTTTTTTCTTTTTTTTGTTGGGTTGAAAATGGATCTATTTAGAAATTGGTGGGATTTTTGATTGGTTGCGTCAGGTAGTGCGTCAGGAATTCTCCAGCTGGCAGTATTGGCCAGTCTTATACTGCTGCTGCCGCAAGAAGTTTAGACTTTTAGCTTGCTTTTGTATAAAATGGGTTGTCAATGGATACCCATATAGGTTAAGTGGATAATCCATCACAACCATGAACATCTTGATGATAGTATTTGGGCAAATAATAATAATAATAATAATAATAATAATAATAATGTTAGTGTTAAGAAGAAAAATTTGAATAAATAATGTTCATTGATTTTATTAAGTTAACTAAAATCCAATTCAGTATCCTAGTATGATAAATATCTCGTTGCATTACTAATAGAAAATCATTTACCTTAAAATAAAACTATTTTAGTTAAAATTGTATAATATTTATTAAATCTTATTATTAGAGAAATACATTCGCATATCTCTATATATCTAAACTATAATTCATCCATTTGTTAAATATTCATGAGACAAAAATAACATTTGATAAACATCAACTTAAAATAGTTGTTTTTGGTGTTATTCATTTTCGTTTTACTAGTTTCAATCAATTTATTTTCTCCTAAAAATGTTTTTTTTTATCTTTTAATATTCATAATGTATTATTCTTGCCATTAATGATGTAAATGAAATCACACGTCAATTTACAATATGCTAATAATTCATTTTGCTAATGATAATATTCTCAAATCATTTATAATATATTGAGAATAAGTCTCTTAAATAGACTTTAAAAAAGTCATTTATATTAAAACCAATATATTTACGAAAAAAAGAATTCCTTTATCTCAATCTTATTTTGGATTCGAAAATAAAATAAAAAATAAACTCATTTTTTAACCAAATCGAACATCCAATGATATATATATATATATATATATATATATATATATATATATATATATATAAAAGATGACTTGAATTTGAAGAAAAATGAAATATGGATCCGGGTATGGAAATGGAAGCAAAAATGATAAAATGTTGACAAGATTTGTACAGTGAGACAAGTGAAGGAAAAAGGACGGAGTAGGGGAGGTGGGGTATATAGGTTTCGTCTACATTTCGTCAAGAAAGAGTTTTGACTCATTCACAAATCAAAACAAGAAAGAAAAAAGAAAAACCAAAGCAAAAAGAAAAAAAAGAAAATTGCTCAGGAATCCCACCGCCCCTTATTGTGCGGCGCGTTCCACGTGAGGAAATTAAATTAACCAATTAAATATTTTTCTTTTTTTTTTTTATTTAGTAAGAGAGAAGGAGGAGCCAAGTCAACGAAATTGACGGCCATGCTTGGTTATGACTGGAGACCGGGTGAGACAGTTGCCTAGTCTCAGGGTGGGTCCCTTTCTTACATGAGCCCACCCACGTTTCAGATCTGCTCCCCGTTAACTATGTTGACTGTTTACCGGTGGGACCGAGTCACTTGCTTTGACTTTTTAGTTCTATATCTCTCTCTCTCTCTCTACATGTCTCTCAAAATTTCTTTTTGTCTTCCTTCCTGGGTTTAGTCACTGCCTTGTGCTTATAAACCCTTGACGACAGCCTTAATTATCCACTTTATTATTAAAAAATTTTCCTGAAATAGGTAATTCATATAATGAAAACTTAAGGAATTATATTTTGGATGGGAGTAATTTGATTGAATTTTTTAAAAAAAATGTCATTTGATTTTTAGGTAAGTAATTAATCTGTTGATAAAATTAGCATTATTTATCCAATAGCAGTCCATCAAGCTCCTAAATATGATTAATCTTGATTGAAAAATATGTTCCATTTCTTACACTATATATATATATATATATATATATATATATGCTCATAAGTTTTAAACTACATGATTAATAAGAGGTACTCTCTTCTCTCATATAATAATTAAATAAACTGAAATTATTAGTATTTAAATTTATTTTATTAAAAAACTATCAAACACGTAACCGTTAGACTATTCGAGATTTGTGATGGTAAATATTTTAAAAATCATGAGTAATTCATTTATAGGAGTGTAAAAAAATTCATTATGAGTAATTCATGTGTTCAAATCTTTCTTATTTATGGATGATGTGTTTGAATGCATATGTATGTTTTTTTATTTAGTGAGAGATTCATGAGTTTTAAACTATACAATAAGAAATAATATTCTTACGTTACATAATAACAAAATAAATTAGAATTTTTAGAATTTGAATTTATTTTATTGAAAAATTACCAAACACACAATCGTTAGACTCTTCCGACTTGTGTGATGGAAAATATTTAAAAAATCATGAGTAATTCATATGTGGGAGTATAAAATAACTAGTTATGAGAACCTATTATGAAAATTTAGCAATTCTTGTGGAAGAAATCACAGTAGGGTTTATAAAATATTACTAATTTATGCATATACACCAAATCAATCAAACTCGTATATAAAATAAATTATCATGATAGGGTACGCATGAGTGGGTCAAGTTAATACGTATGCTTACTTATTCAAAATTATTTTATATATAAATATTAATAAGGTAATGTTTTGACATTCGACATGAATAATTGCAGAACTTAGTCTAAACTCCATCGCTTTTCTAAATTATGTCTTCTAGGATGTAGTATTACTTCGCTATCTCCATGTTTTGACATCCCTTTTTCTTCAATTTTTTACCCTTTCTTGTTTGTCTTGGTATTTCACAATCCACCAATGGCAGACCTATTATTAAGAGCTCACTCTTGTTTCTTATAGCCTCAAATTTTGACCACGGAAGAATTATTGTACAAATTTCTGCATCTATTGAAAAGTACTTTTGTAGCAACAATATCACAGATTTTATATACTCCATGGAGTGTTTCTTTTTGGTTTGAGTTGAGTAAGAGATCAAACATTTCTCATGCATGGAATTATATATAGTTTCGGTTGTGTGTGGCTTTAAACCTCTCATCCAGCATTCTCAAACACATATAATCTCAACCCAAAAAAAAAACAATCGATTTCCATGACAATATGGTGGCTATTACTTGGCCAAACATTATCTCATACCCATATTTCTTGACTTATTACTTAACCCAAACTCTCTTGTTCTTATTGCACACGGATTTTCAACATCTAATGACGTTTAATTGCTTTAATCCTCTTTAATTTCATTTAATGTACCTTTTGAAAATCTTGCTCGTGAGGTTCAAGTTAAGACAAAAAGTGATGGCTCATCGCTGGCTTGCATCGTCTATATCCTAAACCCAAAATATCTACCATTCTTTGCTTTGACTAACCAGAGTTTTCAAGAGGAAAAAAAAAAGCCTTCAATATCACACCTTCATAGCCTTACCAAGAATGGGAAAACGGTGGCCAACAATTGACCATTTGATCGATTTCGATCTCCTAAAAACGTAATTGCTCTCCAAATTTCGCCTTTTAACAAAACTCGTGAATTGGACTTAGAATTGAAATCCATTGAATAGTGAAAAGTAAATTTTTTCTCTTTGCATGCATGTAACGAGGACATTGTTTTGTGTTGAAAATTCTTCTGTTCAAACCTACGGCGCCCAAAGAAAAACAAGAGGAAAGGGGTACGAAAATGAATGGAGAGATTCAATTCAAAGACATCAAGAAAAGTTGGTGCTTTGTTCATATCATTATGTTAGAATTATTTTTAGATAGAGAGAATAGAATCCGTTTGTCTTTTGGGCCAACAAGATTTGATCATGCCCTAGGGGAGGATGTATATGTAGAAAAAAAAACCAAGATTGAAGTACCGTACTAGCTAACTGCAAACGTGCATGAAGGAAAACACTGACCACCTACCCATCAAGTTGCTTGGAGTAAAATAGTCAAGTATGCTTCAAAACAATGCTAGACAACCTCTAGAGAACTTAAAATGAAATGGAAGGCCATATTTTTCATTTTTGAACTTTATTGAATGGGTTAATAACTTAATTTAGTTTTTTAAAACAAGATAATTTTTCAATTTGTTTTTATATATTTCATCAAGTCAATTCTATCTTTAATTATTAGAATTATATCTTTAATAGAATTATTTACATAATTTGCGCATGAGTAATTTTTATTTTTAAAGTACTTTTACAAGCCAATCAAATAAAAAGATTTTCATGTGTAAATCCTGTGACTAATTTGGATAATTTAATTTAAAAATCTTATTAGAAAAATAGATTAGATACTTACTTAATGTATATTTAAGAACAAATTTAATTTAATTAAAGATATAAAGATAATTTGAATAATTATCATGTTAAAAAAATGATTGAATCATTAATCCTTATTGAATTTGTTGTATTGGTTTTGAGTCCCTTTTAATGTTTTTTCTTCTTAGAGTAAAAGAAATTAATTATAATTTTTTTTCTTTTTATTTTCCTTTTTTTTAGTGTTCATTTATTGAGCACTTTATTGAATATTATTGACTTGCAATTATTTTTGGATTTTGTTCTAATCAAAAGTTTTCTAAATAGTATGGAATAATGTAGAATTCTACATTTTAGTGATGAGTTTGCATGGATAGAAAATAAAAAGTTTAAGGTATTTATATATAAAAAGACTTATAATCCAACATTCTAGGTTTTTATATGAGAATTGTTAAATTCATCAAATAAATTGTTATTCTCATCATTTTTGTTTATACAACTACTAATACACCCTTTATTAATCACCAATAAGTCAATAACTATCATATAACAAATATTACTGAAGGATGTATTAGTAATTTTTTAGAAAAAAATGGTGAGAATAGCAATTTAACTGGTAAATTGAACATTACCTTTTTTATATATGCTTGTGAGCTTTCATGTGCAAAACTATATGGAGATCTAAGGTATTAAATTATATTAATTCTATTGTTAAATAAATGCATGTCAATATATAAAAGGAACAATTATTTTTAAGTGTATTCCAATTATCAATTCTAATTTATTTAATTTTCATAACTTAGTGAAATATTAAAAATAATTCTTTTTTTTTCAAATATAATGTCTTTTTTTTTTTTTTTAATAACAAATAGAGCCTGGATTGAAATTGATACCTAATTCTTGGACATTACATAATGTCGTATCCATTCTACATTTGCATCTTCTTTCATGATTATGAATTCTTTAATATTCTACTATTAGAAATATATGTATAAAAATTGCTAAAATTGCTATAATTGCGATTGCCATCTCCAATTAAGCTATAAAGGCATCTTTGAATATAGCTTAATCAACTAATTTTGTCGTGGTTTGAAACTTTATTTTGATGCACTATTTTACCTTTTCATCTGTAATATTTTAATTTGATGTATAATTAATTATATATTAATATTAACATGATCATCTAGCTAGGCAGAATTAATTTGTTGGAGTCAACTTGCAAGCAATTTAATTTCCTCATTTTTACTTTTACACTCTCCATCGAATATCAACGACACCCCATGTTCTTCTTCAAATGTCCACTGCCAAGACTTTCATGGTCTTTCATTGCTGCTATATTAAATAAGAAATCACTCTTTGCTTGTGGCAACTTCTGTTCCTCCATGAATGTGGGCTATAAAAGAAAGAAAAAAACGAAAATTTGCTACATCTTACTTAAGAGATTTATGCCTATTAATTAATTAGTTGGCTCATTAATCACTTCAACATTAATATTTTAAGAGATTTTTCAAAAAGTCTTGATCGTAATAATACAATTAAGAGCGACTATATATAGCTAGCAATATATATATATATATATATATATATCACATTGAAAATAAGACTAATTTTATTTGAAACGATAATGATAAAGTTTAACTTTTTTCAAAAAATACAATACTAATATTTGAACCTTGTATATTGATACAAAGTTCTAGCTCACTTACTATTAAGCCAACAACTTATTAATTAGCTAGTAATATATATTTTTTTTTGTATTTATAGATAATAAAGTATTTTTATATCAATTTTTTTTATCAATAGAAACTAAAATTATTTTTTAAACTATATCTAAATCAAATCACTTTTAGATTTTGATCTTTAAGCTGAACAACATCTCTTTAGCTAGCAGTATTAGCATTTTTGGAAGGACTTTATTACCCTCATATTTCAAAAAAAAAAAAAAAATGTCCCAATAATTATTGGATAAATGAAATTACCAATATATATATATATATATAAGTTAGGTCATGGGCATGGGCAAGATACAATTAATTAAAGATAGTTAATTGGATGAAGCAACCGAGCAAGTAAGGAAATGAATTAATTAAGATCAATAATGTCCATACCCCATCTAATTTAACAATTACAGAATTTCAAACTCTTGAGGAAATAAAATCAACATGGAAGAAAATGCCAATAGTTGACTGAGATTTACGTTGACCGTGTTGATCTGCCTCACGTGGCTTACTTACATGACCTAGAAATTTGGTGAGAGGTTAGGTTTTGACAGCTTGGATTATTGAAAATAAACACAGACCAATTAAGAGCCATAAGAGAAACGGCATTCGTCCAGACAACAAAGTTTGCGTATTGCCACAAGCTACATAGCAAAGCAATTTTCTATTTAGATACTTTTCACACCATCCTTCCTTGCTACCTCCTCATTTAACATGCCGTTCTTTATATAACTGTGTCTATCTTCTTTATTAATTTTTGGATAAATTGCAATTTGTTTTCTTGAGGTTTATGATCTATTATTCTAATTTCACTTCCAATTTTTATTTTGTTTTAGTTAGCCTTTATATTTTTCAGTCTGGTTTCAATCAGTCTCTACGTCTTTTATTTTTCTTTACTTTAATTTGCCTCAATCTATCCATTTCCATCAAGAATAGTAAATTTTAATTTTGATCTTAAAATTTATGAAATATCTCAACGGGCCTCGCAGTGGTAACTTCAGGACATTACTCAATTGTACTTAATAGTTTGTTACTATTATAATTATGAAGCAATTAAGCTAAATTGTGAGAAGATAAGCTATTCTTTTACAATTAATTGAATAAATCTATTTAACAATTCGTAGTTCCTTATGTATTACGACGTTAAAAATATTTATTTTTTGTTTGCATAGAACGATGTAACTTTTGAGTTGTAATTGTATAGTATTATTAGTAACCAACATAATTATGGGTAATTAGTTAAATTACTGAGTGATAAGATAAGTTGTTATGATACAATAAATAAAAATATTTAATAGTTTATAAAACATTATAGTGCATCCAAGTAACCATAACAATCTCCATATCTTATCGATATTATCCAAAAAGTAAAGCAAAAATAATAATTTGAAATTAATATAAAAAAAATCAATTGGGAAAGACATTTTTTTAAGGGAACCAAATATGAAATATAAAACCTAAAAGGGTTAGTCTTTCAAGAAATAACCTAATCATACCAACTTTAATTCTCAATTAGCAACATCATCTTTTCCTTTGTCAATATTACGGTTAAATAAAATTAAGATCAAAACAAATTTAACTCTAATTAATGTCAAACTTGTTCTATTCTCTCTCTCTCTACCATTCCAACGACAAGAGGTTTTTTTTTTCAGAATTCTTGTTCAAGATTTTATAGTAAATTTTGATGAAGAATTGGATACAAAGTATAGATATTATATGCTAATGAGAAAGTTTAGAAGAGAAAACAATAGTAACAATAATGGTGGTTGATGTTGTTGTTACTCTTTTTTGTTATCATATTTGTTTTTAGTTTAATTTTATTCTTATATTGTCAAATAATTGATAAATAGTGTTAATAAAAAAAATCATATATATATATATATATGTGTGTGTGTGTGTGTGTGCGCGCACGCGCGCGCGCACGCGTGCGTGCGTGTGCATGTGTGTATATTTGGTTTACTCGAAAAAAATGTCTTTGTTCAAAGATTTATTTATTACTACATGTTGGTTTATATTGAAATATTCCATTAACTTTGAGGATGAAATTAAAATTTATGCACCTTTTTCATTTATTATTTTTGAAAAAAATAAATAGAAATGGAGAATGGAAAAGATATGAAAAATACGGAATCTAATTAAAACAAATCAAAAATTTTAAATGAAACTAAAACAACATATAAATCTTAGGTAAGCAAATTAAGAATATTTTCCTTTAATTGTTGGTTTCCTTTTCTCAAAAACACATTTCAAACATTGAGAACTTGTTTTCCAACTACTACTATGTTTTCTAACGAGAATTGATCCACGGTTTTGTTAATTTCTTTGTTTTCGAATTCCGGCACCTACTTTTTCAACATAATATATGAGAATTTTGGATTTATTAGAATTAAATAACCACTGGATTCAAAAATTTAAAATATTAATGGAAATGTCAAAAATAGTTTTATATTATGAGTTGGCGTAATGAACTATCTAGGGTTGGAGTGATCCTCTAATCATAAGAAAATAAAAGATATGAATTAATATAATTAACGTAGTGTTATGTAATTTATATTAATTTACTATAAGGGCCTAAGAAATTATAATAATGGGATCTTTATTAATCGATCAAAATATCAATTAATCAAACTTATTATGAATTTTTTATTTTGTGAAATATTATCACATATCCTCGAACCCATAAGTGAGTTTGAAAAAGGTGTTCTTGCCATTAATTGCAACATATGGATACATCACCGAAACATGCCAATCTAGAATATTGTTGTGAAATTACCAACTTAAATTCATAGAATAAGTATTATGAATTATTTTTTAGGTATTTTAAAATTTCTACAAGTTATGTGGGAAAAAAATTTCTTACATAATGAATGACAGAAATATATATTTTTGAGGTAATTATGAATTAGCCTCCAACTTACAATAGTTTCACAAATCAGTCTTCAACTTATGAAATTTTGTTAGAAGTAGCTTTTATTTTATATAAAGATTTTTTCTTTTCTTCATCTTTTTATTAAAAAAAAAATTGAAATGATATTAATAAAATAAATCTCTCTCTAAAAAAAAAAACTCTCTTTTAACCTATTAAAGATTAAGAATTCTATATATTTGAAGATCAAAACAAACAATAGAAAAGTTTTTTATTCACGTTCTTCTTCTCCATCATTATTATTATTTTTAAATTCTCACCTTTTCCTTAGATCCTCTTCGCTTTATAATCATGAGATAAGAATTAATTTCATGTGTTAATAAGAAATCCTCTTCATCTTTGGGCTTGATCGAAGACTTCATGCAAAGAGCTCTTGAAAAGGTTGTACTGATTTTGACAAGTTCTCTCAATATTCACTTGATCTTGCTAAGCATTGACGAATTTTTTTTTTTAATTATTATGAATAAGCATTTGCAAAGTTACCAACCAGATTTGGAATAGATAGATAAACAAAGAAAAAAAGGTTTAGCCGTTCCTAATGGGAATAAATAGATAAACAAAGAAAATGGCAACCAAAAAGTCCTCTACAAAGAAATTCTAATGGGTTTTCCTAAATTATTTTTTTATTTTTTTAAACAAAGGAAATTTCTTTAAAAATAAAAACTCCAATTTAAAACCTCAAAAAGTTAAGCCGTTTCTAGCAAGATTTCATAGGTTGGGGACTAATTTGTGAAACCAATACACTAGGGACTGATTTATAATTACCCCTATATTTTAACCTTCTCGAAAGTCAGAAGAAAAAGACAATTAGCCTACTATTTTTCCTGAGTAGTAACCTCAAAACATCTTTATTGGGATCGACAACCTTTTTTACTTTTAAAAGATCTTTCCTTTGTTCTTGATTTTAACTTTCTTTTGTTTGTTTACATGGTTCAAACTGATTTCTCTTAATTTCAAATCCCTTTAAGACCGACAAAAGGGATGACAACATATATTTTGACAAATTACACCGCCAAATTCAGGGTGCTTCTTTTTATATAATTGAAAACAGAAAGGAGCCCATCACTCATTGTCAAACAAACACCAAGCTTGTCCTCGTTTTGGTCCTGTTTTTGTTGTATTTCCCCACTCTTTTTATACGTATCAAGGGGAAAAAAAGACATGACCCAAGATTTGTGATACCTAACTATTATGATGATTCATGCATGCTTGCCTTGTCTTGTCTTGAGATTGGATTCATATTGATGCATAGTGGCATGGGTTTACTTGTTAAGTAGCTACATATATATCAAGTTTTAATGTTTTTGTAATCAAATATACAAAAAAATTTTTTGTTAGAATATATATATTTTTAAATGATAATTGAATATTTCTATCAATTTTTTCTCAATTATGTAATGACGTATAATTTTATTTTTTTTTAATTTTTAAGACTATTTATTGGTTACTTGCTAGCTAGATAGATTGTTGACGCTATATGAGGGATAAAATTTGACTTGAATTAGGATGATTCTTTCTAGAGAAATAAATTAATGATATGGTAAGCTAGCTACCAAAACATGATTAAAATTTATTAATTTGAAGGATTTTTAAAAGTTTGTAAAAATTAATACTCGAAGATAACATATATTGCAATTATAATACGAATGGGAACATCATGGTACAGTGAGAGTAAAGGACAAATTGTTAGAAATATGGTATTGGGTATACTTCAAGAGAGCAATCAATTTCATTATCTTAATTAATTTGACTAGATCATTGGAAGCGGACAAAATTTTCTTCTTCTTTGATGTGGAATCGTAGAAAGGGATGTGTATCTTATTACCAAATTACAAGCATCTATCGTCATGCTGTGGAGAAAAAAATAAAAATGCTTATTTGCTTGGTGCAGTGGACTAAATATTATCATTAGCTACTACAATCAATCTTTGTGCAATATATATATGACGGGAATGATTCACATGGGTGTGCGACAGTTTTTTGAGATAATTACAGTACATATATACTAATTTTTAACTCCTTTTCAATCAAATCTATAAACTTTAATATTTCTCATTTGAGTGTATTAATTTTTTAAAAAACTTTAATAAAGTATTGAATCTCTATCAATTGTTTCTTTATTTGATGATGTGTCATTTTTTTATTTTTTATTTTTTGTATTATGCTATGCAATGGAATCTTCAAAACATATTTCCATTCTACTCAAAAGTTTATTCGTATCAAAATTAAAAGATTTATAAAATTTTATTTTTTTAATAATATGGTCTAAGGTTTATTGGCTAAAGAGAGAACATAGACATATTAGCTAACTCACTTATATTGTTAGACCAAAACACTAACGCCTTAATAAGCCTTTCTTTTTAATAAATATATTTTTATTCAATCAAAAATAATTATTAATCCTAAAAAATAGTACATATTGGTTCTGAAATTAACTATTCTTTTTTACATTTACATTTTTTTATATAGAAAGGGAGGCAAAAGCTAAATTAAAGCTTTAAGAAACAAATATCAATAGTGTCACCAAACGCGAATGTATCACTTAAAAAAAAAAAAAAACCAACGGTGTGTGTCATAACCAAAAAATCACAATTTTAATTTTAGTTATTTTTATTTTACTAATTTTAGGAATTTATTTATTTTCAAAAAAAAAAAAAAGAAGAAGAAGAAGAAGAAGGAAAATGAAGTAAAAAACTACCAAAAAATAAATATATAAAAAATATAAAAACAACTCATGAATTACATTTTGGAGGGTAATTGCATTAAAAGAAAGTGTAAGTGAAATAACTAGGGGTACAATAGAATCAATTGGGATATTCGAAACTTAAATTACACCCTATAGGAGCCCAATTGAAATCACATTGAAATTGCATAGTAAAAGGGCCTAATTATGGATAATTGAAATTCATAGGGACTAAATTAAAATTCTAAGGCGAATGATAGGACAAGAGTTTGGCGGACTACATGTCGATCGCTCCAACCTAGAATTCTCTCTTGGGATTGTTCCTTAATCTTTCTTAGGATAGAAATCTTCTCCAAATTAAGTTTTGAGTTGATTTATATTCACTAGGGTCCTTAGCTGGACTTGATACTAGCTAAGGATCATGCCTCAACGTAATCGATTTCTTGGTTTTGGTCGATCAAAGGTGACATTCTTGTCTTAAAAGTTGAATCCGAGTGTGAGTGGGTTGATTATGAAGGAGAGATTCGAGCCAATTGATGCCTATAAAAGGCTTGTGTCGGCCTCGAAGAATGACATCAAGAAAATACGAGAAAATTCTAGGTTGAGAGAAAGTGAAAATCAAGGTTGAAAAGTAGATTTTTGATCTTCGGTAGTAGCAATTTTCCGAGTGTAAATGATGTTCTTCGTTTTTGGATTTTAGTTCATCCATTTTTAATTTCTTTAATTTATTGTTTTTGGTTGCTTTCGGGTTTAGTTTCGGTCATAACAAGTTTCTTAACCTCATTTGTGGGGTTTGGGGGCTTGATTTTGGATTTGTTAGGTTTTCGCTTTGAAAATTTTGGACGACTTCGGTGTTCTTCAAAATTTTTAGGTTGGAGTTCATGCTTTTTCAACTCGTAGGGTTTGATTCTTGGCTTTGAATCTTATCCCGGCATTTTCAAACCAATAGACGACCCCTTAAACCTCCCGAAACCATTTCGAGTTTCAACCATCATCTTTTCGGAATGACAATTACTAATTTAAGCATGTCGGTCCGTGTTTCTTCATTTTTCTTTTCTTTTTCCAATTTTGATTCTATTGTCTCGTCATTTCAAATGTTAGTTAGTTACATGTTTAAGCTTTGATTGTTGGTTTGTGATTGAAACAAGAGTATAAATATGATATGTTAGCAAAATTATTTGTCCGAAATGGGGTCTTAATTTTGGAGAAAACAGGAAAATAGTGAGAGAAAATGAAGAACAACAAGAACATGAGAAAGGGAGTCGAACTCGGATAAAAAGGCTCGTTTGATTGAAAAAATAAAATAAAATGAAAGAAAGGTGCTTGTTTTTGGGCTTAAGGTCTAGTCCGAGAGTTTCTTTAAAAGAAGATAGTGGGGCGTAAACCCAACCCACACGAAGTAAAAGGCTAGGTTAGTTTCGACTCGACTCAACCCTAACTTTAATAAAATAAAAAAAAAAAAGAAGAAGAAGAAACTAGGCGAAGTTGAAACCGACTACGCCCCTTTGAAAAAATACAAAAAAAAAAAAAGGTAATAAAACCGGATTTAGTCTCGGTTAAAAAAAAAAAAGAAAAAAAAAGGATAATTAGAGAGGTTAATGAGTCTAACCCAATGGATCAAGCCTAATGGATCGGAGGCCCAATAGATCTTTAGATAATTCAAGCATGTTTATTTTGTTATCAATACATTTTATTTCTATATTAATTTAGATTTAATTTTCCTTAGACATTTTTTTAATATTTAACCTTAAATTTTAGAATTTATCTTAGTAATTAGATTAGTTAATTATTTGATAAAATAATTGTCAAATCTTTTAATTTTTAAGAACCGATGATAATTCTTTTATCAATAAATAAAATAATAAATAATAAAACTTCTCAATGAAGTCTCCTATCCGATATGAGACTTTCATTTGATAAAAAAAATAATGAAAATTCTCAATGAAGTATTCTATCTAATAGGGAGTGTCATTTGACTAAAAAATAAAAATAATAAAAATTCTCAACGAAGTTTCATATCCGATAAGGATTGTTGTAACAAAAAAAAAAAAACACTTATAATTAGGATGTTTTTCGACACACCGATTGTATTGAGGTTTAAAATGAATCCGATATTTGAATCGACATGTCACCCGATGAAGGGGATCTACGATCATTTCAAATTTTCAATATAATGTCACGTCCAAAACTAAAAAACTTAATTTAACGTAAAAATTGGGGTTAAATCGAAAATAAATTTGTGTAAAATAAAATACTTTAGGAGATGGATTTAAGACTAAACTAGACATGATACCTTTTATAGGAAAGTGCATCTTTACGGTGATCAATATCTTCTCAAAGGTAACCAACTACTTACTCGAAAATCTCAATTAGTGCTCATTTTAGATTCTTAGTTTCTTTAATATTAGGTAACGATTCCAAACTTATAAATAATTTCTATAAATAAATGATCAACATTGGATTATTTTTCTTGAGAGTCTCGTCCGATATCGGGTAGCAACAATATAAAATACTTAAATATCTTAGGTGGAAAATAATAAATTTGTATAAGGAAAATTTAATTATAATTTTTAGGTAATTTAACCATAGTTATCCAATTCGCACGGTTTGATTGAAATTGAAACGTGGAATACTTGTTCTTCATGGAAAAGGCAAAAGTACCATACGAGGCTACGTAGTTCTTTGATAGGCTGAAAATCGTTCAATTCAACAAGAGCAAAAACATAAAAATTAAGGTCGACTGTAAAGTCATGTCTTTCTTCTAATTGTCGGCAATCTAGAACTAAGCAAAAAAGTTGGAACTTGGATGTACTGCATCAAAGGGTACGTTTTGGACCTCAAAGAATTGAAAAATATTGCTGCCCATATATGACTACTTTTCATAGACAACCAGGCAATTTCGGTGGACTTTGAAAAACGAAAATTCCCTAGCTAGCAGATTCTAGGAATATAAATAATGATGCCTTTCATACTATTTCTTGGGATTTGGTCTGAAATCCAGGACCGCCTTTTGATTCAATTTTGGTCATGCATGTTCTTTGTTTTTTAACCAAAGTGTATGCAGGTTTTTCAACGTATGAGAGCATATTTCCTGACCAAGCAACCATTCAAGGTTGAGTACTCATGCACCGTTCATGGTGTTTGCATGTTGACAATTTGTATTCACATCAAATTGCCTCTCTCATCTCTCAATTTTCTAGATATTTTGAATTTTGAATTAATAGTTGGATCTGTATAATTTTAATTGAACTAATTTTATTTTTAAATATATATTAAATATCTAATTTATCTTTTTTTTTTTAAATATTTTCAGTCTACTCTGTCGAAATTCGTTAGTCACAAAATTTTTATATAAATTTTTTTATTTGATTGATTTCTAAAAGTATTTTTAAAATTAAATTAATAATATACAAATAATGTAAATAATTTCAGTAATTTGACTTGAAAAAAATCTTCATAGAAAAATAGATTGATACTCTCTCTCTCTCTCTCTCTCTCTCTCTCTCTCTCTCTCTCTCTCTCATATATATATATATATATATATATATATAATTGACTCAATCAAAAATATAATAGTATACTAAAAATTACTTTACCATAAAAGGATAGATTGAATCACTAACTCTCAATTCTATCTCTTTTTTTATATCAATTATGATAAACCTATCAAAACTATGGTATTTTATTTAAAAAGAAAAGAAATTTGAAACAATTAAGATTTTTTAAAAAAATTTGATGCAGTGACTAATTTATGATCCGACATATACAAAATGAAAACTTAATTCTCGATTCCTTAAATTTTTACGAAAGCCTTTCATTTTCCTCTCTTCCATGAAAGTTTCATTTTATTTTTTATAGTTCTCATTTATTTAAAGTAAACCCTAACAACTAAGAAATAAGCATCCTTTTCCAAGCCAACTTGCTCGAATCATGTTAAAAACAACGTAGATTGAACCATGACCCCTTGTCAACCCAACTGCCCTACTCGTGACCCACATATTTATGAGCCACAGGACGTGCATGCATTTCCAATCCAATGTCCAGTCTTTGAAACCATTAAAGAACATGGAAAGAGTTGATTTGAATAATGTGGCAACCATATATATATATTTATTAGTTTTTTTGACGATTTGAATGAACTTGTGGTGACTCTTTTAGGTTATTTTATGCGACTCAAGCCTCCTTCAATTAGCTGCAGCATTAATTGATCAGGAAGCAGACAGTCAGGTTGCTGGCTGACTGCTCTTACCTTCTTGTCACAGGTTGGATTAAAATTTTCTAGCAGCCTTAGTTGTTAAGCAAAATGGATACGCACAGAGCATGAATCCAAGATAAAAGCCAAAATAATAATAATTAAAAAAAAAAAACTAAGTTGTATACTCAAAAGGAACAAATTATAAATTAATCTACCTAGTATTCATATGTGATACGTAATGACCATATACATAGAGCATGAATCCAAGAGAAAAGCCAAAAAAAAAAGTTATAATAATGAAAAAAAAATTAAGTTGTAGTCTGAGAAAATTATAAATTTTTCTCTCTACTATGGATAAGTAATGACCATATAGAGAGCATGAATCCAAGAGAAAAGCAATATATATATATAAAGTTGTAATCAGCCAAAATGAGTAAGTTATAAATTAATCTCTCTAGTTGTAAGAATAAATTAATTACTGTTTCTTGTTTTCAAAACTAATTAGTTAGTTTCTTAACATGTATTGATTATGTTTAATTTAATAATATTTTTTTTAGAATTGTTTTTTCTTCTCATTAATCTTTTCATAATATATATATAATTTTTAAATAAAATTAAAAAAAATAAAATAAAAAATTAAATAATTAGTTTTTATAACAAAAGAGATTAATTAATTTGTTTTTAGAAACAAGAGGAAAAAAAAAATTTATTCCCCAAAAAGTTTCATATCTAACTCTTTTCCTTATACTCTTCAAGTTCATGATGGAATTAATGCAACTAGATCGAGTTTCTTAATTTTAACGCTTAAAGTTAGAAAAGAACACGTTTTTATAGTTTTTTTTTTTTTTAAATGTGATGCATTTATTTTGTGGCAGCCTCTGTACTTTTTTCTCCAAGTTGGTGGGTTTCCAACACTAGGGATTTAATGAGGCCTTATTAGAAAAGAAGCTTCACCGTCCAATAAATAAATAAAGATCTGCAATAAAAATAATTAGGATATAATTTTTTATAAAAAAAAGGTTGAATATATAGAATCTGATAGTTTATTTTGTCACTAATTTTCTCTGTAAGTTTTTTTTTTAATTTTATTTTGAGGATAAAATCGGTAAAATAATAAATCAAAAATTAAATCAAAAAAATAAAATAATTTTTAAATAAGAAAAATATTAAAAATCTTTTTTTTTAAATAATAATAATAAAAGAAAAACGAGAGAAAGAGAGCCTGAACTTGGAAACTGAAATCCTGGACTGGGCCAAAAAATTACTCATCTAATTTGATTCATAATCTCTTAGAGTTTGTAGTTCCTTCGTAAGCCCATCATCAACAATCCCCAAGCTCACGGGTGTGAAGTTATTAGGCCCGAGAAAGATGCGGGCCGGCTCAAGATACTTGCTTAATCTTGGGATGACAATGGGTATGCAGGAGTCGGTTTTTGAGTATTTGTATTGAATTTATTATTTGTCGAATAAAAAAATTAGATATCCATATCTTATCTATTATCTATCAAATGAACAAATTACACATTTATAATTTTAAATATTTATATTCAACCCTTTAAATTTTAATTTTTATTATCTAAAAACTATTTATTATTTAATATATATTAAATTGGGTTTAAATCGGATTTCGAATTAGGTTTGGTAATAAGGTTTGATTGTAATCAATATACTCGATTACCGTTTCAATTTTACATTTTCTGTCCAAGTTGGAATTTAAGGATGAAATAATTAGCTGCGGATGAAGCAAAAATGCGGCCCTCAACCAGGAGAAAAGAAATCTGGCAGAGGAAGAAAAATCAGAGAAGAAACCAAAGAGAAAAAAGCAAGAAACGCAGACATTAAGAAGAAGAGATAAATACTAAAACAAAGCACACATCCAACATTGACAACTATCAATATAGAGTTAGTCGTTAAATCTATCTTTATAATAAGATAATTTTTTAATTTATGTTTATATTTTTAATTAAGATAATTTTATTTTTAAATATATATTAAATTTTCAATCATTTGACGAGATTTTCAAATCAAATCATCATAATTAATCATGTAATTTGTACATGATTTTTTATTCTCATAACTCTTTTTGTAAGTTAGATAAATAGAAAAATTTCATATAAAAATTACATGACTAATTTTAATAATTTAATATAAAAATCTTGTCATAAGAATAGGTTAAAATCATAACTTATATTCAAATATAAAATTAATTCAATTAAACATATAAAGATATAAAGATAGATTGAAGTATATCTAATTATATAAAGACATATTAAGACATTAATCCTGTGAGTACATGTCACATTTCTATACAAACTTACTACTGCTAGTTAGGGGTGATTGAGTGAGTACCATTTGGTTTAAATCGAAAAACCGAATCTAATTGAATTGAAATATCAATTTTGGTTCAATATTTAATTATTTTTTTAAACCGAACCTAATTTTTTTTTTTTTTTTTCTGTTTGGTTCTGGAAATTTTTTGATTGGTTTAAACCAAAAATTGATTTTTTAATTTTTTTTTCAATTTTTGAAGTTTTAAAATAATGAAAATAATCAAAAAATCAATGCCTTCATTATCATAGATATGTGATTAATTGAGGTTCATTGTTTTAAAAAATTGGAAGAAAAATTTCAGCTTAAACAAAAAAATCCAAAAACAAAAACCAAAATTTTGGTTTTTAAACTGAAAAGTCAAATAATAATTCGATTTCATAGGTTTTGTTTTTTTAAATTCACCGAAAACCGAATAAAAAAAAACCCAATAATCACCTCTACTTTTAGTCCTACGCTCTTTTATTCTGCGAGAAATGTTGGTCCACAGCTATGGACCTCAACTGACCATCTTTCTATTGGGCTTGAATGTAGTGTATGGACCAAAGATGAAAGAATCCAGAGTTTCAGTCCTTTTGCTTAGCCTCTTCGTTTCCATACGTGGCCATGAAACTCTCACTTTCATGCATCTTGATTCTTCACCAAAATCATCCCAAAGAAAATAAACATGTTAAAGAACAGAGGGATTACTGATCCCTTTAGCTTTTCTGTTTCTGTTTTTGATTTTTTGCTTTCATAAGGCACATGCTCTTCAATCATTCCCATGTCTCAAGATTCTCTTCTAAAACCATAAAGCAAAGAACCAAGTGAAAACAAAGCAACAAACAAACGTAAAAAGAAAAGAAAAGAAAAGGAAAAAGAAAAAGAACACTTGAGAGATATGTATTCTTTATGACTCTCTTTAAGCAATTCCCTTTATTCATTTCTTTGCTATCTTTAAACCATAGAAACTAGAAATTAACCATCAAAAATTCAAAACTTCCATCGCATTTCTAATGGCTTATAAGCCTTCTTCATGTTCTTGTTTTTACCATTCCTTTTGTTTTCTATTGATTGTATTCATTCTTCCATATTTTTGCCTCACAAAAGCTCAAGCTGCAAGCCATTGTAGAACCACATGTGGTACTATTCCGATAAACTATCCTTTTGGCATTGATGATGGCTGTGGCAGTCCTTATTACAGACACGTACTTGTATGCACCGATTCGGGCTTTCTCGAGCTTCGAACGCCTTCTGGGAGATACCAAGTTCGGAGCATAAGCTACTCAGATCCTCACATGATAGTCACTGATCCATTCATGTGGAATTGCCAAGATGGTCATCACTTTCGTGCAACTAGGCCTTTTAGCCTTGACACAAGCACACACTTAACACTCTCCTCTCAAAATGACTACCTCTTCTTCAATTGCAGTGAAGAGAAAGTGATTGTTGAGCCAAAACCCATCTTCTGTGAGAGGTTTCCTGATCGCTGCGACTCGACATGTGATAGTGCTAGTTATCTTTGCAGGCACTTGCCAGGATGTGCTAATGCATTAGGTGCTAGTTCTTCTTGCTGCTCTTACTTCCCGAAAGCGACCGAATCTTTGAGGCTTATGTTGAAGTATTGTGCTAGTTATACTAGTATTTATTGGAGAACTGGTGTCAATGCTCCTGATGATCAAGTACCTGAGTATGGTATTAGAGTTGATTTTGATATTCCAGTGACTACAGATTGCCTTCAGTGTCAAGACATGAAGAAAGGAGGTGGAACATGTGGATTTGACACACAATCTCAGAATTTCTTATGTCTATGCAATCAGAGAACAAATGCCACAACTTATTGCAATGGTATGTTAGTGTTCAAGCTTCTGCATCGATCCCACTATTTAAAAGCAAATGTCATAAACCGATAGTTATTTTGCTTCTGTTTTGCAGATCACAACAATACCGGCCATAACAAGGCAGGAGTCATTGCAGGTGAAGTGTCAAATTATGATTTATAGTTTCAAAATTTCTTTGGCATATTTTGGAAATTGAATTGAAAGATGAGGCTTATTTGATTTGATGTTTCTTGTTGTGGTTTGCAGGGACTGTAACTGGAGTTTCAGCAGCTGGAGCCATAGGAATTGGTGCTGGTCTATGGTATTGGAAGAAAGTGAGACCCACAGCACCAGTAACATGCGGGGTTCAGAGCAATGAGAATAGGCTCTTTTGAAAACAAATCAACAAAAGTGAATACCAATTACTCTCTTTTCTTCTTTTCCTATTAATTGAGTTGCCTTTTGCACTTTAACAAGCCCACTTCGTGTATCTGTTTTCTTTGTTTACAAGTTTATTCATCCTCCATTGTAAATTACTATAAGATATTTTTTTGCTTTTGGGTTTACAAAATAATGCTACCAGAGTGCTAAGGTGTCCCCATTTCTGTCACCTTTCCCTTTTTCTTTTTCCTCTCCTTTTGGCCAGAGCTAGATAATGCACTATTGAGCTCAATTGGCACAGCCGCTTGATCACATTGTTTCAAGTAACATGAGCTTAGGTTGACCACGCTCACACTTAGAGTCGAAGGAATTAAAAAGAAAAAGGACTGTATATATATGAACCAAACAAAAGTTAAGAAATTGTAACTGTGACAATAATGATCACAAATTTGCTTTTCTTGGAGTATCAGTTTTTGGTTGATTTTTCTTTCCATGTTGCTTTACATTGCCTCTTAAAAATCTGTTTTGGCAAACATGGACCTCTAGTTAACACCATAACCATCCTTGGAACAATGCCTCATTGGACCGGTTTGAAGTGCTTGTATATAACAGTCAGATCACATGTGTATAGGATACAGTTCTCTCAAAAGTGCTAAATTTTTTATACATGCTTCCCAAGAAGCTATGTCTAGCAATTCAATTAGGTGTAAAAAGGAAGGAAAAAGAGAAGAGAGAATAGAATTACAGGAAAAGCGCAACAGGTTTTGGCAAAATGTTTAATGACATCAACATGGTTTACCCCAAACACAGTTTAGAGGACCTGCAGCAGATGTTAAAGCAGGAACCGATGATCCAGGAGCAACAGTAAATGATTGAGTTTTAGAATAAAGTGGTGCACAACTTCCATATCCAGATTGTACAAAATAAGCACCATTCATAAATACATCCTTAGATGATCTCCATTTCCAATTCTTCCAACCATTCTTGGCCTCTCTCTTGGTAACCTGTCATGCAAGAAACATTCTCCATTTTAAATAAAGACAAGTTCCCTGTACATATATAGGGTATAATTAAGAATATCTAGTTCTCTGCATGATGGTCATGAGATAGAACGGCTATAATAAAGACTTGGAGATAAAGTTGCTCCCATCATCTTTATAGGATGTGAACTGGATTATAGAATCTGACTCTCTGAATGCAGTGCTTTGGATTCTTCCAGATGTTAATGAGAGGCCATATATAGAGAATGCATAATGATTTTATAAGTATAAATTTTTTATCTGTAGTCTAAAGTCAATCATCTGTAGTTGAATTAACAGAGAAAGTAACATGATTGCAGATAGTTTGAGTCTTTTTAATTTGTTTCTGTTTTATAATCTTTTTTACCATCGGCTAGATGGCTGACCTCTCTTTTTTAATCTAATCGATTTTCATTAAAAAAAAAAAAAAGTTGTACCTGCTTGGAACCACCATTAGAAGCTTTGAAATAGTTCCCTTCACTAAAGATGGTTGGATTAGCACTTCCACCAATTGCATACATTTGCCACTCATCATATCTATTGTTAGCAACATGGGCATAGCCAAACCTTACCCTGCGACACGATGCCGCAAACTTTATCTTAGATTTGATTGATAAAATAAAATAAAGATTGATTAATATCAAAACCATTAATTCAAAAAAGAAAAAAAAGATCAAGTTAATTGCTTCTCTTACCTTGGCATCCTCTCGATAAGTCCCGAGCCAAAACGGTTGAAAGCTATGGTTACTTTCATAGCTTTATCCGCAGTGTAGCCATCGTTGTGTCCTAGCAACATCACCTGTTAGTGCAATTTGGTTAGCTGCCAATCCTACAGAAATTACTATTAACTTTTAAATTTGACTGGAAATTATAGCATCAGTACCTTATCATGCTGGGCGAAGTAGTTGTTTGAGATGGTGATTGAAGTTGAAGCATGGATTACATCGATTAGGCCATCGGTGCAACGAGCAAGATAACAATGGTCGATCCAAACATTTGAAGATGCAAAGATAGCAATGCCATCTCCGTCGGAGCCTCCACGCCGCCCGACGTGCGTAGGAGTGCTAATAACACGGCCGGATTTCCCTGGTTTGCAATCATGAATGCTAATCCCATGAATAATAATGTGGCTAACACCTTGGATCGTTATGCATGGTCCATATGCAATCTTTACTTTAGCTCCCCTACCATCTATAGTCTTGTAACTATTCATTATAAGTTCGTTTTTTAGTGTGATTACCATATCCTTGGCAAAAACAATCCAAAGAGGCTTAGTTTGGATAACTCCATACCGAAGTGTGCCTGGTTTAGGGCTGACAGGATCATCAGAAGGTGTAGTGACAACATATATTGCCCCATATTTCCCTCCCATTGCCCCTCGGCCGAACGCCACTGCACAATTGGCCAAAGCTTGACGATTGGTAGCCCAATTTGATTTCGCACGCCAGCATGAATCTATGGTGTTCAAGGTTTTAGGCTTATAATCTAGAGCATAAGTTGGCAAGGTTAAAGATAAGTATGGCACAAGATACACAATCAGGAGTAGAGGGGCTAGTGAGGCCATGGCTAGTGTGATGATTTAAGAAAATGGATAAAAGATGGGAATTTTTATAGAGCAAGAGAAGGTGGGTCACACGATCTAGAGGCTAAAGAACTTGATTTGCTTTTTGTTGGGGGCTAGACAAAACGTGGATGCACGAGCTCAAGCTGGTTGACTTTTTCACCTGAAGAAGAAAGAAACTAGGGAAAAAAACTCATTGACATAGCAAGTCTACTCTGTAATCATAAATAAAACTTAGAAAGCTACTAAATCACTCCAAGTGTACATTGAATATGGCAAGAATTCAAGATACAGAAGCTAGAATAATTGTCTGAAGAAAGAAATGTAGAGGCATTTATGTTAAGAAAAGGAGAAAACTTCTATATTATTTGATACGGTTTGAAAGGATATTCTTTCTTGCTGTAAAGGAAGAGGGAATGTCACCGAAAAGGATTAATTTGAGTAGAAGTAGCTCTAATAATTTAAGTAAATAGTTTTGAATTCAAGTCCTTGTATATGCAAAAAACTCTCTAAATAACTATTTTCATCTTATGTATCCGATGTAACAATATAGAATTAATTTAGATTTTTAAATTCATGATACGTTAAAAAAATAAGAAAAAGAGAAAACGTTAGATATTGGGATTTTGGTCACACTCTTCATTATTTGGTCTAGGTTATTGATGTTCACTAATTTAATAGATAAAAAGTCTTAAAGTTCAAGTCTAAAAGTTGGTAGACTTTCTAGATCAAGATTATGCGACTTCTTCTAATTACGAACCTAGCAACTAAATATTTCATTTAAAAATCATTTTAGAGGTCATCACATTTTATTATAGTGATTAATTTGATAAAGATAATACTTCAACTTGAGACCTCATAATTAGGGGTAAAAGATTAGAGAATTTTAATGTTTTATATCCACCTTTTGGGTTGCTAAGAAGTTTCAATAATTCCTTGTGGACCATTAAGTATAGGTTTAATGGCATCAATGTACCTTTTACTTCTAAATTATTGCAGTTGTAATATATTAAGACTTTTACTATACGTCTAGTCAATTTTATTTTTAAACTATCATGTTTTTAACAAATATTCTCTGTTCATTTTATCCGACTATTATTATTGACCAAAATCCCTTTTAATTTTAATTTTTTTGTTATTTTGAGCTAAAATATTTTACATATACTAATAAAAATTCAATCTACTTCAAATTTTTTTTTTTTAAGATTAGGAAGTTTATTTATTTATTTTTTAAATATTAAACATTTACAAAATTATAAAAAAATAGAATATAATTTGAATGATCCCGAATTTGCTTAGTTTTAATATAATTTTTAAAATATTTGCAAGGTCGAATGAATAACACCTAAACAAAGTTTAAATAGGTTAATTTTAGAAACCACATCTACAAATATTTTTAAAACCACACCAAAATTATATATGTAAATTCATATGACTTTCTTATGAATTTTCAAAACATTTGAGATAATTCCAGTTTATTTTCTATGTTTCATAATTTATTGAATTTTTATTATTAAAAAATACTCTCCAACTTTAAAAACATTTAAAATTATTTTTCAAAGTGGATTACATTTTCTTTAGAAACTATATCACAACCTCAATAATTTAGGGCCTTTACCAAAAAAAAAAAAAAAATTGTAGGGCCCTAGCTTGGCTAGGATTAGGAAGACCTTGATTTTTTTAGTGGGCTTTTCTCTCACAATAGAGGACTACTCACGCTATATTGAAGTGATTGGCATTTGTAGTGGTCCTAGTTTACGAAAAAGAGTAGATATGGTAAATATGGTTTCTTCTGTTATTTTAAAAGATTTCCTTTTCTTCATTTTATGTTAAAGTTTTATAATCTAATTCTTTTTTATGGTTTGCAAAATTGTTAAATTATTGGGAACAAGCTATAAATAATTAAATACTTTTTGATTTTTCTCTTTTAGGAGCTCAAAGCTTCCATATAATTAATATATATTAGAGGTACAAGGTCAGTAAATTCATAATTTTTTAACATTCTATTTTTTTGTTTATTATTAAATAATTTTTATGCTAATTTTATTTATTATTAAATTCAATTCATGGTTACATATGGGAGGGCCATGGTGCAAATTACTACGTATAATCTGTTTAAAAGAAAAAGGATTCAAATTTCCATTACCATTAACCCATCAAAAAGCAAAAGCCAATGTTCATCACTATCATAACTCACACCATTTGGGTTATACTTATTTCCTGTTATTTTCGTTAATTTTATTTTATTTTTATTTACTTTACTTTATTTTATTTTTCATAATCATTTTTACAAGTTTTAGGATTTTGTTTTACTTATTTTTTTTTATAAGCACAAAAAAAAAAAAAAAAGAAAGAAACAAAACAAAAAAAAAAAAAGAAAGAAAGAAAGAAGGAAGGAAAAGAAAATACAAAAATAACATGACATGATTAATCAGGGGCGTTATTGAATAAAACTAAGACTGAAATTGAAATAATTAAGTATACAATTGAAAACCCTACAGCTAAAATTAAAAGATAAAAGAACTCAATTGAAAAATGGGAAAGAAACAGGGTCCAAAATTGCATGCATAAAGGGTGTATTTGAGAACAATTGAAACACGAAAGGACTAAATTAAAGTTGATGAGCAAACAACTGGACCAAAAAGTGCATAAACGACCTGTCTTTCATTGCAATCCAAATTCAATTCCACCGTACTGTTCATCTTCTTCTTCCCGGGAGAACAAATTCGTTTCCTGCTGAATTCCTGGCTGGCATTCATACCAGCCAGGAATCGTGCTTCACGCCTGCGCCGTCTGCATCGCTGCATCACCTGCACCCACACAAAAAATCAAACACTGCACACATTTTTATTTTATTTTATTTTTAGTTTTTTGGGTTTCAAGAACACGAGCAACCCAGTTCTTCAAGCATCATGCAGGATTACAGGGTCTGTATAGTCCACAATCACCCACGACAACACACTCCACAATCTCTAGGTCACGTGATTGTTCAAAAACCCAGACTACCTGTCATCATCATCAATCACAATAACAGTAGTGCCAACACCCAAATTCCATCATTTTTCAGTCTTTTACCTTCATTCAGGTAACCCACACTTCAAGTTTAAGTTCATTTTATTCATTAATTCTTAGTGTTTCGTTACTTGAATTGCAAAATTTTTAAAGAGAAATGGCAGTGACATGCCATGGTAAGCTTCTGATGTTCAAGTCCCTTAAGCCGTCGATAATGGAACATGAGGGGTATTTAGTTTGGTGATTAGCTTGATGGTGTTTTCTTTAGATGGGGTTTTTGAGTGAGAAGGGAGAAAAAGAAGGAGAGAGGAGTGCATTCGGATGAAGACGAAAAGGCGGATGGAGGAAAGAAAGAAAGGAAAAGAGAAGAAAAAGAAAAAAAGGCCAGGGGAGTGGGACTGCACTGGATCTAGCCCAGTCCAAAAAAACAAGAGAGGGAGAGGAGAAAGTGGGCTGGGTCGAGCCCAGCCCTGAACTGAAGAGAAAAAAAGAGCAAGGGCTATCCAGTTGGCTCAACGAGGCCTCAGTGGGCCTAAAAGGTCCAATAACCTCAATTTTAGTAATTTTCTGGTAGATTAATTCTGAAATTTTAATGCATGTCTTTTATTTTATGCCTAGTTTAGATTTAATTTCTTTTTTTTTTTTTTTGGAGTTTTTGAGTTCCTTGTGTCTTTTTATTTATTTAGTTAAATGCTTAGTTATTAAATTTCTTTTGATAATTAGATTAGATAATTAATAGGTGGATAAATTATTGGGTCACTTAATTTTTAAGAACTGATAACGATTTTCTATCAATAAAAAATATTTAAAAAAAAAAGAAAAAAAGAAAAAAAGAGAAAATGATAAAAAAAAAAGATAACAAGAGAGAGAGAGAGAGAGAGAGAGAGAGAGAACATTAGATGGTAAAAAAAGACAAAAAAGAACAAAAGAAAAAAAGAAAATGCAAGGTGAAAAGTAACAAATTTTTCTATTTTATAGAAACTGATGTTAATTCAAATCAATCATATTTTAGTAATTAAGTCGTTCTCCGATTATCGATTATATTGAGTTTTAAATTGGATCCGATTTTAAATTAACGGGACTCTCGAAGACTGGATCCGAAGATCGATTCAATAAGATATCACAAATGAAAATAAAAAAAAATTAATTGGCTTAGAAAATAAAACTTGGAATTGTGATTTAGGATTAATTTTGGCAAAAAATAGATTTTTTTTTTAAGAGATAAACTTTAGGATGAAATTAGATATGATAACTTTTCTAAAAAATAATGTTTGTAGGTGATTGATATTTTTGCAAAAGCAAAATTAACTCTTTATCTTAAAATTTCTTAATCGGTGTCTATTTTAAGTTTTTAATTACCTTTAATATTAAGTGGCGATTTCAAAATTAATAATAACTCATATTTACAAACAAATAAAATTTCAACCAATAAAATAATTATAAATTTTCAGAAGTTACGTAAACGTCTAGTAATGACAATTACAATTAAAAAAAAAAAACCTAAGGAAAAAGTATAAAAAATCAATATTATTTGGTCTGTCTGTCTTGAAATTCCTTACAAGCAAGCTATCCTCGACTATAAATGACTTGTCCCTTGTGTCAACATGCTTCACCAACAACACAGCTTAAAGGGCCAGCATCAGACGTTAAAGCAGGAGCCATAGCTCCTGGAGAAACTATAAAAGATTGAGCTTTGGAATAACGTGGTGCACAACTTCCATATCCAGATGGAACAAAATAAGCCCCATTCATAAATACATCCTTAGACGATGACCTCCATTTCCAATTCTTCCAACCACCATCAATCTCTCTCTTGGTAACCTATCCAAAAAACAACACATGATTTCTTTGCAAGCATTAGTTTCTTATAAAAGACGAAATTTTTTACGTGAATCTAGTCCAGTAGTCTATAATAGGTTTAATCGGACCTTACACATTGTAATTAGCTTGATTTACCAGATTGGTATAATAATTTATCGTAGAGACAAGATTGTCCATAGAATTATTAAAAAGATGTACGCACCTCTTTGGCATAGGAAATATCAGAAGCTATGAAGTAGTTCCCTTCACTAACTATGGTTGAACCAGCACTGCCACCAATGGCATACATTTTCCATTCATCATATCTATTGTTGGCAACATGGGCATAGCCAAACCTTACTCTGCATTAGAATTGCACACATTTTTTGCGTTAGATTTGGAGCCATTGATGTCAAGGGATTTTAATGATCATTCAACTCACCTTGGCATTCTTTCAACGAGTCCAGGGCCAAAATGATTGAAGGCAACTGTTACTTTCATAACTTTATCGGCAGTGTATTCATCATTGTGTCCAAGCAGAATCACCTGTTAGTAGTAAACTGGTTACTAAGAAATGAGAAGCCAGGCCTAAAGTGGATTTTTTTTTTTTAATGGAAAAAAGTTTGTCATCCTTGTGCAGGACTACGCTAATCTTCTCGGTATCGTTCCAATTTTATTGAAAATAGGGAGTTAATGTTATCTTCCTACCTTATCATGCTGGGTGAAATAGTTGTTAGAGATAGTGACAGCAGTAGAAGCATGAATCACATCAATTAGGCCATCGAGGCAGTGAGCAAGATAGCAATGGTCAATCCAAATATTATAAGAAGCAAAAATGGAGATGGCATCACCATCGGCACCTTGACGTTCGCCAACATGTGTCGGACTACTCCTAACACGGCCGTGTTTCCCTTGCTTACATTCATGAATGCTAATACCGTGTATGATAACATGGCTAACACCTTCAATTTTCAGGCACGGTCCGTCTGTAATCTCCACATTAGCCCCTCTTCCATCTATGGTCTTGAAACTATTTATCATAAGCTCATTTTCGAGTCTAATAACCATGTCTTTGGCAAAAATGATCCAAAGAGGCTCGTTTTGGATTGCACCATATCGAAGCGTCCCTGGTTTTGGATCGGTAGGATCATCGTCCGAGTTGGTGACAACGTATGTTTTCCCATATTTGCCTCCGATTGCAGCTTGGCCAAATCCCACAGCACAATCAGCCAAAGCTCGACGATTGGTAGCCCAATTGGACTCCGTCCTCCAACACGAGTCTATGGCGTTCAGGATTTTCTTATACTTGCTTGGAAGATAGCTTGATAAGGGTTTGGGCTCATAGTCAAGTGAATTATCTTGCAAGGTTGAAGCAAAGAATGCAACAAGACATGAAAGCAATACGATATGTGCTAGTGAGGCCATGGTTTTTGTGGTGGGGTGGTACAAATGGAAAAACAAGAGAATTATATATAGAAGTATAAGAAGGTAGTTAACACGATCTAGCGACTAAGCTACATTTGGTTTAAGTTGTTTGTTGGGGTTTTGGTGGCTAGACAAAACGTGGTTGCACGAGATCAAAGTCCTTGCCCAGCCAATTCTAAGCCTTCAATGTAGATATATTAAGGGAAGATCATAATATACAATGTATTAAGGATCTTGATCATGATATTCCTTGATTCGAATCATATCAGATCATGGGAAGAATGTTTTGGAAAAAAATATTTATGTTATATAGATTTGTAATCTAGAAACATGCATCCTACTATATGAGTAGCCCTACCTTGATCAAGAGGAATGTATCCCAAAGCCATTTCCTATTTGCATAGACAATGTGGTTACTGTCTAGGAGTGATAATTTAGTTTTTTGGTTTAGTTTTTAACAATTTCAGTTTGATTTTTAATTAACTAGACTTATAAAAATAAAAACTGAATCTAAATTGAATTATTAATTGATTTTTTGGTTTAAGAACTGAAATATCAATTTTCGGTTTAAACCATTTTTTTAAATAATATAAATAGACAAAAAACGACCATCAATTCATGTAAAGATTATACGGTATTGTTTTTTTTTTTTTTTTTTTTGGCACTATTTTAAAACTTAAAAAAAAAAAAAGAAAAAAATTAAAAAAAAATGATCATTTTTTTTGTTTAGTTTTTAATATTTTTTTTTTTTGGTTAACTGGACATCAAATAACCACAAAAAAAAAAAAACTGAATCCGAACCTAATTATTATTTGGTTTAAACCTATTTTTTCCTATTTTTTAAAAACAATATAAAGAGACCAAAAACACCATCAATTCATTATATATCTATAATGATGATAAGATATTGATTTACATTATTTTAAAGCTTAAAAAAATAAAAAAATCAGAATAAAAATTTTAAAACTGTTTTTGGTTTAAATTGAATAAAAAATTCCAAAAACGGAGCCAAACTAAAAAACTAAAAAAAAAAATCAATTCATTCTTTTTCTTTTTTTTTTAAATTTATAAATTAAAGACTGATTCAAAATTGATACTTCAATTGGATTCGAATTTTTTTATTTAAACTAAATAGTTCTCACCTCTAATATTACCCTCACATAGTGAGCATACTACATATGCTCTGTGATTATTCTACATTTGAGAGGGTACGCAAAACTGAATATAATTAAATTTATGATTAGCCTTTTCTCACTTCAAATATCGAGATCAACACATAAAAATTTATTCTTCTTCTAAATTTTATTATGTTATGTATAAAGTGTAATTATAAAATGGTTTAGGAAAAAAAATTAAACTTGATTATGTAAACTAATTCAGACATACTTTTTACCGTTGGGCCAAAATCAAAGCAAAATTGACGATAAAACCAACATCATTAAGAGATGTAGGAAAAATAAATAATTATTTGGAGGGGACAAATGCATACTTATTTCGAATTACCCTAATTTACGGATAAAATTAAAATGGAAATGAAAAATTCTACCCCACACCGCCACTCGGCCCATACCCAAGCTTATGGGTCGGCCCACCCCCACGTCACGCTATCTTTTAGCTTTGCTCGGTTGGTCATATATTTTTGGACTGCGCCGGCTTCTTCTCATCACAACTTTAAGGAATAAATTACAAATTAGTCGCTTTACTTTCAAGAAACAAATTAATTAATTTTTTATTTTAAAAATTAATTATTTGATCTTTTGACTTGTATCGACTATGCTTAATTTAATAATTTTTTATTCTAAAAAATATATTTTTTTAATCTTTTTTTTTGTTTTAACAAAATCTATTTATTTTTTAATTTGATAATGAACATAAAATAGACAAAAAAGACTAATTATTAATTTTTTTAAAATAGAGGAATTAATTAATTTATTTCTCGAAAATAAAGTGACTAATTTATAATTTACTCCAACTTTAAGGCTTTCCTAATTTTTTTTTTGGTTATATATACTTGTCTAATATTGTTGCTGTATTTATAAATAGTTGCCTAATATTGTTGCTGTATTTACACAATTATCATCTTTAGAGCTATCAACACCTAATTAATTGACTCTAAATTTTTCTGCTCCACTGGAAAAAACTTACTAACATTATGATATTTATCATTTGATGATTTCTCTCATTTCATTTAATTAAATTTCTAAACTATTTCATTTAATTTTCTAAAATATATTGAAGACTTGCCTAATTATATAAGAATAAATTGAGCTATTTTTTCTAAAAACATTAGCAGTTTAATGGCTTAAACTAGTATGATTAACTTTAAATAAATCAAGAATTAAGGAAATCCATATCCTTCTTACAATTCTTACATGTTGAAAGAATAAATAAACCCTAGCGAGCCTAGCTATGACCCGATGATGGTTTGTCTTTATATAAACCGTTAGCTCTTATACACTTTTCATGGCACAATTTCTCTATGCATAACTACACATACCATACATACTCGTCGCTACCCGACATCGGACGGAACTCCTCGAAAAATATCTAAAATTAGATTGAATATTTACAAGTTTATTTACGGAGTTTGGAGTCGCCACCTAGTATTGAAGGAACTAGGAACCTAAAATGGACACCTGGTTCAAAGATTCTATGGTAAAGAGTTGGTTACGCTTTTGGGAAGATATCAATCATCCAAAAGCGCCCTTTTCGAAAAAAAGGTACCACATCCGGTTTAGCTCTAAATTTATCTCCTAAAATATTTTGTTTACGTCAAATTATTTTCTCGACTCTTAATCTTCCTTTTTTTTTTTTAGATAAATTGAATTTTTAGTTTTGAGAGTGGCATCGTATTGAAACGATCGTCGGTCCCCTTCGTCGGGCGACACGTCGATTCAAACATCGGATCCACTTTAAACCTTAACACAACCGGTGTGTCGGAGGATATTTTGATTTAAAAAATAATTTTTTTTTGGTGACGTCGGTCCCAATCGGATAGGAGATTTCGTTGAGAATTTTAGATTTTCGATGACGTCGATCCCTATTAGATAGGAGACTTCGTCGAGGAATATATATATATATATATATATATATATATATATATATATATATATATATATATTTATTTATTTATTTATTTATTTATTTTTAAAGAAAAAATTAAAATTTTAATTAACTAAAATCAAATGAAACAAGTTTCAAAAAAATTAAATATATCGAAATCATCGTCCGTTCCTAATAAATAGGAGACTCGTTGATACAATATTTTAATCATAAAAAAATTTCATGTTAAAATAAATTTCACAACTATGTATCTTCAAATTTTCTAACATACATATGTAAAATAATAAAAACAAAGCTACAAAACACATAAAATAAATCAAGCAATACAAAATTCACCTATATTGTAAAATTACCAAAATGCCCTTGGAATGCCAAGAGTCACCGCCAAGTGACCGTTCGCCTTTCGATGATCGTTCGTGCGCGTGGACCACCCGGACTTGTAGATCAGATCGTTGCGAGTCCAATGGTGGTGTTATCGATAGGAGAAGACGCCGGAGGAGGGAGATCGAAGCCTCCAAAGGTTCGGTCGGATCCGTCTTCTTCACCGACGATGAATCCGACCTCTTCTCGGGATTCCAAGCACACCGATCGACTCTTCGAGGTTGAGAGAAGAAGTTCGTGGTGGTTACAACCTTCAATTTGGCCTAGATCGGTCAATTTTTTCGGGTTTTCCAAAACGGGTCGAAAACGGGTTGACCTCAATTAAACCATTTTCCGGTGTCGTTGGATCGAGATGTTTAAATGGAATTACTCGGAGGAGATGGGCGATCATGTCCGTGGTGATGGATCTTATGTTGGTGACCGGAGTTGAGAGAAATGATCGGGTATCGTTTTCGGGTCGGGTCGTGGTGGTTTAAACTTCAATTTCTCTCTCCTCTCGTGGGTTTTTCTCTCTCTAATGGGTATGGATCGATTGATCTAGTGATGGTATACACGTGGGTGTGTTGATCGGGCTCAAAATCGGATAAGAAAACGATCAATTGAGGCTCAAAGGTTTTGGACGGGTTAACGGGTACTCGGGTCCGGTTTGATGGGTTAGGACGTGTTTGTCTTCCTCTTTTTAGGTTTTCGGTATTTATTTTTTGGCTGCGTTTTTTCTTCTTTTTTTCCCCCTTCTCCCCTTTCGTAGATTGAAATCCGAAAGCTTTTTATAGGCCGAAAACATCCTAAAATTTCTCCCAAAATCAAATCAAATTTTAATTATCGAATCTTAAATTTGAGATTTTTCTAGCTAAAAATAAGGAGATTCTAATTAAAAAAAAATCGATGGAAGATTTCAACGGATGTTGAGTAGTTTTTATCATGAACAACATCTCGTCATCTTGCTGCAATATACCCTTAAGTGGGTCATAGGACACTCGGGTTTCGGTATATTTAGTAAAATCCGGCACCTTAAACTTCCTCGGGATCACTACATCGGGCACCAAACACATTTCGGAGGCCTTGATCGGATCGTAAGTGTCCTCCCCCGCATTGCTCTTAAGCGTTCTTCTAATGCCATAAGTCCGTCCATACTTGGGCCTTCAACTCGCTCTAGGACCATGAGCTTCCTCTTCTACATGATCTGCTGGAGGCATTTGTGGGACTCTTGGGTCATGGGGTAAGCAAATGTCCCGAGTAGGGTGTGAACCTTCGGCCTGAAAAGTTGCATGATTGGAAGGCCCCGACCGATGAGGTGATGGAACGAGTATGCTATACTTCGGGTTGTCCTTGATTTAAGCTACCTCCCCTCTTAATGCTTGCTCTAACAGGGATGTCATCCAAGCCACACTTTCTTTCAACATGTCAAACTTTTGTTGGCTAATTGGCTCTTGTCATGGTCTTTCTTCGTTCTCCATTTGGCGAGTCCGAAGTCGAGCGTTGTAGACGCGCGGATGGGATTGAGTGGAACGACCTATGTTTACTTCACTTTATGCAAAATAAATATATACAAATAAATACTTAATGCAAATGCATGCTTTTGAACTGGGTTGGAAACCTTTTCTTTACTTTGTTGCTTGTTAAATCATGGCGGAATCCTGTCGAGGATGGATTAGACCGAGCTAGTACTCGCCGAGGGCAAAATTGCCCTACGGATACTTGGGCGATTAGGGAGATATATATGCCCCCAATCTCAACGGTGACTTGACTTTGAAATGATGAAGCCACTCCTATTATAAGCACACGAAGGGTAAAATCCCTTTTTTTTTCGTAGTCTCAACACGAAATTCAAGGGCATACAATCTCCTTCATCATTTCGAGCCCGCTCAAATCCGATCTAAAATCCTCGACCTTGTTTCGACTTCTTCGGTCATGATTTAATACGAAGGATAACCTTTATTGAAAATTATAAAAATACCCTTGGAATATCAAGGGTTAGTTTCAACATCATTTGACAATGAATTCGTGTCTTAATTGGGTCAACCCTAGTAGACAAGATCTAGCTTTTCTATGGTTGGGCAAAGCTCGACTAGTCCTAAAGATTTTCAAGCCTCTAGACTCGCCTAAATTACCGGTGGGGTAATCCAACCTCTAACCTTATACGTTAGGAGGTAGGGGAAGGTTATTCCATAATTTTCAATGTATAGGGTGAGTTTCGATCTAAACGAGAGTTTGGAAGAGCATCGGTAGACTTTCATCAAACTCGCCTCCAAATCACTCTATCTAATTCTTATTAGGGTTCAGCTCGGGTCCGAGCTTTTAGGGTTTTCCTTCGTGGTGTGTGCAACAGTTAAAAGAAAAAGCATTCAACCCAATTCAAAATAAACGTGTAGCGAAAAGAAAAATAAATGATAAAAATTTACATATATACACAAACTAATCAATAAATAAATAAAACTCAGAAAATAAATTGACAAAAATAAACGTAGGAGATAAATTAAAAACTAAACCTATGGCATAACTCTAGTCCCTAAGTGGAGTCGCCATTCCGTCGCTACCCGATGTCGGACGGGACTTCTCGAAAAATATCTAAAATTAGATTGAATATTTACAAGTTTATTTATAGAGTTTGGAGTCGCCACCTAGTATTGAAGGAACTAGGAACCTAAAACGGATTAATCGGTTCGGAGATTCTATGGTAAGGAGTTGGTTACGCTTTTGGGAAGATATCGATCATCCAAAAGCGCCCTTTTCGAAAAAAGGTACCACGTCCGGTTTAGCTCTAAATTTATCTCCTAAAATATTTTATTTACGTCAAATTATTTTCTGACTCTTAATCTTCTAATTTTTTTTTATAGATAAATTGAATTTTTAGTTTTGAGCGTGGCATCGTATTGAAACGATCGTCGGGCGACACATCGATTCAAACATTGGATCCACTTTAAACCTTAACACAACCGGTGTGTCGGAGGATATTTTGATTTAAAAAATAATTTTTTTTTGGTGATGTCGGTCCCAATCGGATAGGAGACTTCGTTGAGAATTTTAGATTTTCGATGACGTCGGTCCCTATTAAATAGGAGACTTCGTCGAGAAAAAAAAATATTTTTATTTTTTTATTTTTAAAGAAAAATTTAAAATTTTAATTAACTAAAATCAAATGAAACAAGTTTCAAAAAAATTAAATATATCGAAATCATCGTCCGTCCCTAATAAATAGGAGACTCGTTGATACAATATTTTAATCATAAAAAAATTTCATGTTAAAATAAATTTCACAACTATGTATCTTCAAATTTTCTAACATACATATGTAAAATAATAAAAACAAAGCTACAAAACACATAAAATAAATCAAGCAATACAAAATTCACCTATATTGTAAAATTACCAAAATGCCCTTGGAATGCCAAGAGTCACCGCCAAGTGACCGTTCGCCTTTTGGTGATCGTTCGGGCACGTGGACCACCCGGACTTGTAGATCAGATCGTTGCGAGTCCAATGGTGGTGTTATCGACCGGAGAAGACGTCGGAGGAGGGAGATCGGAGCCTCCAAAGGTTCGGTCGGATCTCTCTTCTTCACCGACGATGAATCCGACCTCTTCTCGGGATTCCAAGCACACCGATCGACTCTTCGAGGTTGAGAGAAGAAGTTTTGTGGTGGTTACAACCTTCAATTTGGCCTAGATCGATCAATTTTTTTGGGTTTTTCAAAACGGGTCGAAAACGGGTTGACCTCAATTAAACTCGTTTTCCGGTGTCGTTGGATCGAGATGTTTAAATGGAATTACTCGGAGGAGATGGGCGATCATGTCCGTGGTGATGGATCTTGTGTTGGTGACCGGAGTTGAGAGAAACGATCGGGTATCGTTTTCGGGTCGGGTCGTGGTGGTTTAAACTTCAATTTCTCTCTCCTTCGTGGGTTTTCTCTCTCTAATGGGTATGGATCGGTTGATCTAGTGATGGTCTACACGTGGGTGTGTTGATCGGGGTCAAAATCTGATTGGAAAACGATCAATTGAGGCTCAAAGGTTTCGGACGGGTTAACGGGTACTCGGGTCCGGTTTGATGGGTTAGGACGTGTTTGCCTTCCTCTTTTTAGGTTTTCGGCTTTTTTTTTTTTTTTTTGGCTGCGTTTTTTCTTTCTTTTTTTTTCCCCTTCTCCCCTTCGCAAATTGGAATCCGAAAGCTTTTTATAGGCCGAAAACATCCTAAAATTTCTCCCAAAATCAAATCAAATTTTAATTATCGAATCTTAAATTTGAGATTTTTCTAGCTAAAAATAAGGAGATTCTAATTAAAAAAAAATCGATGGAAGATTTCAACATATATTTTGGAGATTTTATATTTTTTCCTTTTTTGTTTTTTTTTTTATATTATTCTTTTTTTTGTTTTTTGTTTTATTTTTTCCTTTAAAGGAAAATTTGGGTTATGACACACACACGAACTACCTTTCTTGCGCTTGTTATTGCAACCTCCACAATTCTTCTTGTTAGACATTGGATTCACACACCGACCTTTGCAACAAATCTCCGGTACTTGCACTTCTTACCACACATTCCACAGCTTGGTCCCGTCCGTCATTACATTCACACACTTCTTCTCGCAACGAATCCGGTCCCGGGCTACCCTTAACACGACAAACCCTAGGGTACGTACTTGTCACATGTCATGGCAACCCGAATCCGGGATAGAAAGCGGTTTAGCCCTCTCAAACATGAAGTTAATAGTTTCCTGGTTCGATCGAGCCGGGGAAGAACATAAGTTTCCCCATATTCGTTGTTACCGAAGTCAAGAGATGATTCTTCTTCGGATGGTTTAGCGTAGAAGGTAATGGTTAAAGACATGAGTATTACTAGTCAAAAGAATATCTTAAGAAACTTCATGGTGTGTGTTACAAGTAGTGCACGCAAGTAAAATATAGCTTGAGATGCTTTGGATGGAGAAGAATGGAGAATTTTGGAGGCATTTATAGAGAAGAAATTGAAGGAGCTATTCTCCTCTTTGATTGGAGGAAATTGCATGGTTTCTCGTATTTTGTGCTACTAGTGGAGTGGTCTTATTCAACGGCCTTAAGAGTTCTAATCAAACTCAAGGTATACCAAGTTAGGCTTTTAAAGAATATTCTATGTCAAAATTAGGTCCGAATTAGATGAGAAATTATACCACCAAGATTAGGTAGGAAAGTCTCAAAAACTTTTATAATACACAAAAAATAACTAATGATATATATAATAGTTACTTCTCGGATTTACTTTGAGAGGAAAGATAGACATATAGAAAAAAAAAGAAATTATATCCATATCCACCAAAAGTGATAAAAAGATTTCTATGTTCATTTAAATTTTTTTATTTTCTCTCTTTTTTATGTCTATCTATCTCCTCAAAGTAAACTCAAAAAGTAATTATTATACATAATACTAATTACTCCTTATATATTATAAAATCTCTCGATAAGTCTCCTCCTCATGTACTAGATATTAAGCAATTTCTTTCACGTAGACGAAATATTTTTGCAAGCACGGTAATTGATTACCTTTAACACATTATATTTTTGCATTCTTGACAAGTAAATTCATGATGTAACATTAATGGCAAAAGGCAAGGATAATTATAAAATATCAACAGAACACGTATAATTTTTTATCCATTAATGAGTTGTATTTTTAAGTCAAGTTATCCAAGTTTGATACAATTAAAAATTAATTATGCCTAATCAACTATAACTAATGAAAATTGAACAACATCCTTTCATGGTTATTTTAGTTTTGGATTCCATTAAGATTTTTATTTTGTAGCTTATTTACCTCTTTCTCATATATAATTACCATGAAATTGAATGTAAGATCCTTAATGGTTCACAATATTTTCGATTCTTAGGAGGGCTCAAGATTATTAGACTCCTATTCGGCAACCAGCTTCAGCCGACTTTTCTGGTTCCATTTTTCTCAAGCAAATGGTACAAGGAACCCAGCGTATTTGACAAACTTGAAAAACCGTTATGGGTGCACTTTCTCAGTCTTTCTTTTGACCTTCTTAAGATTGTTAGACAAAATGGATTTCATTTTACCAAGTGAGACATTAAAATTCTTTTAAATTTGGCAATTATTTTTTTTATTAAAAAAATCGTAACCTTTGATTTCAAAATTAATGATCTGAATTTACATAATATGATAGATTATGTTATTCTTAACTTAACGAGAGCCCAATCTGCTGACGTACAAACTAATTTTGGCTGCTAGTTGCTATTAATTATTCACAATTAGTATCAATATACCATTAATCAGGCATCTAAACTCTATGACTTTTGACTTAGTTCATATTAAATTGGTTATTAAGGCTTGCAGCCACAATTTGTCAACACAAATTATTTGATTCCTTTTGGCCAACCACATCTTAATTAGCCCACGTTTCTTGTTCCATTTTTCTCAAACAAATGGTACGAATTAGAATCTGTCTGTTTGACGAACTTGAAAAACCGTTATTGCAGCACTTTCTCATAGTCTCTTTTGACATTGATCCGGATCGTTGCACAACATTATCTTCGTATCCTAGGCTTTTAGCTCGTCATGGGAATTTTTTTTTTTTTTTTTTTTTTTGGCCTTATGGCAACTTGGTTCAATTTTAAGCTTATTAGTAAGCTGGGTGGAGACACGGATAATTAACCTTATTTTAAACTGAAAAAAAGTCTTTTGGAGAGATGAGCTAGCTCAAAAGAGTAGGAACACACACACACACACATATATATATCAATCACAAAAAAAAAAAAAAAAAGTGGTTCGAACTCGAAACTTCCTTGAACCAGAGGTTATATATTATAAAAAAGAGGTTCAAACTCGAAACTTGAAACAGGGGTAATAATAATATCAATTTAACTACATTTTATGATTCCGTCCTCTATATATATGTAATATCCAGGCTCTAAGTTGTAATGATTTATAAATCTTGGCAAGATTAGAAGTGCACTTTTTAAGTTTAATTTCCATTATATTGGAAGAAGAATAGACATCACTGATATTTATTTTTATCTCTTTGATGAATTGTTTTATTTATTAATTTTCATTGATATATATCATACAAGCATGTGTACACATATAGCTTTAGATAAATTCATTTGCGAGGCTTTCTTCATTCATATTTATGTGGAAATATTAATGCGATAAAAATATTCGAATTCTTTTTATAAAAAAATAAAATAAAAATAGAAAATTAGAGTCAAATATATAGTAATCCAGATCTCGATACAAGTAGAACATCAAATACACCGAATTCAAAATAATTCCACTTTAGTCTTATTTAAACTAGAAAAGGACTAAATATAAACGTTATGACTTATGGAGATTAATTTGAAACAAATCAAGAATTAAGGATATATCCCTTCTTGCATTATGGAATTGAATTGATAGAATAAACAAACCCTAGCGAACCCGGATGATGGATCGCCTTTATTCTTCACACATACTATATATATATATATATACGGGCATGCATGGCACCATGCATTTCTATGCATAACTGCACATCCCATACTGACATGTACTCCCTTTCTTGCACTTGTTGCGGCAACCCCCACAATGTTTCTTGTTAGACATTGGGTTCACACACTGACCTTTGCAGCAAATCTCTGGGTACTTGCACTTCTTACCGCACCTCCCACAGTTGAGCTTGTCTGTCATTACATTCACACACTTCCTCTTGCAGCAATCCGGCCCAGGGCTGCCCTTGATACGACAAACCCTAGGGTACTTATTACATGTCATGAAACCTCGTTTCTGGGATAGAATGCGGTTCGTCCCTCGAAAAGATGAAGCTGTTTCTTGGTTCTCAGGCTGAGGAAGGTCAGCATTTTCCTCATCTTCGTTACCGAAGTCAAGGAACGATTCTTCTTCAGACGGTGTAGCCGAAAGAGTAATGGCTAAAGAAATAAGCATAGTTAGGAGAAAGAATAGCTTCAGAAACTTCATGTTGCGTGGATTGTAAATTCTGATCAAGTAAACTATAGCTCAAGAAGAGACTGATGGAGGAGAGGCTGAGAGGGGTTTAGAAATGGATGCTTTAATGGAGAAGAATGAAGACTTGATGAGGTATTTATATAGGGTTTTTGATCGTAGGAAAAGAAGTCGAATTGAAAGGAAATTGCATGGTTTCTCATATTGTGTGCTCGTAGTGGAGTGGTCTAATTCAACTTTTTTTCTAAGTTGTTATCAAAATCTAGTAGTAAACCAAGTTAGGCTTTTGAAGAATATTATATTTAAATTAGGTCTAGGATTAGCTAGGTAGGTGAATCTCCTCTTCGTTACTAGTTATCAATTGCTTTCACACGTAAAAAACATATCTTCCAAAGCATTCCTAATTAGGAGGGCTCAAGATTATTATAGTACTCCTTTTGAGCAACCATCTTCAGCCGACTTTTGTTGTTCCATTTTTTTCTCAAGCAAATCGTACAAGGAACCCAGAGTATTTGACAAACTTAAAAAACCGTTATGGGTGCAATTTCTCAGTCTTTATTTTGATCTTCTTCAAGATTATTAGACAAAATGGATTTTGTGTCATTAAATTAGTGGATGCTTACAATTTTTTTAAAATTATTATTATTATTATTTCAATAAAAAAAATCCTCATTGTTGATTTTACAATCAACGATATAAATTTATCTAATATGATATATCGTGTTACTTCTAACTTAACGCACTTGACATGAGTCCAATCCATTGCCGTACAACTAATTTTGTTTGCTAGTTGCTATTAATTATTAACAATTAGTATCGATACCATTAATCATGCATTTAAACTCTTAAAGTTATTGGAACTTGCAGCCATAATTTGGCAACACAAATTATTTGACTCGTTTTCGGCAACCAGATCTTCATGCCCACGTTTCTTCCTCCATTTTCTCAAACAATTGGCACAAATTAGAACCTTGCTTGCTTGACAAACTTGAAAAACCGTTATTAGAGCACTTCCTCAGTCTCTTTTGACATTGATTAGAAATGTTAGACAACATTATCTTCGTAGCTTAAGCTTTTAGCCCATCATTGGAACTTGTTTTTCGTTTATTTTTTATTTTTTGGCCATATGGAAATTTGGCTCAATTTTAAGTTGTTATTAAGCTTGTTCGAGACTAATATAAATTATATTCTGGGGTCTCACTTATAAGTTTAAGCTTTTAGGTGATATTATCTTTTAATATGATATCGGAGCTTAGTTGATCAAAAATTCTTGAATTCAAATCTCACCATCTTCAATTTTTCAAGTATTAAGCACAAAGCTCGTGCAAGTTTCAAGCTCAAATGTTGAGGCTTTTATTTGAGAGGACGTATGAAAGATTAATATAAATTATATTCTGGAGCCTCACTTATAAGCTTAAGCTTTTGGGGTCTCACTTATAAGCTTAAACTTTTAGGTGAGATGATCCTTTAATAAAATTGGATGGAGCCACGAATAATTAACCCTATTTTAAAATAGAAATTAAAATGTGTTTTGAAGAGTGGAGTTCAAAAGATTGGATGCAAATAGAGAGAAAATATAGGAGGGAAGAAATTTTTTCTCCTTATATTTAGGCTAGAGAAAAATGGAAGAAAGAAGAATGTGGAAAAACGTTTTTTTTTTCTTTATTTGAAAACGAGAAGAGAATAGAGAAGGAAAGAAAATTAAAACATTAATTAGTAGGAACAAAAGAGAAATTTTCCTGTTATTTTCATTCCATTTCCTTTCCTTTAAGCTCCTAATTAAAACGAGAAAATATGACAATAAGTTGTAGCTCAACTGCTATATATTGGTGTTGTTTTCTTCCAATAAGAGGTCGTGAATTCAAAACTCTCATTTATAACAAAGAAAAAAAGAAGAAGAAAACCATAATTAGATAGTTGAGATTGACTTTTATTCAAAAAACTTAAGTATTGTAGATTCTTTCTCAACTTTATACATTAATATTATATGCTCTAATAATATTTATGTGAAAATATTGATGTTATAAAAATATTCCAATTCATTTTATATAAAAATTTTTAAAAAATTCAACCTATGGGTTGACTTGTACATAACCTTTTGAATTCAATATTTTACTATTAGAGTCAAATATATAGTAATCCAGATTACGATAGAAACGCCAAATAATCCGAATTCAAAATAATTCTACTATAGTCTTATTTAAACTAGAAAAGGACTAGATATAAAACTTATAATTTAGTACAATTTACTGGAACCAAATCAAGAATTAAGGATACATTCCTTCTTGCATTATGCCATCGAATTGAAAGAATAAACAAACCCTAGCGTAACCGATGATGGTTCGCTTTTATTCTTCACACAAACTACTATTCTACTAACTACATGTATAAATGTAGATCTCTCTACTGCAAACATAATCATTTTTAAGCCACAAACCTCTACTTGTTTCGTCCCATATGGAATATATACATACAGACATGCATGGCACCATGCATTTCTATGCATAACTGCACATCCCGTACTGACATGTACTCCCTTTCTTGCACTTGCTGCGGCAACCCCCACAATGTTTCTTGTTAGACATTGGGTTCACACACTGACCTTTGCAGCAAATCTCTGGGTACTTGCACTTCTTACCGCACCTCCCACAGTTGAGCTTGTCTGTCATTACATTCACACACTTCCTCTTGCAGCAATCCGGCCCAGGGCTGCCCTTGATACGACAAACCCTAGGGTACTTATTACATGTCATGACACCTCGTTTCTGGAATAGAATGCGGTTCGTCCCTCGAAAAGATGACGCTGTTTCTTGGTTCTCAGGCTGAGGAAGGTCAGTATTTTCCTCATCTTCGTTATCGAAGTGAAGGAATGATTCTTCTTCAGACGGTGTAGCCGAAAGAGTAATGGCTAAAGAAATGAGCATAGTTAGGAGAAAGAATAGCTTAAGAAACTTCATGTTGCGTGGATTGTAAATTCTGATCAAGTAAACTATAGCTCAAGAAGAGATTGATGGAGGAAAGGCTGAGAGGGGTTTAGAAATGGATGCTTTGATGGAGAAGAATGAAGACTTGATGAGGTATTTATATAGGGTTTTTGATCGCAGGAAAGGAGTCGAATTGAAAGGAAAAAGCATGCTTTCTCACATTGTGTGCTGGTAGTGGAGTGGTCTTATTCAACTTTTTTCTAAGTTGTTATCAAAATCAAGTGGTAAACCAGGTTAGGCTTTTGAAGAATATTATATTTAAGATAGGTCTAGAATTAGGTAGGTGAAGCTTCTCTTCGTTACTAGCTATCAATTTCTTTCACACGTAGAAAACATATCTTTCAAAGCATTCCTTGTATAATTGGCAATTGATTACCTTCAGCATTCATCGTGTGTTGTTCCTTCATTCTTGGCAAGTACATGCATATATGCATGATATAAAATAGGAGTTAAAAAGCAAGAATAATTGTAACTTTCATACCATAATTAATTTGTGGGCAATTAGTTCTAAACTATTATGAGTTTTTGATTGCTTTTTTTTTTTTAATTATTATTATGATTTACATCCCGGATTTTTTTTTGGGTTATTATTAAATCTTTTTCTCACGTTAACCAAATTTAGGCGATATTGCACAAATGCAATGGCGTACGTACCTAGAAACATCAATTGACAGGAAAAAAAATCCTTAGTTTCAATTCAGTTCTTTTGTTTGAGAGGTTGAAATCATTTTTCTCTCATGCAAACTAATGTTCTGAACATTTAGACATATATGTCCATTCACTGTTAAACTCTAAAACTTCTGACTTAGAACATATTAGATTGGTTATGAGAACTTGCAGCCATAATTTGTCAACACAAATTATTTGACTCCTTTTGGCAACCACACCTTTAGCCCACGTTTGACAAACAAATCGTACAAATTAGAACCCTGCCTGTTTGACGAACTTGGAAAACCGTTATGGGAGCACTTTCTGATAGTTCTGCTGTTTTGACCTTCCTTAATCACATATATTAGAGAATATTGTCTTCAAATCTTAATTAAACGTCTAACCCACTGTGGTCTGTTTTTCATGGTTTTTGGGTTGACCATAATCATTCCAACATCACGCTTTGGCATAAGATTGGAGTTGAGTTTATACATGTTTACAACTTCAGGATAAAAATAAATAAATAAATACAAAACAAGTAAGCATATCCTCGTGCTTGTATATCAAGTAGTTTTTTTTTCCAATGAAGCCATTTTGAATTCTAATGATTTTAGTTTATGTAGTTATATATATATATATATATGTTGTGGGCACATTCAGATTTTTTTTTTTTTTTTGTATCAATTGAAACTAATTTTTTTTTATTTATTTTTAATGTCAGTCTAACATAAGAAAAAAAACTAAGAGAAATAATAAAATAAAATTATAATTTGATATTCTGAAAATCACAAATATGTCATCAATTAAAGAAAATTTAATGAAAATACTTGATTAATATTTTTTTTAAAAATCTGCATACTCAAAACTGTACTCAAATAAATAAATAAAAAATTTAAAATTTGTATATTTAATTGAAAAAAATTAAAAATTGGTATATTATAATATAATTATATGAAAATCTAACCACTAATGGAAGGAAGAGGAGACAATGCGATAAAAAAACAAGGAGGAAAAAAAAAAAAAAAAGAAGGCAAAAGCAACACCCAAAGTTAAACGGAAGATGACTGGCTGCTCGCTCTGCTAATTCTTTATTTTAGGGGCCAGTTATTGATGTTATTTTTATTAAGAAAGTTTGGGTTTTAGGCAGTTGGCAGAGAGAAAGAGGCATGTACTGGCCTATTATATTATATGTACTACTAGTAGCATTAAAGAAACTACTTGCTTTCTCTCTGCAATATCTATTTGCATCCCTTCGGATTGAGATAATGTTCTTTCAATATTAGTTATTTTATAGAGAAACTAAGTTATACATATTGAAGATCTTTTGTCTATTCCGAAGATAACATTCCGAGTAGATCCAACGGAATTAAAAAAGGACAAATTCATAAGAACTCGTAAACTGGGGTCTTAGAAGAGATAGTTCAACTTTCTTGAAAATGATACACACCCAATTAAGTACTGATCAGCAATCAGTTGGAGAACTGAACATTAGCTAGCTATGGCTGTTGAGAATTTGTTTCTATTTCCTTAATTTAAACCCACTTTATCCTCTCATCTCCTGGCCAGCACTTTCAACTTCTGTGACAGGGTCGTTTGGAGGACACCATATTACAATTTTATGATCATCACTAGCAGTATCCAGCATGTAAATATTTTCTGGGTTCCAGCTCACACAGTTCACACTTCCAGGATGCTCATTCCACAATCGCACGACTGGCATCCCGCTGGCTCTATGCCATATGTACACCTGCAATTAATAGAAAATATCTGGGAAGTTAAAACAGTTTTTTCAAGTGATTACCGCCTTCAGTATTTTAGCTCAGGTTTATTACATAGAAAATGCATGACAGGACGTACCTGAGAATCCTCAGTTCCACTTGCAATGAATGTTTCTTCTATCCACCAAAACAAGATCTGTTGATAAATCGGGATCTTGTATGACCTACATATCCGGCCATAAATTTCTCATAACCTTCTATCATACACCACAGACGGATTTCTTGGTTTATCAGATTAGCCAGAAGGTATTGTTGTCTTTCGATAACGAGAAGGAAGTAATCACATTCGCTTGCGGAAGCAGTTTCAAAAGCTCTTTCGTTTTCCTGTCAATCACAGCTATGGATCTTTTTTGGTATATGCTTAGGATCCTAGTTCCATCTTCAGTTACGGCCATTTCCGACACCCTGAGTGTTTCGTCTTTCCAACAATCCAGCTCCTCTCCTTCAAAATTCCACAGGCTGATGCTCTCGTCCGTTGTACCAGCAAGTATAAACCCAACAGGACACCATGTACAGGAAATGAAACCAACACCAGTTTTCACATAAATATGGAGCAACCGTCCCGAATTAACATCCCATCGTTTGATAACCTCTTCTTCGCCACAAGTAAGTAGTTTCTCATCATTTGGGATCCATGAAACAGTCAAAACTGGTTTCTGATGACCCAGTATATGCTTGAATGACACTACACCGCCGTCTGTAACCTGAATGTGGAAGAAGAAGAATATGAAGAAGAAGCATAATATTATTGTTTTATTTGAGAAGAAGAATAAAAAGAAACATTTACCTCCCATATGATTGCTGACTCATCCTTGGACGATGATGCCAAATAATTTCCATTAGGTGAAAATTGCAGAAACCAAACTTCGTCAAAATGCATTTGCAGAACCTGTCCAATTAGCATAAACTTAAAGGATTCATAAAGCAAATTCAGAAAGGAAACAACGAGACTCTGAATTCTTTGTAGGCAACCAGATGCCAAAGAAAACAGATGTATATATAGGACAAAAAAGGAATTAGAGAAAGGGAGCATAATCCCTGAAGACATCTAAAGTTTTTTAACTAGTGTTTATCATGATTAATTTAATATTATATTTATTTTATAAAATGTTTGAAATCGTCAGTGGAAGGCTAGAGATCAGACCATTCATCGCAAAGAATATATTTGTCTACAACCCGGATGGTTCACTTTTGAATATCGCCAACCTGAAATGGGAAATTTAGCTATCAACTTCCTTGCTTGATTTCTCTGTTAATTCAATCTCTCGGGCTCTTTTTTTCACCAATCTTTTGATGTTTTTTTAATTATATTTCTTAAAAAAATTAAATTAAGTTATAAATAGATCTAAAAGCATAAAGACTAAATAATTAATTTTTTTTAAATAAAAAAACTAATTAATTTGTTTTTCAAAAATAAAAGGGCTAATTTATAATTTACTCATAAGAACAATAATGAATGTGAATTGCTTGGACTTTTTATCTCAACCAACTTAATTTAACATAGAAAAGGTCATGAATTAAGTACAGAAAATACAATTAACTATTGTAAAAAGTAACATAAATTAAAAAAAAAAAAAAACCAGGCTTGGGCATCTAGTGGTCCAGACTCACGGGGCCGGGCAGGCAGCTTATGCCCACTAGCCGAGTATATACCTGCAAATCGGGCCTGGTCAAAGATATGAACGACAAGTAGTTATGAATACTTGGCAATTACAAATTCATGAATACTTTCTCTTTATGCCACACTAGCTGCTACTACTGCTTCTTCTTTCTTCTTTTAGGAATAGCATTGGAAAAATATTAAATAAAAAAATTTAAAGTGATTTAAAATATATTAAATAGGATACTCAATATTCAGTTTTTTGAATTGAATCCAAACTCAATTATAAAATTCAATATGATATTAAAGTTTTAAAATAACTCAAATTCAATTCATCTGATAGACCTTAAAAGATGACTTACAAATGAAGAAGAGTATTAAATTATATTCCATATTGAACAAATAGAAAAATATAAATTAATAAAAAAAATGTTAATTGGACCACCCATCATAAAGTTTAAGGTGTTTTTTTTAATTCAAATTCAATATTTAATTTTGAGTTAAATTCAAATTTAAGTATCTAATTAATTTCTTACAATCTCACATTAAATAAATACAGTAATATATATATATATATATATATATATATATATTTGGAATAAGATGATAAATGAGCTATCAATGACAAGATTTAAGTTTTTTATTTTTTTTAGAGAAACTCAATCTCAATTATCAAATTCTATACCATATGTGTAGATAGAAGGACTTTGATTGAGAACTGTTATATAGATTAATTGATAAAAAAAATTAGGGTGGCGGCTAATTTGAGGTTTTATTTTTACAAGGAACACTAGGACCTGTAAAAAAATAAAAAATAAAATAAACTAATCATCATTGATATGTAAACTCTCACGTTTGTTACAAATTTTATCTATGTTAAATTGATTGAGAGATAATAATTTCTTACAAATAAATCTATTTAAAAGTTAACGGGAAAAACATTTAATTTGATATATACAAACTAATGTATGATATCTTCATCATTAACAAACCAATGAAAAAAAAGAGAAAAAGAATGTATCCTACACGTTGAAGAGTTTCTATCTAATTAGGATTTAACAACATTAGCTTTATCTGTATTATAAGATTATATATATAAATATAATTCTATAATTTGTTGAGTACTCGAAAGAATAACCATTGCATTGCTATTTGCTGTTTTCACTGTTACCATCAATCATGAAAGAATGGAAACACTACAGAGAATTACTCCTTACATGGGAATCCTTGTTACCAGATAGATTTTGCTGGAAGGTTTCGGGCGCATTCCTAGTAGTTTTTTTCCTCCTTTTACGTTGGTATGATTCATTACTACCGGTAATACAACCGCAATTCGAAATCACTTCGTTTTCTCTCACAAACTTCAAAATTTCTCCAGCCCACCAGAGGCTCACAGCCAACTGGAATGCTACGTTTGAAGTCCATTACCCTAACAGTAGATTCGATAAGATTTACTATGAATTCTACCCTTTAATTTCTTACAATAGTGACATGTTAACAAGGGCACCAGCACAAGTCATAGAACAAGACGGCATGAGTACTACCACCATTGATGTTGGACTCTCGGTTGTGGATTCTTTTGTTGGTGAGCAGGTGGTTTATGGGATCAATAAGGACAGGGCAGCAAGTGGGAAGGTAGGGTTTGATTTGGGATTGAAGGCTAACTCTGTAGCGATGATGGGTGTCTTTCGGACGGACTGGGGGCTCCTTACTCTTCTGTGTCGTAATGTGGAGGTTGGGCTTTCAGCTACTAGTGAATCAGGGAATTTGGTTGGTGGAGCTAAGCCATGTGAACTTAGAGGGCATTTCATTTAAGCATGCTTCTCCCTCTCTTAACCTTAACCCTAAAAAAGTTATAAATTAATTAGTCTTTCTCTTTCTCATACTATTAATATTATAGTTTTGGATTATTGGAAAATTATTAATGATATTTTGATTCTAGTTTGATTTCAATCTAGTTTTTGATGACGTAGATGGATTTAGTAGAATTAGGGTTTTGAATATTATGGAATTTATTTGCAGCATGGCTTCTTTCTTTTTTCACTTTAATAAGAGTTCTCTCTATCGATTCTAAATTGGGTGAATGATGAATTTGAATGTGGAAAATTAAGGATCTATTTTAAATAAAGAATTCATTGTTATGACATTTTTTTTTAGAATTTCTTGACATGGATTTGTGTGTGATGCGTGGTATTGAAGAACTTGGGATAGATGTTTGGATCTGTAATATAATAAGGGATTCAACCTTCAAGGTCTACGTATTTTGCCTTACAATTTATTTAAAGAATAAAAAACTTGGTTATTTATGATTAGTTTTAAGAGTCTACCTTGCCAATGATGGTTAAGAATTCTAGACAGATGGAAAGCATAAAAGAGAAGAATAAAACATAATTCAAGATTCGTTATGCAAAATTTTTATGTATTTTTCCTTTTCTTACCAGATCAAAGATCCAAATAATTTTTTATTTTTTATTTTTTTTATTTTATTTTTTTTTTTTGTGTATATCTTGGCACGAGAAATTGTGGGGTATTTGTCACATGTCTTGGTCACTTTACTGGCTAGAAGACGACCATTTCTAAGGAGATGTGGTTGCTCCTCATCTCTTTGGAAGAGAAGGTCATTGGTGCTATGGTTTTCTATGTAAAATTGGGATTTTCTAACCATTGGTGTTGCTGATTGAATGTTGGCTAAGGCCATAAGCACTAGCAAGGTAAACAAAATTTTTGATGAGTTCATGGCTAGGGACCTTTGTGTTCGAGAGGGTGAGATAATTATAAATAATGATGCTAGCTTGTTGGTGAAGAGAGGGAAGTTAATGTGAAGGTATTTATAGAAGCTATATGGGGAATTTTTTCCATTTTTTTCTATAATGGATGTCTTTTTCTTCAGTGGCCAAAAGTGTCAAGTAATTAACAGAATTAGGTCCAAATATTGATTTTTCCGTAGCTGAGATGAAAAAAATAGGAAATTGGGAAGAGGAGAAGAACCTAAAATATGAACGATAGAAAAGCATGATGGATCAACTCATATATAAGTGCAGGCTTTTTCCACAGTTTAGACCAATTCAAAGCCCACAGGCTGCGGCCCACATTGCTGATAAGCTTTAGAGTTTAGAGCATCAATTTTCATTTTTTTTTCCACCACTGATCTCTGAAATCTTAGTCAGTTATAGAACCACTTTCTTTCTTTACCTTTGAAATTACGAGAAGGCATTTTGCAATATCCTTTCCAAAAAGAATATGGATTGGGATTCTCTATTATTTTCTGACTTTTCGTGATTTCCAAAGTATAGTTGTGTCTAAATTAATATTTCTCCACAGTTTGGCTATCTGGCAATTATGCGATGACCCAGAACTTTCATACGTGACAAAAAGGTCCAATGCACGTACTGCAACATTATTTTATTGTACTTTATTTATTTAATCCTCCATCAACTTCTCCTTTAATAGTTGCCAATAATCCGTGACAAAAAGAGATGAAGCCTGACTTGTGGAGGCTATGCAGCAATTACTTCCTTTCTTATTAACTTGCATCAAGAAGAAACAACTTCATCCTGTGTACGTACCTTTCTTATGCACATGCTTAGTTTGATCCTAATAAGATGCTTGTGGTTTTGCTTAGAGTTGAAGCAAATGCCAGCTGATGTGCTAAACCATTGATCAGGGAATGCACCTTTGACTTTCTAGCTATATTAATATATTAAGTATCACTTTTCTCTTTCTTTAATTTAGGTTGGCAATTGTTTCACTCGTAAAAGTATAGAACAAGTTAGGACGTCAAATCTCCAGAAATAAATCAAACGGTTAGAACTTGGGATTTCCATAAGTAGATTTCGTGTTCAAATCTTAGAAGGAATTTATTTACTGAAAACATTAATTTTGATGAAGAATGTTTAGAATTTTTGGCTGATCACTAACATGAAAGTGAAAATTCTTTGCCCATTCTCCAACACCAGAATCGAAGATTAAGTTGAATTTTCCATAAGTAGACTTGCAAGGTTATGCTTCTGTAAATATTGCTCATTCTGTAACGTTTATACTTTGATTTGTAAGATTACAACTATACTCTCATAAAGTGGTGAGGTGGCATCAATGAGCCACCCAGCTGCACCACGATGCTTTTTGAAGCAAGAGAGTCAATTTTGCAGAAACAAGAAAATGTATACATCAGAAAACTATAAAGTTTGTGAAGCAATCATGCATAGCTACACATCCCATAAACACAAAATTCCCCTTTCTTGCACTTCTTATTGCATCCACCGCAATGTCTTTTATCGAACGATGCGTTTACACACTGTCCCTTGCAGCATGTTTCAGTGTACTTGCACTTGTGGCCACACCTACCACAGTTCAATCGGTCCTTCTTCACATTAACACATTTCTTGCTGCAGCAATCTGGTCCTGGACTTGTTTTCTGTCGACAAATTCGCGGGAACTTATTGCATTTCAGATTTGTTTTCAGGTTTTGTTGAGCCAGGAAGCGGCCAACCCCTCGTAAGGAAGTTCCTTCTTGGATTTCAGACAATGAGAGTTCACTTTGCTTGCTTGATTTTTCATTGTAATTGTCTAAATGCAAAGCTGCAACGGTAGCTATTGTTGCTGAGAGAGCGAGGAAGAGTTTTAGCAACTTCATGACTTCTAGTATGAAACAAAGATTAGGTGGATGAGAATTATTTTGATAGGAGATGAGATTTTATAGAGAAATTTTTGTATGAGAGTTGACATTATGAAATTGAATTTACAAGTTTTGCTTTCTCTGTGTTGTCTTGGTTCATTAAACTGCTTAGAAATCACTAAACATCTTTAAACAAAAAATAAGTTGATTAAATTTAAAGAAAAGTTGACCTCCCCAAGGAAAAGTAAAATAGACATCAAAATGACTCCAAGCAAATAATTTCAATCTCAGGCGACTGTTTAACTTTAGAGTTTTCGATTTTCACCCCCAATTTTTTTTTTTTTTCCCAACATAATTAATTTACAAGAACAGACTGGAAAGCAAGCAGCAATAATTGCCAAAAGGACCGATAAAGAACAGAATAATATCTCATTTTGTCCTGTGACCTACTAGTTCAAGTTAGACAGGATTCTCTATGTTGATAAGAAAAGCACATATTCTGAACAGTCACAGCTGTTGAAGAAAAGATTGATGTCATGTCATCAATCTTGCAACAAGCCTATTGCGACATGAACTTTTTATACAGTTTTATATGTTTCAGAATCATGAACTCCTTCAATTTCATTGCTGAGACAGTGAGAGATCATGAGCTCTCACTGTCTTTTAATCCTTAGCTTAATCCTCAGTGTCCAAAACTCTTCATGCAATGAGGGTTCTCTTGCGACAACAGTTAGGAGAACAAATGAGTGGCAAGCCAGCTCCAATGTGGAAAACTTCAAACCGCAGAGGAACGAAACCAAGAATGCCGAAACGACGAACCTACGATCATGGGATGGTCAAATAGCTTTGCATCGCAGGCGCCATCTTAGGGATGTAAGAGCAGTTAAATCTACAGAAATTTGCAAAGAAATTTTCATATGTTTTAACTTCTATTTTTTATATTTTTCTCTTATTGAACTTTTCTTGCTATACTAACGCGACGAACATGAAACAGACTCATGGGGCTCTAAACATCATAGGATGGGGAACACTCTTGCCATTCGGGGCAATTGTTGCAAGATCCTTCAGAAAATCCCCCTGCAATGTGATGAATGGTACAACCTTCACGTCCTGTGTCAAACGTTAGGATATATTGTTGGTGCATTAGGATGGAGCATTGGGATGTGGCTTAGGAATTCCTCAAAACAAAACAGCTTAAGAACACATAGGAATCTTGGCATCATTATTTTCACATTTGCAACAGTACAGGTTAAGCCTAAACTTGCAATGCCCTCCTCAAGGATTTTCTATCTTAATCTCTGATGCTATTGCTTTGGTAATGTAATGCAGATGTTTGCTCTCTGCTTGCAACCGAAGAGAGAAAATGAATGCAGCAGGTGGTGGAAGATATACCATAAAATTCTAGGATATGGGTTGATTTGCATGATTGTAGCCAACATATTTCAAGGGATTGATCATCATCAAGGGCATGCAGAAAAATGGAAATGGACTTATGTAGGAATACTTTCGGTTTTAGCTTTTAGTGCTTTGGTGTTGGAAATTTTTAGATTTGTCAAGCCTAGACTTCATCAGCAGATGGCATTTGACATCAATCCCAATATTTCCACATGAATTTTACTGAATTTCTTCATTATTTGGAAAATTTCAGCTAGAACAAACTCATGTAGCCAAATAAATTTGTATAGCCAAGGCCCAAGAATTTGTCTCTTGACCCTACAAATTATTTCTCAGATTTCTGAACACAGAAGCATCTCCTGTCATTTGCTATTATCATGCCATCAACTAAAGAACCGTTTGCATCATTCATAAATGATCATGAACAATCCCAGAACTTGAATACCAATATTAAACCAGAAAAAAAAATGATTAATTTGAATCACTGTATCTTAGAGATAACCTGTTGATTGAAATCCTGTAAATTTATGTTTGGTAAGAATTTCATAGTTATAACCTTGGGCTAGGAAATTTATTCTAGTGCTATTTTTTTATTAAAGAATTTGCATCAAACATTAATTTTTTGTGCTCTGTACCGCTTTCCTTGGTACTCACGTTTTATTTCTTTTATTTCCATTTTTTATTTTCTTACAATGACACATTGACATATTCAACGGGTAAGTTATAAATTAATCCCTTTAGTTTTGAAAAACAAATTAATTAGTCTCTCTTGTTTCGAATATTAATTATTTAATTTTTTGATCAATATTGACCATGCTTAATGTAATATTATTTTATTTAAAAAAATGTTTGGTTTTCTCATCAACTTTTTCATAATTTTTTTAATTTTGAGTATATTATAAATTACTTCCCGTAGTTTAAAGAAATGAATTAATCAATCATTTTTCTTTTAAAAAATAATCGTTTAGTCCTTCACGTTTTAATTACTTCAATAACTTAGTTTTTTTTTATTTTTATCAGTTTCGATAGATTAATGATTTTTTTTTTAATTTTTAGTTGAAGAGAGAGAGAGAAGGAGTTGGTGAAGGAGAGAAATGTGACGTAAAACAAAAAAAGACAATTTGAGAAATAAATTATTAATCTAACAAATGTCATTTCGATAAATTTTTTCGACCATAAGTAAATTTTTAATCAAAATATCCCCGATTGAAATGAAAAAAAAAATCTAGACTAAAAAAATAGAGAATGCATATCATGTGATTTTAAGTGATTTTTTTCCAATTAAATGTATGTTGGTCAAAAAAATTTGATCATGGTCGGAAAAATTGACCGAGAGAATAGAATTGGATAATTAAAAAATATTTAAAGATATAATAAATGCAATTAAAAAATATATGGACAAATTGAAGACTCAAGTTATTGTATAAGGATGATTGACCTGTTTATCATTTATTTGTTTATTTATTTTTGAAAAAAAAATTAGAAAAAAATATAAATGAATGAAAAGAATAAATAAATAATTTTTAAAACAGAATTAAACTAAGTAATTCCTTTTATAAAACTTAAGTAATTAATTTATAACTTATTCGAGGAGAGACAAAAAATTTTGCATCAAACAATGAATTATGAGGCCTTTCACTAAGTGACCATAAGCAAAAGAAATTTAATGGAGATTGTTAAAGTTAATATAAAACCATTCTTCTTTGAGGACTAGGTGTTTGTAGCTTTTACAGCATTCAAAAGTACTGCTTTGCTTTCTACCAAACAAATTTTCTTTTGCTGCTTTGAGGAACTGAAAGTGAGTGAGAGAGAGAGAGAGAGAGTGAACAGGCTCGCTTTTGTTTTTCTGGATACAGTTTTAATATGTACTTGGGCCTTCTGGGGCCCACAATTGCTTTTGCTTTTTTGGATCCAGTTATAATATTTACTTGGGCCTTCTAAGGCCCACAATTGAGTTGTCATATATATCCAAACCACAGGTGTTCTTTTTCCTTTCCTTTTTTCCTTCCTTTTTATTATTTGTATAAGTATTCTAACATTAATTTTTACAAAAATTTCACGAAAAATTTTCTCATGAATCTTTTTAGTTCGAATCTAAAATGATAATACATGGATAAAATTAATGTTCACAATTGTTTGGTTTTATTTTCTTTTTTCTCTGAAGATTTACAAAAAAAAGTTTATCAAAAAAAAAAAGTGGTTTTTTTATTTATTTATTGAATTAATATTTTAGAATTCAGACTCGTAAATATGAAAAATAAATTTATTTATAACTTGAGTCAACCTTTCAATAATCACTGATCAACTAATATTAGTGTTCTTTCTTTCTCTAAAATTCTTTATCAAAAAAATCTTGAGTTCGAGCCTCTCCAATATATATATATAATTCTCAATAGTCTAATCCACAATTTTACAAAATTGGAAAAAAGGTAAAAATGGATTGTCAAGATGTGCAAGTACATATGCTAATAGTTAATGTGATGAAGATGACTTTAGAAACCTATATTAATGGAATTACAGCAATTATTACCCGGTAAATGTAGATTGTTTAGATTAGTTTGTCAATGGAGAAGGTCGGCATCCCTTTCTGAAGCAAACAGAGGGTTCACCCTTGAATTTTCCAATCATAATGGAAATAACAAAAACAAGATTACAGCATTTGATTTGCCAATCCATGCTCAAAATCTCAGTTCATTTCACTCTTTTTGTTTTTTGTTTTTTTCAATTCTTTTTCTCGTGGCTAAATAGTTTCCATATGTAACATTTTTTTCCCTAATTTAAAAGTTGTTCCGAACAATTGGAGCATCATATATTATAATGAGATCATGAATTTTAGAATATTATTTGATAATGATATGATTTTTTTTTTTTTTTTGTTATTTTAAAAAAAAGCAACAATGGTGATTGATGGTAAATGATAATCCATTAGCCTAATATTCCTACAAAATAAGTCCTTCAGGTAAGTTGAAGGTTTCTACGATGACTAAGTTAGTATACTTAAAAAAAATATATATATAGTTTAAAAAGACAATTGTGTGGTTATGTAAAAGATGATAAATGGTAATCGTAGAATTGAGAGAACAGAACTCTTAACTCTCGTTATTTTTGGCTGTTTATGTAACTAACGATTTGATCAAATTTAATGGAAAGGATGATAGAAAGGATAATTTTTTTCTTTGCCAACAACTTATGATACAACTTATAAATTTTAAAACTTAAAACTACAAAATTCAACAAGATGATATGAAAATTAATTATGAAAAGATGAAAACACAGTACAGTTTATAAAAAAAAAATGTAAAACTTTTTAGTAAATTTAACCATTTTCTGTAATTTTTCTTTAATTAATTGCAGAAGGAGTTAGAATTTCAAATATCCTGTTTAGTCTATTTCATATGCTGCAGTTTTGTTTATAAAAAGACTACAACACACTAAAATATATATCAAAAAAATGTATGCAATTTTAGTAAATTTAACGATTTTGTGTAATTTTTCTTTAATTAATTGCAAAGAAGTTAGAATTTCTTCAGCCTAATTAATTGTTTTCTTACTCCATGTATCAATTGCGAAGGAGTAATAATTAAGTATCTATGCATAATCTTTTTTCTAAAGCACTCTACTAGGCATGTGGAAATTTTAGGGCATACTCTTTGCTAGTTGTAATCCTTACTTTCTTTAATAATAAGGCATTGCTAAATTCACTAATGATTTTGTTATTCTCACTATTTATTGTTCTTAAGACGATTTTTTTGATACAAGTCGATCAATATATAAAAGAGAAAAGAGCTAGCTAAAAAGTGGCTATAATAACAAGTTGATAATATAAATAAGAAGACAAATTAAACAACAACATTTCTAAAAATAGCAAAACTAGACCCCAACAATAAAAGAATGAACTATCGATTCAGCGAGCCCAAATGACGAGTTCTTAAAGTATTTATCCATCTTTTGATTTTATTTGAGCTAATAAGAAGATCATTTCCGTAATAGACAAAATGATCATCAATATATCTAGCCCAATGCGCCACTCTATGAAAAACCAAAGAAAGAACGTTGTCCTAATCGAAGTGGTACCATTAAAGATAAGATCATTTCGCACTAGCTAGATCGACCATAGGCTTGAATAGAGAACAAGAAACCACAATTTCTTCGCATATGCCCATGAAAATAAAAACTCCACCGTTGAAAAAGATCGTCTACGCATTTAGAGGCAATCCATGAATAGCCCCACTAGCGAAAGATTTTAGACCACAACCGCCCAATCTCTTGGCAATAGAGAAGGAGAAGAGACACGAACTCCCGATAATCATTACGGAAAGGACATAAGTCGGCTGAATACTCCACTAGACTAATACAAAAAAGAAAATCCCTTTTCCGTAACTTGCAGATGAGTCGCTAACCGCACAAAAGCTTCTACTTTTGGGGGAGCTAAGCCTTTCCAAACATAAGAAATTATATGTAAGTCACCATGTAGCAGAATCGAATCTAGAGTCGAAGAACAAGACTTAACGAGTATATAAGCCTTTTATGTCATAAGCCTATATCCTCTTATTACCAACACCTAGATTCAGGTGAACAAGTTGAAATTAAATGGTGTAGCCTTTCTACTTCTTGAACCTCCCAATCACGAAGCTCCCTCCTACAATTGTATTTCCAAAACCAACCCGAACTACACCAATCTCTCATATCCGAAACTTTGCAATCTTTTTCGTAGCTAACCCGTATAGACTCGAAAAGTTGAACCGAGGTTTGTGCTACATGCCCACACATCTTTCCAAAACATGATGGATCTACCATTACCAATGCTCGAAACGAATCCCTTCTTTGATAACATGACTGCAAGGAGTTGAACTTGAGTAAATTGAGCAAATATCTTTCCAATAAGGAGATAAGATACCCGTAAAATAGGGAAGACTCGTTCCTATACGTTGGATTGTATTTTTGAAGGATGAATTGCTACCAGCAGAAGATACATTGTTCATTAATTTTTATTATATTCCAACTTAAAATGCATCATTTAAAAAAAAAACTCGTTAGATTCTCAAGAAATTGTTAGCATGAAATAAAGGAGAAAGAAATTTTTTTTAATAGAACTCGTTAGTTCCCTCTTATTTTTCCCCATAAAGAGAATAATTATTTAATAAAGCTAGTTAGATTCTATCTCCGATGGAGGAGGAAGTGGTGCCATGGTGCATGGATCCTTCTTGTCCTTTGAAAATGAATCAAGCTCTTTTTGTTTGTCAAAAATCAACTTCTATAGGAAAATTAATTTCTCAATAAACTATTTTTCAAGAAATTATTTTTCAAAAAATATTTTTTTTTTCGTTTAGGAATTACATGAAAAACCGATGGCAAATATATTTCAAGTATTTGTTTGATACAAAAAATTAAAATATAAAAACAATATGTGATTGTTATATTAAAAAGTTTTGAGAAATTTCAAAAAAGCATATTCATAATTTCACAATATAAGATACATTTAAAAATTTTTAATAAATTTTCATAAGTACTCGACTCTAAAATTTTAATTTAAAAAATAAAATATACTTTTTTAACCATCAAATTAATTCATCAAAATTTCCTAAGACAAAATCAAATCAATATTCATATTTAGTAAAAAAAACGTAACTCTAGCATTGTTATTTTAGTAACTCAATTAAGATTTTTTTTTTTGGAAATTAAAATGATAATTTATTCTAAAAAATAGTTTTATAAATTATTAGTTATCATTTGTAGATAATTATTCATTTATTTTCAAAAGATTAATATTGTAATAATTTATAACTAATGATTTACTACAATTACCAACTAAATTTTACAACCGATTAAAATTATAAATTATTGATTTAGTTACAAATCAATAGTATTGAAAAAATAATATATTTATTAATGAATTAATTAATTTTGATTTTTTACAAAAAATTACAGTATTGTAATAATCATTTGCACCATTGCTACGGCCCCGTAAAATCCATTTGAGCCTTTGTTCTTTCTCCATTTTTTATTTTTACCTTTGCTTGAATCTTGATTTTTCTGAATTTGCAACTTGGCTTGCATTGCTCTCTCAAGTGTCCCTTCATCTCCGATATGCCTTCATTGTTCATGTGCGTCTAATGTATTTAAAAGCTCGGGAAGTTTGATCTCGGTGAGATCTTTTACTTCCTCTAATGCGGAGATATTGGCCTCAAATCTTTCTAGTAATGTCACCAATAACTTCTCAACTACCCCGTCGTCGTGCATGTCTTCACCAATGAGCCTCAATTTGTTGATTATTCTCGCAAATGGTCCGCATACTCCTTTTTCGTTTCGGAGTCTTTCATTTCGTAGCTCAAAATCTCTTCTAAGATTCAAGACCCTCATGGTCCTTGTTCTTGCATTGTCTTGAAACTCATTCTTGAGATATTGCCGGATTTGGAATGGTGTTTTCAGATTCATAATTTTGGTAAATAAAGTTTCGGACACGGCTAAATATAAGCGTGTTTTGGCTTTGAAAAGCTTTGATGTTTTCTCCTTGTGAGTTTTTATCTGCTGCAAAGTGGATCTTCCGTAACTAGCGAAATAACAAACTCCTCTCGATACAACTTTCCAAAAATCCCAAGCTTGCGGATATGCTCGTCATTTTAATAGCTCGCGATTGGTAATTTTCACCAGTGAAAACATGGGATAGAATAGGAGAAAAGTTGTTTGAAGCCATATAATATCGCAAGGATTGAAGGAAAAATGTAAGACACAGATCCCTTTAAGAAATAAGCTTTGATACCAACTATTGAATTGTAAGAAAGAACCAGGTGCAACACACAAGAGACTAAAACTTGTCTATTTATTCAAATGCAATGCTTGATTTAAATACATGAACTTGCAACATAAAATCAGAAATAAACGCAGCCACTAGGCTAAAAAATAGCAACAACTAAACAAAAGACTTGGTCTTCTCATCTTGACACGTTCAGCAGCTTCTAAGGCATAATTCACACAGAGGGAAATGATAATTATCATCTCAGCGTGCTGAATCTGCAGGAAAATAACTTCAATAGCCTTCCAAATTTTCAAAGCCTAAACAATTTGCACTCTTTCAATAAATGATCAATGGCAATAGTGTGGAAGGGAAGTTGCGATAGTCCTTAGCAAACAGTACAAATCTACAGGTCTTGGACCTAGAAGATAACATGATATGGGACACCTTCCCTTTCTGGTTGGCAAAGTTGCCTGCATTAAGGATCCTTGTACTGCATGGAAATAAATGTTGCATGTTACTGTCCTTTCTTCTAATGAATTTACTGGTTCTCTATTCAAAGAATTCATTTAAAGTTTTGCAGCAACGCAAGTGACTAGAAAGGATGAATCAAAGAAGAGCTATGTTGGAGACGACTTCACTGTCAATAGGATTTTAACCGGCCAGCCATCAATCTGGTTTAGCTTTCTCTCTAGTTCATGGTGGTTCTGCAGTAGGTTCCCCTGATCTTAATCTGATTGTTGACTTGCTGGTTCTGATTTACCTGCTGCTCCGTCTTCAGTTCCCACTGCTCCCGCTGTCTCTTTTGCGTGATTCCCATATCTAGTTGGCTACTGGTTCCACGGCATTGCGGACAATTTCAGCAGCCTTACGCCGAGTTTCTGCACCTCTCACCCTTGAAGCAAGCACATTTAGTGCGGCTAATAAATTTCAGGAATGGCATAATGCCATTAAGTTTGGAAAGGTTCAAGAAACATCTTATTCCTAAAGGTTTGCACCTGCAGGAGGGCATTGATTATATTGAAACCTTCAGCGCAGGATCTCTCACTGCTCAACAATGAAATTGAAGGAGTTCATGATTATGCAACATATAAAACTGTACAAAAAGTTCATGTCGCGATAGACTTGTTGCAAAGTTGATGTCATGAAATCAATCTTTTCTTCAACAGCTGTGACTGTTCAGAATATGTGCTTTTCTTATCAACATATAGAATCCTGTCTAACTTGAACTAGTAGCTCACAGGACAAAATGAGATATTATTCTGATCTTTGTCGGTCCTTTTGGCAGTTATTGCTGCTTGCTTTCCTTTCCATTCTTGTAAATTAATTATGCTGAGAATACAAAAATTGGGGGGTGAAAATTGAAAACTCAAAAGTTAAATAGTCGCCTGAGATTGAAATTATTTGCTTGGAGTCATTTTGATGTCTATTTTACTTTTTCCCTATGGAGGTCAACTTTTCTTTGAATTTAATCAACTTATTTCTTGTTTAAAGATGTTTAGTGATTTCTAAGCAGTTTAATGAACCAAGACAACACAGAGAAAGCAAAACTTGTAAATTCAATTTCTTAATGTCAACTCTCATACAAAAATTTCTCTATAAAATCTCATCTCCTATCAGAATAATTCTCATCCATCTAATCTTTATTTCATGCTAGAAGTCATGAAGTTGCTAAAACTCTTCCTCGCTCTCTCAGCAACAATAGCTACCGTTGCAGCTATGCATTTAGACAATTACAATGAAAAATCAAGCAAGCAAAGTGAACTCTCATTGTCAGAAATCCAAGAAGGAATTTCCTTACGAGGGGTTGGCCGCGTCCTGGCTCAACAAAACCAGAAAACCAATCTGACATGCAATAAATTCCCTCGAATTTGTCGACAGCAGACAAGTCCAGGACCAGATTGCTGCAGCAAGAGATGTGTTAATGTGAAGAAGGACCGATTGAACTGTGGTAGGTGTGGCTACAAGTGCAAGTACACCGAAATATGCTGCAAGGGACAATGTGTAAACCCATCGTTCGATAAAAGACATTGCGGTGGATGCAATAAGAAGTGCAAGAAAGGGGAATTTTGTGTTTATGGTATGTGTAGCTATGCATGATTTCTTCACAAACTTTATAATTTTCTGATGTATACATTTTCTTGTTTCTGCAAAATTGGGTCTCTTGCTTCAAAGAGCATCGTGGTGCATCTGGGTGGCTCATTAATGTCACCTCATCACTTCATGAGAGTATAGTTGTAATTTTACAAATCAAAGTATAAATGTTACAGAATGAGCAATATTTACAGAAGCATAACCTTGCAAGTCTACTTACGGAAAATTCAACTTAAATCTTCAATTCTGGTGGTAGAGAATGGGCGAAGAATTTTCACTTTCATGTTAGTGATCAGCCAAAAATTCTAAACATTCTTCATCAAAATTAATGTTTTAAGTAAAAGAAAATTCCTTCTAAGATTTGAACATGAAATCTACTAATGGAAATCCCAATTTCTAACCATTGGATGGCTTTCAGTAGATTTGACTTCCTAACTTGTTCTATACTTTTACGAGTGAAACAATTGCCAACCTAAATTAAAGAAAGAGAAAAGTGATACATAATTAATATAGCAAAAAAGTCAAAGGTGCATTCCCTGATCAATGGTTTAGCATATCAGACAATTGCTTCAACTCTTAGCAAAACCACAAGCATCTTATATATTAGGATCAAACTAAGCATGTGCATAAGGAAGATACGTACACAGGATGAAGTTGTTTCTTCCTAATGCAAGTTAATAAGAAAGGAAGTAATTGCTGCATAATAGTCAGTTGCCTACGCAAGTCAGGCTTCATTTCTTTTTATCACGTAATATTATTGGCAACTATCAAAGGAGAAGTTGATGGAGGATTAAATAAAATAAAAAACTAAATGGAACAAACCTTTTTCTGAACTTTAACTTATTTAAAATTGCGTTTTTAAACTTTAAATTTAATTTTTTGGCATTTCTGAACTTTAATTTTTTAAGATTTAATCTACCTAAAGATTTTCAGTTATGACCTTTTTCTATAAAAAAAAATTTAATTCTTAGTATTTTAAACTGAAATTTTGGACACACATTAGAAAACATTCAATTCATTTGCTGGAAAAATTCCAAAATTTTTTAAAATAAAAAAAATATTTATTTATTTATTAACATTAAAAATAAAAAAAAAAAAAAAAAAAAAACCTTGAATGATCTCAATTTTTTGAGAAGCCCTATGTATTTCTCACATGATGATTGATATTCATAACAAAACTATTTATGTGATTTTTTTTTTTTTTTGAGATAAATGACAAAAAAACTGAAATATGAACTAAATCTAAAAAAAGCAAAACTTTATGAATCTTAAAAACTAAATTTGAAGTTTAAAAATTCGATTTTAAATAAATTAAACATTTTAATCCATTTAACTTAAAATAAAAAATAAAATACAATAAAGTAATGTTGCAACTCATGATGCATGGGACCTTTTTGTCACATATGAAAGTTTTGGGTCTTTGCATAATTGATGCTCTAAAGCTTATTAGCAATGTGGGCTGCAGCCTGTGGGCTTTGAATTGGTCTAAACTGGGGAAAAACCCCGGACTTATCTATGAGTTGATACACCATGCGTGCTTTTCTATCCTTCACATTTTAGGTTCTTCTCTTCTTCCCAATTTCCTATTTTTCCATCTTAGCTACGGAAAAATCAATATTTGGACCAAATTCTGTAAATTACTTTACATTTTTGGCCACTGGAGAAAAAGACATCCATTATGGAAAAAAATGGAAATTTTCCGCATATAGCTTCTATAAATAACTTCACAGTATCTTCCCTCTCTTCACCAACAAGCTAGCATCATTATTTGTAATTACCTCACACTCCCAAGCTCAAAGGTCCCTAGCCATGAAGTCATCATCAAAAATTTTGTTTACCTTGCTAGTGCATATGACCTTAGCCAACATTCAATCAGCAACACCAATGGTTAGAAAATCCCAAGTTAACACAGAAAAACATAGCACCAATGACCTTCCTCGATTCGTAACTCAAAGAACTTATAGTGGGTGATATGCTCTTCTTAAATGTAATGATTTGATTGTTGAATCAATTAAGTTTCACAAAGATTGATTTCTATTTGCTCTGCGCTAACTTTCACACTAGTCAATACAAAATTCTTCAACATCTCCATCAAATCTAAGGTTTGAGAAATTTGGTGCACTAACTAGTCCACAATTCTCCCGCCATCCAAGCAGTGCCCAATTCTTTTTTATCATGGTTACCAACTTGACCTCAAACTTTGGCCAATAGCTATCAACATTACTCCTCTATATCTTGCTCTATATATTTAATATTGACGCATTGTGGCTCAATGTCCATTATTTTCTCCATTCTACAATATTCAATTTGAGTCATAAGTAGTCACTTGGAAAATCTAGACATAGTTTACTAGGTAGAAGTGTGAAAATTTTAGTGCAATCTGTTCTGTAATCCTTAATTTTGTTCAACTAGAGTTTCCTCTGCTATATATTTCCAATCATTAAGACTATCAAGTATCAAATTCCGCTAATAGCAGTTTTTCTGTAGAGGAAAACAATGATGAGAGATATTAATCATTTACTCTTCTTCCTTTTCTTGTTACTCTCTATGTATCAGGCAAGTAGTCTTGCTTCATCTTTATCTACAACTCCAAAAGTTATGCACCACCAATGCCTTTATCACCAGAGATCTTCCTTTGTACAACTGCAAGAAAACCTTCTTAACCATTCCTTCACTACATAATCTTATTCAAAAGCTGAGTCTTGGAAGGGAGTAATACATGTGATGATGTTGGTCATGTCACTCAACTTGACTTGCGTTTTAGTTATGATTACTTTAAACTCAGGAACCCAATCTGTCACAACCCTACATCCACTTGGTCGCAACTTTCAGAGTACAACACTTTAACTTATTTATGACAAGAATTACACTAACCTTTCGAGCCATTCACTAGGCCCATTCCAACTTGAACTACTTTGATACTTATCATCATATATATTACCATTTCATAAAAGCAAAACTCATCTTATAATTTATATATATGAAAAACAAAGATACAAGGGTTAATTGCAACTACTAAATTCTTTATCTGTCTTATATAATTATACAAACTACACATGACCAAATATATACAAGCTGGCCATAGGTAGGTGGAATTTGCAGAGCTCGAGAGTAATCTAACTTCAAAATGCACCTATAACATGTATAATTTGTCTAAACAAAAGGAGTGAACAACCAATGAGCTCTTGAATCCAAGACCTACAAAACTATAGTTGTGGTGGTATGAGCTTTTCAACTTGCTTGGTGAGAAGATTATATACAATCCAATAGCATGAATGTCAACCATCCTCACGCAAGCATTCAAACTCTACACACAACATCATCAATTCTCAACATTCTCAATGTATATAATCTTAATGCTTGCTCAATCAAATATAAATTTACTTCTCTTGGACACTACTTCCAGTTGAATTTTGTCCATGTCTTGTGTAATTTTCACTTGTAAAACTACCACTAACTTCCTGCTCAAAGCATTAGCCATGACATTCGTTTTACCGAAATGGTAATGGAAAATGTTGTCATGATCGTTCGAACTTTAAGCCATCTTCTTTGCCTTATATTTAATTCTTTACGGGTGAAGATATACTTAAAGCTCTTGTGATCGGTGTAGATATTATATCGAACATTGTACAAGTAGTGCTTTCAAATTTTTAAGGCAAAGATAACAACGACTAATTCTAGGTCATGAGTGGGGTAATTCTTTTTTAGTCTTTTAATTGTCAAGATGCATAAGCAATTACTCTTCCATCCTCGCATCAAGATTGCCCCTAATCCAATTTGAGAGGCATCGGTGTAGACTATGAAATCCTCATTATCTTTTGGAAGAGCTAATACGGATGTTGTAATTAGCTTGAATTTTAACTCTTGGAAACTCCTTTCACATTCATCATCTCACTCAAATTTAGTATTTTTTCTCGTAAGTCGAGTGAGAGGTGCGACTATTTTGGAAAATCCATCTATGAATTTCTTGTAATAGCCTACAATTCCAAGGAAACTTCTTACCTCGAAAATGTTCTTCAACTACTTCCATTCTTACATTGCTTGCACTTTATTGGAATCTACCATAATCCCATCATTGGATACTACTTGTCCAAGGAATGCTACTTGCTCGAGCCAAAATGCACATTTTTTGAGTTTAGCATACAATTTATGCTCTCATAAGGTTTGTAGTGCTTTTCTTAGGTGTTCCGCATGTTCTTTGTGACTTCTTGAATATATCAAGATATCATCAATTAACACAATTATAAACTTATCCAAGTATTCATGAAAAACCCTATTCACCAACTCTATGAATACTATCGGTGCATTAGTTAATTCGAAAGGTATCACTAGAAATTCATAATGCCTATATCGAATTCTAAAAGCTTTTTTTTTTTGTTATTACATTGTCCTCCTTAATTCTTAACTCGGTGATATCTTGATTGGAGATCAATTTTGGAAAATACCAAGCTTTCTCTTGTGATCACTCAATTTTCATCAAACAAGTCTTGGTCTTTGCTTGTGCCATTTTTCTATAGTGGGAAAAAAAAAAAAAAAGAGATCCTAATCAATCTTCATTGACTTTTATCATTTTCTTATAACTAACTTTGTACTAAATGATAATTCTTGTTTTCTCTTGTTTGAGAAAACAATAATTCGAGTACCTAATTTTTTTTTTTTTTGTTATTATTTTTTTAAGCTTTCAACTTGTAAATTCTTCTATTTGAATGCCTAAGTTGTTGTTGTTGTTTTTTTTTTTTTTTTTTTGTGCGCCCACAATCTATGCATTTTTGTTACACATTCCAAATAAAGAAAATAATTATTTCAATGCCTCCTTCAATCTTGAATAGAATTTGAGGTGCATATTCTGGAGTAAAGAGAAATTTTAAAATACTCATGAAGTAAATAATAACACTTACTTTATGGTTACACTTTGAAGAGAAAAACAAGATAAATGTAGACAGCAAAGAAAGTTGAGGATGGAAAAGTTTTTTTTTTTTTTGGCTAATGAGAAGAAATGGGAAAGAAAATATATAAACGATTACTAGCTAAGAAAATTACATTAATATCCTTTTTTTTCGTTAGCTAAGATTTTGAAATTAAAATCAAGAGTAAAATTAACAATTAATTATTTGAATTAAATTTTCTCCTTTGTTGTTTCTTCAAATTGATCGGATCGACCTTAGCGGCCGGGTTAAAAGGAAAAGGAAAAAAATAAAAAAAGTTTTAGGTGAAGTTGATTGAGATCAATTTGACCTATTAAGCTTTTAGTTAAATACAGTGGGAACGCGGAAAATTAGAGGGAAAACATTATGGCAAACCCAGTATAACCAGCCTATAAATTCATCAACTCTTTGTCTCTGCATAGCTCATGCAACATTTCTTTCTAATCTTTATAAGCCACTACCATTTTTTCTCTGGTGGAAACATGATAGATCCTAATCAATCTTTACTGATTTTTATCATTGTCTTGTTACTCACTTTGTACCAAATGATAAATATTCTTGCTTCATCATCAACACCACCACAAGCTGATAACCAGAGATCTGCTTTGGCTCTACTGCACCAAAACCTTATGATTATCGGCGATTATTCTCCAGAAGCTGAGTTGTGGGACTGGGACCTGAAAACAGATTGTTGCTCTTGGATGGGAGTTGTATGTAATGGTGACGGTCTTGTGACTGAACTTGTCTTGTTCAGTCCTATTTCTGCAACACTTAAACTTAAAAGCCCAATCCTTGAAATGGTTTTCCAGAATTTGAGTTTTTTAGTCAGAGTCAGTCTAGATGATGTAGGCCTCTCCGCACAAAGTAGCAGCTGGTGTGAAGCCATCTCTCATTTACTTCCCAACCTTAGAGTCCTGAGTCTGTCTCATTGTGCTCTTTCTGGTCCTATTTGTTCTTCACTATTCACTCTTCCTTCCTTAGAGGTATTAGATCTCGCATCCAACAAATTCAGCGGAGAGCTAAATGAGTTCCCAAATGCATCTTCTTCCTTGTTGGAATTCTTAGACTTGAGTCAAAATAGTTTTGAAGGACCAATACCAAGGTCAATCTTTGAACTCCCATGGCTTGTAGATGTTGATCTCGGTAGTAACAACTTTTACGGCTCCTTGAAACTACGCAAATTCCAGAATCAAAGGAATTTAAAAAAACTTAGCATTTCTGGTGTATCAATTGAAAGTGATAACACAAGTCTTGCCTATGTCCAACTTGAAGCTTTGGCATTGAGATCCAGCGACTTTACTGAATTTCCAAATTTTCTCAAAGCACAAAACAGTTTGACTTATCTAGATCTTTCCAACAACCAAATTAAAGGTTATGTACCCAGTTGGATATGGAAAAAAAATCTCTACACGTTAGACCTTTCCCACAATCCTATTGATTTTCTCAAATATCCTCCTTTTTGCATCCTAAACAATAGCAGGTCGATCTTCAATTGTGATGCAACTTCTTCCTTTCTGCTGTTAAGTAATTTGAGAATGCGTTCATGTGAGTTAAGTAGCTTTCCAGAGTTTCTAAAGAACCAGAGCAACTTAGGAGAACTTGATCTTTCGCACAACAAACTCAGTGGTCAAATACCCAACTGGATATGGAATTTTACAAGTCTATGGCGTCTAAACCTTTCTGAGAACTCCCTTCGTTCTTTTGAAAAAAATTCACCTGCAACCTTCCCAGTCGTATCCTTAAAAACTCTTGATCTTCATGACAATCTATTGCATGGTTCATTCCCTAAAGCTATATGCAATTTCAGTGAACTCCTTTTGCTCGACATGTCCTATAACCACATAAGTAGTCAAATCCCAGATTGTTTGGGAGATATGCAAAACCTCGGCGTGCTGAACCTTCAGAGAAATAACTTCACTAGCATGCCAGGTTTTTCACAATCAGGCAATCTGCAGTCATTGAAAATCAATGGCAATAAAATCGAAGGAAAGTTGTCAAGATCGTTGGCCAATTGTTCGAAGCTAGAGGTTTTGGACCTAGGAGACAACAGGATACGTGATGCATTCCCGCTGTGGTTGGAAAAGCTGCCTGCATTGAAGATTCTTGTGCTGCGAGCAAATAAATTTCATGGTCAACTTTGGAATCTTGGTCTTATGAACATTATGCCAATGCTGCATGTTCTGGACCTGTCTTCCAATGAATTTACTGGTCATCTATCCCGAGAATTTGTTCAAAGCCTAGCAGCAATGCAAGTGGCTAGCGAAAATGAATCAGAGCCAAAGTATGTCGGAGATGACTACAACTACTACTACTACCATCGCCACTATAGGGAGTCGGTGACTATTATGAACAAGGGATTGGAAATGCATATGGAGAGAATACTGACCATGTTCACTTGTCTTGATCTGTCTCAAAACAGATTCCATGGAGAAATTCCTGAAGAGATAGGCACCTCAAATCACTCAAAGTTCTAAACTTGTCTAACAATAGCTTCATCAGCAAAATCCCGTCACTGATGAGGAACCTAACCGAGCTGGAGTCATTAGACCTGTCAAACAACAAACTCTCAGGGGAAATTCCTCCGCAACTTACGGGCCTGACATTCCTTGAAGTAATAAATCTCTCATACAACCAACTGGAGGGAAGCATTCCACAAGGCAACCAGTTCGGTACATTTCCAAACACTTCCTATGAAGGGAACCCAAGATTATGTGGGCCTCCTTTGACAAGGAAAGGCAATGTTGATGCAGCACCGATGCCTCTACCGGTACTTGTCAACGATGATGATTCATGGGCAAAGTACATACTTGATTGGAAAATTGTAGGGATGGGATATGCAAGTGGACTAGTAATTGGTTTTTCTATTGGATATACAATATTCAGTCAGATGAGCATCAAATGGTTCAGTGATCTGGAAAGGCGAGGAAGAAAGCATGGGAGAAGGTTCAGGCAAGGTCAAAGGAGGCTTCGAAGTGGAAGTTGAAGTTGATGCTGGTGAATGTAGTATTAATAATCACCATGTAAATCGTACTTGGAAGGTTTTCTGAATCACCAGGAATGGAGTGGCTCTTGTTGTTTTGGCTTATGCTTAAATGTACGAGAGATATATTTGGTCTGTAGTAATTTTTGTTCTGTTCTTGTTATTGTCAAATAAAGCTTTAATTTATACCCAAGGCAAAACGCTTTGATTTTCCAGCGTACTCCATTAATCTGTTTCAATCACTTTCTGATAAAAAAATATAATGTAAAAATCGAATTTAAAACAATATAAAAAAAGTTTCCTTTAGCAACGTAAGATCAAAAATATAATTTAACAGCAAAGATCGAAAAAAAAATTATATACTAGAGAATTTTTAAAAATTATTATATTTATAATGTAATTATCTATTTCTATTTATATACTCTAAGTAGTTATTTAACGTTCATGCATTCAAGATGTAACATTCTCTCATTGCATTATTATAATTCACAAAAATGCCATTAATGGGATAAAATGAAAATTTTTCTTCAGATAAATTTATTTATTTATTATATATTTTTTTTGACAAGATGAAAAATTCAACTGTTTGCTGCTTTTCTTTGCTAATTTACAAGAAAAAAGAATTAATAAAAAGGAATAAAATAATTGTAAGGAAATCCTCTAAAACGCAACGTTTCATACCCATTATCTAGCTAGCAGTCTCACACTCTCACCAACCAGAAACCAAAAGCTCAGAGAGACCACCAAAAAAAGGCCAGAGAAGGCAGGTCGTGGGTCCCAGCAGAGCAGAGTGGTGGCTGTCAGCAAGACCAAACCAGTCTCTCTAATCAAACAAGTCTACGATGTGGGTCACCGTTGTTTTGGCGAAACTACGTTCAAGAATTCATAGAAAAAACACCCTAGGTTTTTAAATTTTCAATCTTTTTTGTTAATTTGTGTTAAATAATCCTGGTAGTGGTGATTGATTAAAGACGCGAACTGTTTTGGTTGAAATTTGGTAATTGAATAATGCAGTTGCCAGAGGTATAGTGTGGCATTTCATTGGGAATTTGCAGAGTAATAAAGTGAAACTTTTACTGGGTATGGCCCATTTGTTGCCTTTGTTGGTTTTCAAATTCTGGGTTGTGGTGTTTTCTTGTGTTTTTTGATGGGTTATTGTGTGTTGTGCAGCTAGTGTGTACCAAATCTTGATATGGTAGAGAGTGTGGATGATGAAAAGGTAATGCCTTTCTTATGCACCCTTGCATTTATGGATTTACGAAGCTCTACATGAGGTCCTTTCTAACAAGTCAAGGTTATTATTTGATATCTTTTATTTATAGATTTATGAAGCTTCATTTATGTTATTTGCAGATTGCCAATCATCTTGATCGCGTGGTTGGGAACTTGGGAAGGAAGCCCTTAAAGGTCTTGGTCCAAGTGAATACCAGTGTTGAAGAATGTGAGTAAATTGAATACTGGCTGCTATAAATATGTGGCCTTGTTCATGTCTTTGGTTTTTCAGTTATGATCTTAATTAATGTAGCTGTCTTTGGATAAGTACCATTAAATCATTAATTGTTTATAGGTTATGTTCTATATACTATGTGTGTCAGAGAACATGACATCGACTAGCATATGTGTGATTCCTCTTGGATGTTCAAGTAGCATGTTCATAATTCAATGATTGTTCATCATCTACCATGAGAGCATAGTCGTACCTGTTCATGGTTATAATCCATCCTGAAAGGTTTATTCTTCACTAGGTTTACATTTTGTTCTGTTTAGTGCATGGCTTATATATAAGACATTCCCTAAGGTTTTTGCACTTGAAAGAAAAGCTCGTACCTTTGTTCCGATGTGGAGCAAGTAGTCATGAGTTACATGCATTGGAGTTCGATTTTAATCTGGTGTGATGCCTTAACTTCGTTGGTTGAATTTATACTGATCTCTGTCCTACTATTTAGTGGCTCAGTAGATTCTGATGCTGCTCCTCATGCTACCACCTCTGAGTCATAAATCTATTATCATTCAGGAGTGCCTTTTCCTCCATAAAGCAAGTACATGAGAATTTTTGCCACCATAAATATCCTCTGTGGCTTTCGTACCATGCAGCTTGTTACACCTCAGGGATCTAGTTCTGTTTATCAACTGATACCAGCTTAAAAGTCTTGTCATTATTGTTCAGTCATGGTTGGGAGCCAATTTGTTCTTGAGGCAACTTGATTGTTCAATTTTCAACAATTTGCTCTCATTCTGTGTGAATTTCTTAACCAAGACATTCTATTAGTTGTAAAATTTTACTACTTCAAAGATCTTTGAAGAGCAGTTTATTTTTTTCTCTTGTTTATTTCTGTCATATTGTTGCAACAAAATCTGCTATAACCTTTGATGGATAGATTACAAGAAAGCTTAGTCTAATCTATATGTAGATTGAACAGCTGAATGACACTCATTGGTTGCTTGTTCAGTATGTTCATCAACTTACTTGCCAAATGGCTATATACAAATGATACTTACAAAGTTCCACTCTGGTGCCTGGACTAACTTTTCATTTTACTGCCATAATTGGTTGCTATTGGCAGGTGGTTTATGCTTTACATGCATTTTGTTTGGAATGAATTTTTCTGGTAATGTCCTTTCCCAGACAAATTTTAGAACTCAGTAGCATCATTGCTAAAGATATTCTCTAGCTGATGACCTTCAAATTCCAGAAACCATGTGGAACTAGCACAAAGTTGTCCTTCATTGAATAGATGTGTAATTTAGAGATTGTCACTGTTTGAAAATTATGCTTAAAGCAAGTAAAAACTAGCACAAAAGAAGTTAATTTTGATTTTAATGACTTACATTGTCGTTGTCTTTTTGCAGATGGTGAGCCATTAAACTTTCGTGAAGCTACGAAAGATAGTAGGAGGAAACAAGCCACGGATGAACAGATCAAAGCAATTGAGAAGAACAATACTTGGGTGTTAACAACTCTTCCCAAGGATCATGAGGCTATTGGAGTCAAGTGGGTGTGCAACACAAAGAAGAATGCTGATGGAGAAGTAGAGAGATACAAAGCGAGAACTGTTGCTAAAGGCTACAAGCAAAAGCATGGAGTTGACTATGAAGAGGTTTAGGCTCCCGTTGCCCATATGGAAACCATTCATTTGCTCATTTCATTGGTGGCTCAAATGAAGTGGAGAATCTATCAACTTGATGTAAAGTCAGCTTTCCTAAATAGTTATTTTAAGAAGAGGTCTACATTGAGCAACCCATTGTTACACTTTCAACTTGTGAATCTGAGTATGTGGCAGCAACCTTACACTTTCAACTTGTGAATCTGAGTATGTGGCAGCAACCACTTGTACTTGTCATGCTATTTGGCTAAGAAGATTGTTGAAGGAACTGCATTTTTCACAAGAAGAAGCTAAATAAATTTGCGTTGACAACAAGTCTGCACAAGCACTTGCTAAGAATCCAGTACTGTTTCATGATAGAAGCAAGCATATAGACACAAGGTATCATTTCATTAGAGAAAGCATTGACAATAAAGAAGTGGAGCTCGACTCATGATCAAAGTGCTGATATTTTAACAAAGCCACTCAAATTTGAAGATTTTTTAAGATTAAGAGCAAGACTTGGAGTGAAGAAGAAAATTTCAAATTGAGGGGGAGTGTTGAAAATAAATAATTTGAATTTTTTAGATTTTTCTTATGACTAATACATGTGTCTTTTGATGTTTTAGGTGATTTAAGTTCATGGTGAGTGTATGTGCTTTGTATGAGATGGTTCATATACTTAGTATTTATTGTGGTTCATGTATAGGTTATTAATTATGGTTCGTGTGTTGGCATTTGACTGTAAGTGGAAACAAAATGAGTGTTAAAATATTTCTCCTCTAGAATTCCTCTCCCTTCAACAATCCCTTCGCTAGGCAATGGCGTCTCTTATGTCCACCTCCAGAAAGAAATGATATGCCTGGACAATATTTTGGATTGGTTTGTGAGCCAAATTATCAGAGATGGGTTCAAGGACAACAATATGAAAGTCGATTTTGTGCAGTATGCTTTACTATGGTGGAAAAGCACTATTTCTCGGCGGATTTATATTGTTCTGAGACTGGACAATGGAATGAACCTCTTCTGTTGAGTCCCCAATATAATTTTTCCTTTACCAATGTTGTTTCACAGAGGTACTGATGTTGTTGCTAGCTTATGATCCCTTCAGTGATGGTCTAAGAATTTTCATTGATGGATCCGAATTTAGACTACTCCCATTGCCCGAGAACATTCCTAACAATAATAATCAATTCTTCGGTCGTTGATTGAGTTGCCGTCTTGGGTGTAAGCCAAGGATTTTTCGGTTCATGCAGATCTTTACTAATACCTATGGTCCAGTCCCTTCTGATCATCTCTGTGTTTGAGAGCTCAAGGACTATGAGACTAGAAGATTCGGTTTGGTACACGTGATTTGCTTAAACACTATGATCTCCGAGGAAATTCATAATACGTTACAACACCATCTCGTGCAACATCCAAAGCGGATAGTTGGAAGTCATTCATAATACGTCTCAAGGACTGGGCCGTAGCTGATGAGTAACCAAGCTGTTGTATTGGATTGGGCTATTGTGTTTCTGATGGGTGGTTCAAGTTAAATGCTACTGGACTGGGCCTTAGCTGAGGATTTCTTTGTCGGTTGCTCTGGTCTGGGCTTGATCTTGAAAAACTGGGCTTGGCTGGGGTAAAGGGGGCTAGGCCATATTATTCTTTCACATCAACTTGACCTCCATCAATTAATTCTGTCAGTAACCTTCAGAATCTCGAATTTAATTTTTCTTCTGTATTTCCTACTCCTTATTTCTTATTAGGAACAAGAAGTTTCTCAATCCCTGATCGATGTTTGATTCCTTCAGGTTTCTACATTATGGCATCCAATCAATTTTAGTCTTCGGTCAATCAATAACAGCCATCGAATATAACTACAACTTGAGTCAACATCCAATCAATTTGAAGACTAAATTATAAATTAGTCCCTCTTTTTTCGAAAAATAAATTAATTAGTCTTCCTTTTTTTCTAAACCCAATTATTTAATCCATTTAATCAGTTTTAATCACAATTAATTTAATATTTTTTAATTAATAAAATATATCCTCTTCTCATCAATTTTTTTCATAATTTTTACTTGTTTTTTCTTCTTGTCTACTTCTTAAAAGAAAAATCAAGATAGATTAAAAATAATAAAAAGGACTAAATGGTTGGTTTTTGAAACCAGAAGAACTAATTAATTTGTTTCTTAAAACAAGAGGGACTAATTTATAATTTACTCATAATTTGAAGTCAGTTAGTTTAGTAGAATTAAGTGGAGAAAATAATATAATTGTAGATAGTTTGCTTATATATATATATATATATATATATATATATATATATATATATATATATATATATATATATATATATATATATATTATTATTATTATTTTTATTTTTATTTTTTGCCATCGCTAAATGTCTCGTTTCTTAATCTAATCAATTTTCATCAATTTTTTTTTTTTTTGAATAGTTTGCGTTGCTAATCTAAAAAACAAAATCAACTATTTCGTGTACCAAGTGGTAACCAACAACAACAACAACAAATTTCCCTTTTAAAATGTTCTTTTGGTTTTCTTTGCAAAATTGGAAACTTGATTAGAAATGAAGGTCATTTTAGAAAAAATAAAAGATAGGGACTAATAAGTAATCAATCCATCTATTGCAGGCAGAGGATGTATATAGAGTGATATTTCTTTAGAAATTTTTAGGGTAATTAATAAGTGAAACCTGTACTGGGTATATGCTTCATTAATTACTATTGATGTCCCCTCTGTATTGTCACCATTCAGATTTTTTAACGAACACTCTCCTATGCTCTTTCTCGTTGCCTCCCTTGCTTCTGTGATTACTCTCTCTCCCTTCATAAATGTCATGTTCAAGTTGGTCTAAAATCCTTACTTCACCACGTCAATAGCCGTCAACTTCTGCAATTTAATTCCGTCTTATTCATTAATGCATCCATCGAACTTGAGTCTGTAGAGTCATTGTCTGCAGAAAATTCAAAGGTGTATCCTTTAGCGAGTTGCGTACACAGAAATTACAATATTCAACATCTTCATTTATTTCCGCTGTATACTTGCATGAATATGAACGCCATATACGGATGTGTGATTCATTAATTTAATTTTTTATTTTATTTATAAAAAAAATTATTTATTATCTGTTAAAAAATTATTATATTAATTTACTTATTTATTTAATAGTTATTAAATTTAATTTATAAAAAAATATTTATTTTAGCCTTTATAGTTTTTTTTAAAAAAAATTTTGATCCTTAAAATTTATTTTTTTTCTTTTTGTATTTTGATCATTTATTTATTTATTTTTTGTCCTTAAAGATGTTAGAAAAAAATTTTGATCCTTAATTTTAAATTTTATATAATTAGGTCCATGTATGTTAATAAAAACGTCTAAATAAATTAATGGATATTAATAGGATAAAGAGTGATATACACGATTCATATTAATTTACTCGTCTATTTAATAACCATTAAATTTAATTTATCAAAAATATTCATTTTAGTCTCTATAATTTTTAAGAAATATTTTTTCGGTCCTTAAAATTTAAATTTTTGTGCATTTTAATCATTTATTTATAAGTGTTTTATCCTCAAAGATTTTAGAAAAAAATTGATCCTTAATTTTAAATTTTATATAATTAGATCCTTGTATGTTAATAAAAATATCTAAATAAATTGGTGGATATTAATAGGATAAAATGTGGATACTCATACCCTAGAATCATATTAATGAAAATATATATTTTTATCCTTACTCATTTCAATACACATTGAACTTTCTTAATGAATATTTATTAGGTCGGATAAAGCAAATATTCATTTTATACTCAACTCATTGTCACGTATATACAGGGCTAATGCGATAGCCATAATATTCATCTCTACTCAGTAAATATCCATCAACATCTCCCTTTTTTTCACTACAAGATTTTCTAGTTTCTGACTTATGGTAGCAAATCAATTCGAGAGCTGATCGTCAGAATGTAGAAATATGATTACCCTTATCAGATGATAAAGTGATAGCAGTAGGTTGACCAAAGATAACCATAAATCAATTCGAGTTTCTCTTTATGGTTTTGAATATTACATATTGGATATCGTAATGAAGATTATTTATGGAATATGGAGTTTAAGAATTTTAGATTGATATTGAAGTAATAAATGTATTTTATAGAGATAGCCCTAATAAAATTGATTGCTAGATAATGCAAACGTGTTAACATCAGGGTTTTTAAGGCTTGATGACAACGGTGCATAATTTTGGAAAAACAAAGCAATGTAGTTGGGAGTTGAAGCCCCACGTACATGCAAGCTTATTTATTTACTACCTTCCAATTTGCGGATCTCCCATCATGTGAACAGAAAAACAAATAATGGATACCAAGACTTATGAGTTGACTCACGATGATTTCAGTTCTGTGAAACTAAACTGCCCAAAACATGGGAAAAAGCAAGAACTACATATATGTAGTTATCATAGAGCAGATGGATTTTACTTGTGGTTATTTTTCAGTGAATCTAATCTCACAAGACGAGAAATATATATAGTTTTTTTCTTTTATTTTATATACACGTACACCTAATAAACATACACTAAAATTAAAGAGTTTGTAATTTAGTAATAACGTTATCTTATAAAGAGTCATTGATTTAAATCTTAATATCTTAATAGATTAATTAAGCGTACGAGTTAAATAATAATAATACAAACGCATACTCAAGTTCAAAACTTGTAGCAGAAGTAAGAGTTGAATGTGTGACCACTTGCATATAATCAAAAACCATCAACAAAGAGCTTCAAAGTCCATCGATAGGATAGAATAGATGGATTTTTCCAGTGGTAATTTTTGAGTGAATCTAATCTCACAAGTGTGGAAACTATATAGTGTTAGTTAGACGAGGATTGATGCTACTCATTGTAGATTTTCATGATTGCCAAGTTAATCACAAAATTATGGCTTAATTGACTTAATTGTGCTTATCAAAAGTAATATCCATAAGTCAACCTTCAATTATGCTCTTCAACAATACGTATGATTACAATGTTAAGACTAACTCTTCCCTTAATGATCATATTTAAGGGATAAATTGGAAATTGTAGTCCTTGGTTCTCACGCCTGACTTTTGCCCCTTCATTTACTAATAATTGTGATGTGATGGCTTGAGCTTTTTGTTAAAGAAATGGTAAATGCGGTATAACAACCCTATAAATTCATCGAGCCTTGGTCTCTGCATATGCCAGGCAACATTTCTTTCTAGTCTTCAGCTAGTGCCATGTTTTTATGCAGTGGGAAAATGAGAGTTCCTAATCAATCTTCGCTGATTTTGAGCATTTTCTTGTTACTAACTTCGTGCCAGATGATAATTCTTGCTTCATCATCAACACCACCACCACCAACTAACGACCACCACCAATGCCTTGATCACCAGAGATCTGCTTTAGCTCTACTGCGCCAAAATCTTACGATTATGGGCGACTACTTTCCAGACACTAAGTTGTGGGATCTGAAAACAGATTGTTGCTCTTGGCAGGGAGTTGCATGTAATGGTGATGGTCTTGTGACTGAACTTGACTTGAGTCCTTTTTCTGGAACACATGAACTCAAACTTGAAAGCCCAATCCTTGAAATGGTTTTCCAGAATTTGAGTTTTTTAGTTGAGCTCAATCTAGAGAAAGTAGACCTCTCAGCACAAAGGAGCAGCTGGTGTGAGGCCGATCTCTCATTTACTTCCCAACCTTAGAATCCTGAGTCTGTCTCATTGTGGTCTTTCTGGTCCTATTTGTTCCTCTCTCTCCGAGCTTCGTTTTCTGTCTGTACTCCACCTTGATGGAAATCCGCTGTCTTTCATTTCACCCAATTTCCTAGTAAATTCCTCTGACTTGGTATCTCTCAACTTATCATATTGTGATTTGGCTGGAAGTTTTCCAAACAGCGTTTTCTTGCTGCCCGAACTGCGGCTCATTGATATATCGGGAAATTCACTCCTTTCAGGTCAGTTGCCAGAATTTTCGTTAAACGCCTCTGTTCAGTTCTTGTCACTTAGTATGACAAACTTTTATGGCAAATTGCCTTGGTCAATCAGTAATCTCAAGTCCTTGAGATATTTATTGCTCAGTGGCTGTAGGTTTTCTGGAGTTATCCCATCATCGCTTGCAAACCTTACCCACCTTGAGATACTAGATCTTGGATATAATAGTTTCAGTGGATCTATCCCTCCATTTCATAGGGATGGAGTTCCAAATCTTGCATTCCTCCTCTTGTTTTTTAACCAATTTAATGGCATTCTACATTCTTCATTATTCACTCTTCCATCCTTATTTGAATTATATCTCTCAGACAACAAATTCAGCGGAGAGCTACATGAGTTCCCAAATGCATCTTCTTCCTTGTTGGAAATCTTATACTTGAGTGACAATAGTTTTGAAGGAGCAATACCAATGTCAATCTTTGAACTCCCGTGGCTTGTAGGTATTGATCTCAGTAATAACAACTTCTATGGCCCCTTGAAGCTAGGAAATTTCCAGAATCATAGGAATTTAATAGAGCTTAGCCTTTCTGGTGTATCGATTGAAAGTAATAACACAAGTCTTGCCTCTGTTCAACTTGAATTTTTGGTATTGAGATCCTGCAACTTCACTGAATTTCCAAATTTCCTCAGAGCACAAAACAGTTTGATAAATCTAGATCTTTCTGACAACAAACTCAGAGGTAAAATACACAACTGGATATGGAATATTACAAGTCTACGACAGCTAAACCTTTCTGAGAACTCTCTTGATTCTTTTGACCAAACTTCACCAGCAGCCATCTCGGTCACTTCCTTAAAAAGTCTTGATCTTCATGCCAATCTATTCCACGGTTCATTCCCTAAAGCTATATGCAATTTCAGTAAACTCTCTTTGCTCGACATGTCCTATAACCACCTAGGTAGTCAAATCCCAGATTGTTTGGAACATATTCCATCCCTCAACGTGCTAAACCTTCAGAGAAATAACTTCACTAGCATGCCAGGTTTTTCACAAGCAGGCAATTTGCAGTCCTTGAAAATCAATGGTAATAAAATCGAAGGAAAGTTGCCAAGATCCTTCGCCAATTGTTCAAAGCTGGAGGTTTTGGACCTGGGAGACAACATGATACGTGATGCATTCCCAACGTGGTTGGAAAAGCTGCCTGCATTGAAGATTCTTGTACTGCGAGCAAATAAATTTCATGGTGATATTGGGAATTTTGGCCTTGCGAACATTATGCCAATGCTGCATGTTCTGGACCTATCTTCCAATGAATTTACTGGTCATCTTTCAAAAGAATTTGTTCAAAGCCTAGCAGCAATGCAAGTGGCTAGCAACAATGAATCAAAGCCAACGTATGTCGGAGATAACTACCTCTACAACAACTACTATAAGGAGTCCGTGACTATCATGAACAAGGGATTGGAAATGTCAATGGAGAGAATACTGACCATGTTCACTTGTCTTGATCTGTCTCAAAACAGATTTCATGGAGAAATTCCTGAAGAGATAAGGTACCTCAAATCACTCAAAGTTCTAAACTTGTCTCACAATAGCTTCAATGGCAAAATCCCATCACTAATGGGGAACCTAACAGAGCTGGAGTCATTAGACCTGTCAAACAACAAACTCTCAGGTGAGATTCCTTCGCAACTTACAGGCCTAACCTTCCTTGCAGTAATGAATCTCTCATACAACCAACTGGAGGGAAGCATTCCTCAAGGCAACCAGTTCGGTACATTTCCAAACACTTCCTATGAAGGGAACCCAAGATTATGTGGGCCTCCTCTGACAAGGAAATGCGGTGTTGGTGCAGCACCGATGCCTCCCCCAGTACTTGCTAACGATGATGATTCATGGACAAAGTACATACTTGATTGGAAAATTGTGGGGATGGGATATGCAAGTGGACTAGTAATTGGTTTTTCTATTGGATATACAATATTCAGTCAGATGAGAATCAAATGGTTCAGTGATCTGGAAAGGCGAGCAAGAAAGCATAGGAGAAGGTTCAGGCAAGGCCAAAGGAGGGTTCGAGGTGGAAGATGAAGTTGATGCTGGTGAAAGTAGTATTAATAATCACCAGAGAAATCATACTTGTAAGGTTTTCAGTGATGTATTTGGTTTGTAGTAATTTTTGTTATGTTCTTTGTATTGTCAAATAAAGCTTTAACATACCGAAGGCAAAACGCTTTGATTTTCCAACGTACTCCATTAATCTGTTTCAATTACTAGGCTAAAGACTAGCCCTTAGCTACAATCACTTTCTGATCATGTTTTCTGATTTCCAAAGACTATGAAATAATGTAAAAATCTAATTTAAAACAATATAAAAAAAGTTTCCTTTAGCAACGTAAGATCAAAAATATAATTTAACAGCAAAGATCGTTAAAAAAATAAAATAAAATTTATATACTCTAAGTAGTTTTTTAAAGTTCACGCATTATTATAATTCACAAAAATGCCATTAATGGGATGAAAAATTCAACTGTTTGCTGCTTTTCTTTGCTAATTTACAAGAAAACAGAATTAATAAAAATGAATAAAATAATTGTAAAGAAAAACTCTAAAACGCAACGTTTCATACCAATAATCTAGCTAGCACTTTTCCCAACCAGAAACCAAAAGATAAGAGAGACCACAAAAAAATGAACAGTCAAGACGAAGAAGAACCCACCACCACAGATAATAACGGTAGCACAAAACATGAAGAAGGACAAGTTTCTGACATGTCAGGAACATCTGCAGCTATGGACAAAGTGGCAGCCGCGGCGCTCCGATCAGTGCTTCAGCGGGTGTCTCAAGCAGCAGAGAAGGCAGCTCGTGGGTCCCAGCAGGTCAGAGTGGTGGCTGTCAGCAAGACCAAACCAGTCTCTCTAATAAAACAAGTCTACGATGTGGGTCACCGTTGCTTTGGCGAAAACTACGTTCAAGAATTCATAGAAAAGGCTCCCCAGGTTCTTAAATTGTCAATCTTTTTTGTTAATTTGCGTTAAATAATCATGGTAGTGGGGACTGATTAAAGATGTGAACTGTTTTGGTTGAATTTGGTAATTGAATAATGCAGTTGCCAGAGGATATAGAGTGGCATTTCATTGGGAATTTGCAGAGCAATAAAGTGAAACCTTTACTGGGTATGGTTCATTTGTTGTATTTGTTGGTTTTCAAATTCTGGGTTGTGGTGTTTTCTTGTGTTTTTTGATGGGTTTGTGTGTTGCGCAGCTAGTGTACCAAACCTTGATATGGTAGAGAGTGTGGATGATGAAAAGGTATTGCCTTTCTTATGAACGCTTGCATTTTATGGATTTACGAAGCTCTGCTTGAGGACCTTTCTAACTATTCAAGGTTATTAGTTGATATCTTTTATCTATGAATTTATGAAGCTTCATTTATGTTTTTTGCAGATTGCCAATCATCTTGATCGTGGGGTTGGGAACTTGGGAAGGAAGCCCTTAAAGGTCTTGGTCCAAGTGAATACCAGTGGTGAAGAATGTGAGTAAATCGAATACTGGCTGCTCTAAATATGTGGCCTTGTTCGTGTCTTTGGTTTTTCAGTTTTGGTCTTAATTAATATCCCTGACTTTGGATAAGTACCTTTAACTTTTATAGGTTATGTTTTATATACTCTGTGTGTCATAGAACATGACACCGACTAGCATATGCGTGATTCCTCTTGGAGGTTCAAGTAGCGTGTTCATAATTCAATGATTGTTCATTATCTACCATGAGAGCATAATTGTACCTGTTCATGGTTATAATCCATCCTGGAAGGTTTATTCTTCTCTAGGTTTTTGTTGTGGATTTTGTTAAAAAAGAGTCACAGGTTTACATTTTGTTCTGTTTAGTGCATGGCTTATATATATATGACATGCCCTAAGGTTTTTGCTCTTGAAAGAAAAGCCCTTACCTTTGCTTCAATGTGGAGCAAGTAGTCAAGAGTTAATTGCATTGGAGTTTGATTTTAATCTGTTGTGATGCCTTAACTTCTTTGGTTGTATTTATACTGATCTCTGTCCTGCTATTTAGTGGCTCAGTTTGTTCTGATGCTGCTCCTCGTGCCACTACCTCTGAGCCATAAATCTATTATTATTTAGGAGTGCCTTTTTCCCCATAAAACAAGTACATGAAAATTTTTGTTGCTGTATATATCCTTTGTCGTTTTTGTATCATGCAGCTTGTTTTACCCCCTCTTAGATCTGGTTCTGTTTATCAGCTGATACCTGCCGAACGCTCTCGTTGTTATTGCTCTAGTCATGGTTCGGAGCCAAGTTTGTTCTCGAGGCCATTTGATAGTTCAATTTTCAACAATTTGCTCTCATTCTGCGTGAATTTCTTAACTAACACATTCCTATTAGTTGTAGAATTTTTCACTAATTTAAGTTTCTTTTAAGAGCAGTCTATTTTTTTCTGTTGTTTATTTCTGTCATATTATTGCAGCAAAATCTGGTATTGAACCCTCAGGTTGTGTGGAACTGGCAAAACATGTTAGTCAGAGTTGCATGAACCTTCAGTTTTGTGGCCTAATGACAATAGGGATGCTTGACTATACGTCAACCCCAGAAAACTTCAAGGTGGTGGCTGCATATTTTGTTCACTTTTAGGTTCCAATCTTTCATTGCTCCTCCTTTTTCACAGCATTGTTTGTGCCTGAGATTTTTTTATCTCAAACTTGGTTATATTGTCAGGCATTGGCAAACTGCAGAAGTGAGGTTTGCAAGGCCCTTGGTATACCAGAAGAGCAGTGCGAGCTCTCAATGGGAATGTCTAATGACTTTGAGCAAGCTGTAAGTAATGCTGCTGGCTTGTAGCAATACTGTGCTGATAGGTTGAATTTTTATTTTTATCATCGATGAGGTGGAAATTGCACCCCTTGATCCATCATGACACATCCTGTCTGGAGATAATCCAACTAATAGTTAAACCTGTTTTGCAGATTGAAATGGGGAGTACAAATGTGAGAATTGGTTCTACAATATTTGGGCCTAGGGAGTATCCGAAAAAGAAATGAACAGAGGGTGCCATTTGCTTCCTCATTTGTTCTACCATATTTGCACGGCAAATTAACAGCTCGTGTCATTAACCTTTGATGGATTGATTAAAAGAAAGCTTAGTCAAATCTATTCTATTTAATGGCCAATAAGTGTGAAGCACACTGCTATATGTAGATTGAACAGCTGAATGACACTCATCGGTTGCTTGTTCAGTATGTTCATCAACTTACTTGCCAAATTTCTATATACAAATGATACTTACAAAGTTCCACTGTGGTTCCTGGACTAACTTTTCATTTTACTGCCATAATTGGTTGCCATTAGCAGGTGGTTGATCCTTTACATGCATTTTGTTTGGATTCCCAAACGAATTTTAGAACTCAGTATCATCATTGCTAAAGATATTCTCTAGCTGATGATCTTCACATGCCAGAAACCATGTGAAACTAGCACAAAGTTGTGTTCCAATGAATCGATGTGTCACTGTTTGAAAATTAGCTTTGCATCGCAGGCGCCATCGTAGGGATGTAAGAGCAGTTAAATCTACAGAATTTGCAAAGAAAGTTTCATATGTTTTAACTTTTATTTTTTATATTTTTCTCTTATTGAAATTTTCTTGCTATGCTAATGCGACGAACATGAAAAGACTCGGGGCAATTGTTGCAAGATCCTTCAGAAAATTCCCCCTGAAATGTGTCAAAAGTTGGGATATATTGTTGGTGCAGTAGGATGGAGCATTGGGATGTGGCTTACGAATTCCTCAAACAAAACAGCTTAAGAACACATAGGAATCTTGGCATCATTATTTTCACATTTGCAACTGCACAGGTCAAGCCTAAACTTGCAATACCCTCTTTAAGTATTTTCTACCTTAATCTCTGATGTTATTGCTTTCGCAATGTAATGCAGATGTTTGCTCTCTGCTTGCAACCGAAGAGAGAAAATGAATGCAGCAGGTGGTGGAAGATATACTTTCAAGGGATTGATTTGGGTTGATTTGCATGATTATAGCCAAAATATTTCAAGGGATTGATCATCATAAAGGGCTTGCAGAAAAATGGAAATGGACTTATGTAGGAATACTTTCGGTTTTAGCTTTTAGTGCTTCGGTGTTGGAAATTTTTAGATTTGTCATCAATCCCAATATTTCCACATGAATTTTACCGAATTTCTTAATTATTTGGAAAATTTCAGCTAGAACAAACTCATGTAACCAAATAAATTGGTCTAGCCAAGGCCAAAGAATTGGTCTCTTTGACCCTACAAATTATTTCTCACGTTCATGAATATAATAGATACAATAAAAAAACGTTACAGAAGATGAAAAAGTTTAAATTATTTTATCTCGTAACTTTTTTAAGAAATATAAAAATAAAAACCGTTCACTAAGAGACCATAAGCACAACTTTCTTTTTGCTCGCTTTTGTTTGAGGAACTGAAAGTATTAGAGAGAGAGAGAGAGAGATAACAAGCTCGCTTTTGTTTTTCTGGATACAGTTTTAATATTTAATTGGGCTTTCTAAGGCCCAAAATTGCTTTTGTTTTTCTGGATCCAGTTATAATACTTACTTGGGCCTTCTAAGGCCCACAATTGAGTTGCCATATGCATCCAAACCACAGGTGTTCTTTTTCCTTTCTTTTTTCCCTTCCTTTTTATTATTTGTATAAGTATTCTCACATTAATTTTTACGAAAATTTCACGAAAAGTTATCTCATGAATCTTTTTAGTTCGAATCTACAACGATAATACATGGATAAAATTAATGCTCACAATTGTTTGGTTTTTTTCTTTTTTCTTTGAAGATTTACAAAAAAGTGGTTTTTTTTAATTGAATTAATATTTTAGAATTTAGGGAAGGTCAAAGGAGGGTTCGAAGTGGAAGATGAAGTTGATGCTGGTGAAAGTAGTATTAGTAATCACCAGAGAAATCATACTTGTAAGGTTTTTTGAATCACCATGAATGGAGTGGCTCTTGTTGTTTTGGCTTATGCTTAAATATACTAGAGATGTATTTGGTCTGTAGTAATTTTTATTTTTTACTTTTGTATTATCAAATAAAGTTTAATGGTTTCCTCTGTTGTGGTAGTACAGAAACTACTTTTTATCTTTAACTATCTAGTAAATTATTAACTCTGTCTCTTCAAATTTTGCTTTTAAATCAATGCTTGTAATACTTGTCAGCTTATAAAACTACCATGTTTATGTAACACAATATATAAATAGCTAAATTTATCTTTATATAATAACTTAAATTTTCAATCTATCTCTCTCAACAAGCACTATGCTACTAGAATGCCTGCAGATTTATTTTCCTGAACTATATATATTTAGTTACGATAGGAGTACTGTGGAAACTATAAATAAATAGTTAGTTAGGCAAGAATTATTGCTACTCATTGTAGATTTTCATGATCGATTGCCAATTTGATCAGAAAATTATGGTTTAATTGACTTAATTAATTGAGCTTTTCAAAAGTACTTATTTTCTTCAACATTATGTACGATTATATTATTATACTAACTCTTCCCTTGATGACCCTATTTAGGGGATAAATTGTAATGTAAACTTAATTAGTTTACTATATATATCGTTAGCAAATTATAAATTTATCCCTCTTGTTTCGGAAAACAAATTAATTAATCACTTTGATTGCAAAAACTAATTATTTAGTTCATTTAACCAATATTGATTACAACTAATTTAATATTTTTTTATTTTATAAAATTCTTTTTTTCTCATCAGTATTTTGATATGTTTTATTTTTTTTCTATTTCTTAAAACAAAAGATCAAAATTAAAAAAAAAAGAAAAAGAAAAGAAAAGAAAAGAAAAAGACTAAGTACTTAGTATTTAAAACTAAAAAGACTAATTAGTTTGTTTTTCGAAGCAAGAGGGACTAATTTATAATTTGCTCACTAAATCTTTCATACATTAATTAGTCTACTATATATATTTTGAGTAAATTATAAATTTGTTCCTCTTGCTTTGAAAAACAAATTAATTAATTAATATTCGGTTTCAAAAATTAATTATTTATATTTTTAATCGGTATTGATGATGATTAATTTAATTTTCTTTTATCAATAGTCATCGAGACTTATTTTACAAATTAATTAATTAGTTTTTTGAAGTGAGCGAGAACTAATTTATAATTTACTCACTATATATATTTCATATATTAGACCAATAAAAACAAGACATATAAACAATGATAAAAGAAAACTAATGATGTATGCATTCCATATGATTTTATCTATGTATCTTGTTTTTTTTTTTTTTTTTTAATCAAGTCTACAAATAATTAATGTGATAGTTAAGTATACATAATCTTCGTCCGCCGCGCTTACCCTCCCTTCCTCTCTCTCTCTCTCTCCCCCTCTCACTCCCTCTTTGTCTCTCCCTCTCTCTATCTCTACCTTGCTCTCTCCCTCTCCCTCTCATCTCACTCTCTCCTCTCTCTCTCTCACTCTCTCTTTATCTGTCCCTCTCTCTATCTCTACCTTGCTCTCTCTCCCTCTCCCTCTCTCTATCTTTTTCCCCTCTTTTCCAATCTCCCTCCATCTCTCTGTCTCCCTCTCTCTCCTCTTTCTCTGCTCCCTCTCTCTCACTCTCCTCCCCCTCTCCCTATCCCTCTCCATCTCTCCTTTCCTCCCTCTTACTTTGTCTTTAACCCTCCCTCCCCCTTCTCTCCCTCTATCTTGGTCTCCCTCTTGTTGTTTTGGCTTATGCTTAAATGTACTAGAGATGTAGTTGGTCTGTAGTAATTTTTATTTTTTACTTTGTATTATCAAATAATGTTTCGAGTTTCCTCTGTTATGATACTACCGAAACTACTTTTTATCTTTAACTATCCAAGTAAATTATTAACTCTGCCTCTTCAAATTTTGTTTTTAAATTAATCACTTTGATCGCAAAAACTAATTATTTAGTTTATTTAATCGGTGTTGATTACGACTAATTTAATATTTTTTTATTTTTTTATTTTTTTTCTCATCGGTATTCGATATGTTTTATTTTTTATTTCTTAAAACAAAATATCAAAATAAATTAAAAATAACAAAAAAGACTAAGTCTTTAGTAGTTAAAACTAAAAAGACTAATTAATTATTTTTTTTGAAGCAAGAGGAACTAATTTATAATTTGCTCACTAAATCTTTCATACATTAATTAGTCTACTATATATATGTTGAGTAAATTATAAATTTGTTCCTCTTGCTTTGAAAAATAAATAAATTAATTAATATTCTGGTTTCAAAAATTAATTATTTATATTTTTTATCAATATTGATTATGATTAATTTAATTTTTTTATCAATATTCACCGAGACCTATTTTACAAATCAATTAATTAGTTTTTCAAAACGAGCAGGACTAATTTATAATTAACTCACTAATATATATATATATATATAAGACCAATAAAAACAAGACATATAAACAATCAATAATAATAATAATAATAAAAACTAATGATGCATGCGTTCCATATGATTTATCCATGTATCTTGTTTTTTTTTTTTTTTTGAATCAAGTCTACGAATAATTAATGTGACAGTTAAGTATACGTAATCGTTTCTCCGTCAAAGATGGGGACGCCGTCAACATCTCTATCTTCAAATTTGTCTTGATCTTTTGACTCTGCTCTCTCCAATACAGATCCAAAAGTCATGAGATAGGAAATTTCCTTACTATTTACATTCAAAAGTACTTTCCATGAATTTCACTACTAAATAATGAATGTTTGCTTAATTATGTTAATATATATTTTATGAACAAAGCCATTAACTTATTTTACATCATATATTTATACACATATACGTTTAGATATTCATAATTTTAAAATAAAATTAGCTCAAATATATATATATTAATTACATAATAATTATTATTAAAATTTTCTTAATTAGCAAATAATTAGTCAAATCTTTGAGTTAATCCGAATCCACCCGAGTCATGTTAGGGTCAAGCATCCATTAATTTGATGAATTACTATATCTCCATAAATAAGTACTCATCAACATTTTACATCATGCAACATTTCCTTTTTATTTCCTGCATATGGACACCAGCTGCACCAAGGTTGACTTTTGCCCTTTCGTTTGCTAAGAATTCAAGGATCGTGATGTGATTTGCTTTTTCTTTTTGTCAAAGATCGATAGTGGGAACATGGAAAATCATAGGGAAAACACTATGCCAAACGCGGTATAACAAGTCTTTGTCTCTGCATAACTAATCATACAACGTTTCCTTCTAATCTTTACCTAGCTAGTGCCATTTTTTCTTTTTGAGAGAAAAAGATTTCATCGTTACACGACAACATCATATGTCCTACGTACACAGCCAAAAAAGCAAACAAAAAGTATCTTAAAAACTGTAATTGATGTTTTTATCCAACACTTTAAGTCATATTGATGTGATCTGCGTTTGCTTTCCTATAAATTCATCAGCTCTTGGTCCCTACATAACTCATCCAACATTTCTTTCTAATCTTTATAAGCCAGAGCCATTTTTTATCTGGTGGAAAAATGAGAGACCCTAGTCAATTTTTACTGATTTTCATCATTTTCTTGTCACTCACTTTGTACCAAATGATAGTTCTTGCTTCATCATCAACACCGCCACCACAAGCTGATACCCACCCCCAATGCCTTGATCACCAGAGATCTGCTTTGTCTCTACTGCACCATAACCTTATGATTATGGGCGATTATTCTCCAGACGATGAGTTGCAGGACTGGGACCTGAAAACAGATTGTTGCTCTTGGGATGGGGTTGCATGTAATGGTGATGGTCTTGTGACTGAACTTGATTTGAGTCCGCCTGTTTCAGCAACGCTTAAACTTGAAAACCCAGTCCTTGAAATGGTTTTCCAGAATTTGAGTTTTTTAGTCAAGGTCAATCTAGATTATGTAGACCTCTCAGCACAAAGTAGCAGCTGGTGTGAAGCCATCTCTCATTTACTTCCCAACCTTAGAGTCTTGAGTCTGTCTGATTGTGCTCTTTCTGGTCCTATTTGTTCCTCACTATTCACTCTCCCTTCCTTAAAGGAATTATATCTCGTATCCAACAAATTCAGCGGAGAGCTAAATGAGTTCCCAAATGCATCTTCTTCCTTGTTGGAGATCCTAGACTTGAGTTACAATCGTCTTGAAGGACCAATACCAAGGTCAATAATCTTTGAACTCTCAAAGCTTGTAGAGGTTTATCTCAGCAGTAACCGATTCAGCAGAGAGCTAAGGGAGTTCCCAAATGCATCTTCTTCCTTGTTGGAAGTCTTAGACTTGAGTCACAATCGTTTTGAAGGACCAATACCAAGGTCAATCTTTGAACTCCCAAGCCTTGTAGCGGTTGATCTCAGTAGCAACAAGTTCTACGGCTCTTTGAAGCTAGGCAAGTTCCAGAATCAAAGGAATTTAACAACACTTGGCCTTTCTGGCGTATCAATTGAAACTGATAATACAAGTCTTGCCTCTGTCCAACTTGAAGCTTTGACGTTGACATCTTGCAACCTCACTGAATTTCCAAATTTCCTCAAAGCACAAAACAGTTTGCTACTTCTAGATCTTTCCAACAACCGAATTAAAGGTTCTGTGCCCAGTTGGATATGGAAAAGAAATCTCAATACGTTAGACCTTTCCGGCAATCCTATTGATTTTCCCAAATATCCTCCTTTTTGCACGCTAAACAATAGCAGGTCAATCTTCAATTGTGATGCAACTTCTTCCTTTCCCCAGTTACTTGTTTTGAGGATGCGTTCATGTGGCTTAAGTAGCTTTCCAGAGTTTCTAAAGAACCAGAGCAACATAGAAAGACTGGATCTTTCCGACAACAAACTCAGTGGTCAAATACCCAACTGGATATGGAATATTACAAGTCTATGGCGTCTAAACCTTTCTGAGAACTCCCTTCATTCTTTTGATCAAATTTCACCAGCAGCCATCCCGGCCGTATCCTTACAAATTCTTGATCTTCGTGACAATCTATTGCATGGTTCATTCCCTAAAGCTATATGCAATTTCAGTGCACTCCGTTTGCTCGACATGTCCTATAACCAACTAAGGAGTCATATCCCAGATTGTTTGGAAGATATTCAACACCTCAACGTGCTGCACCTTCAGAGAAATAACTTCACTAGCATGCCAGGTTTTTCACAAGCAGGCTATTTGCAGTCATTGAAAATCAATGACAATAAAATCGAAGGGAAGTTGCCAAGATCCTTGGCCAATTGTTCAAAGCTAGAGGTTTTGGACCTAGGAGACAACATGATACGTGATGCATTCCCGTTTTGGTTGGAAAAGCTGCCTGCATTGAAGATTCTTGTACAGCGAGCAAATAAATTTTATGGTCAAATTGGGAATCTTGGTCCTGTGAACATTATGCCAATGCTGCTTGTTCTGGACCTATCTTCCAATGAATTTACTGGTCATCTTTCAAAAGAATTTGTTCAAAGCCTAGCAGCCATGCAAGTGACTAGAAACAATGAATCAGTACCAACGTATGTCGGAGATAATCCCTACAACTACAACTATGAGGAGTCCGTGACTATTATGGACAAGGGATTGGAAATGCCAATGGAGAGAATACCGACCGTGTTCACTTGTCTTGATCTGTCTCAAAACAGATTCTATGGAGAAATTCCTGAAGAGATAAGCTACCTCAAATCACTCAAAGTTCTAAACTTGTCTCACAATAGCTTCATCAGCAAAATCCCATCACTAATGAGGAACCTAACAGAGTTGGAGTCATTAGACCTGTCAAACAACAAACTCTCAGGGGAGATTCCTCTGCAACTTATAGGCCTAACCTTCCTTGCAGTAATGAACCTCTCACACAACCAACTGGAGGGAAGCATTCCACAAGGCAACCAGTTCGGTACATTTCCAAACACTTCCTATGAAGGGAACCCAAGATTATGTGGGCCTCCACTGACAAGGAAATGTGGTGTTGGTGCAGTACCGATGCCTCCACCAGTAGTTGCCAATGATGAGGATTCATGGACAAAGTACATACTTGATTGGAAAATTGTGGGGATGGGATATGCAAGTGCAGTAGTAATTGGTTTTTCTACTGGATATACAATATTCAGTCAGATGAGAATCAAATGGTTCAGTGATCTGGAAAGGCGAGCAAGAAAGCATGGGAGAAGGTTCAGGCAAGGTCAGAGGAGGCTTCGAAGTGGAAGTTGAAGTTGATGCTGATGAATGTAGTATTTATAATCACCATGTAAATCGTACTTGTAAGGTTTTCTGAATCACCAGGAAATCTATTAAATAATGTAAAAATCTAATTTAATGTACGAGAGATACATTTGGTCTGTAGTAATTTTTGTTCTGTTCTTTGTATTGTCAAATAAAGCTTTAATATTACTCATTTACTCCAAATAATCTGTTTCAATCACTAGGCCTTAGTTACAATCACTTTCCTAATTTCCAATAAGCCTTTGATTAAGTTATAAATATAGAGGTTAGGACTGAAGATGTTAAAACAATAAAATACAAGATAATATGGCAGAAAAAGTTTCCTCTACCAACGAAATTTCAAAAATATAATTTAATAGTCTAGAACAAAGGTCAAGTTATTACATAACTGGGTAATTTATATAAATTGGACAGAAACTAATTGATTTTTGAAAAATCAATATGCTTACAAAAAAAAAAAAAAATTATATATTTGATAGGTAAAACTTTTAAAAATAGCATATTTATAATGTAATTATCTTTTCTTATTTATATACTCTAAATAGTTTTTTAAAGTTTATGTTGCAATCATAAGATGATAGTCTATTAGTAAGCAAATGTTAATTTATTACTTAAGTTTCAAATTTGATTATTTTAATTAGTATTTTTGAGAATTTGTTCTTAAACGTCCAAGATGTTATCATGCTTAAAGAGAAATTAGTCTTGAAGTTTGGAAAGGGAGAATACTACTAAACCTTGACATTAATGGGATAAAATGAAAAATTGTCTTCAAATAAATTGAAGTTTTTTTATTGGGCAAAATGAAAATTTCTAACTGTTTGCTACTTTTCTTTGCTTATTTACCAGAAAAAAAGAATTGATAAAAATGAATAAAATAATTGTAAAGAAATACTCTAAAACGCAAAATTTTCATACCAATAATCTAGCTAGCACTTTTACCAACCAGAAACCAAAGGACCAGAGAGACCACAAAAAAAAATGAGAAGACAAGAAGAAGAAGATCCCAGCACCACAGATAATAACGATAACACAAAACAAGAAGAAGGACAAGTTTCTGTTTCTGACATGTCAGCAAAATCTGCAGCTATGGACAAAGTGGCAGCGGCGGCGCTCCGATCTGTGCTTCAGCATGTGACTCAAGCAGCAGAGAAGGCAGGTCGTGGTCCTAGCAGATCAGAGTGGTGGCTGTCAGCAAGAACAAACCAGTCTCTCTAAGCAAACAAGTCTACGATGTGGGTCACCGTTGTTTTGGTGAAAACTTCGTTCAAGAATTCATAGAAAAAGCACCCCAGGTTCTGAAATTTTCGATCTTTTTTTTGTTAATTTGTGTTAAATAATCATGGTAGTGGCGACTGATTAAAGATGTGAACTGTTTTGGTTGAATTTGGTAATTGAATAATGCAGTTGCCAGAGGATATAGAGTGGCATTTCATTGGGAATTTGCAGAGCAATAAAGTGAAACCTTTACTGGGTATGGTTCATTTGTTGTCTTTGTTGTTTTTCAAATTCTGGGTTGTGGTGTTTTCTTGTGTTTTTTGATGGTTTAGTGTGTGTTGCGCAGCTAGTGTGCCAAACCTTGATATGGTAGAGAGTGTGGATGATGAAAAGGTATTGCCTTTCTTGTGAACCCTTGCATTTTATGGATTTACGAAGCTCTGCTTGAGGACCTTTCTAACTATTCAAGGTTATTAGTTGGCACTTGAAGGAAAAGCTCGTACAATTGTTCCAATGTGGAGCAAGTAGACATGAGTTACATGCATTGGAGTTCGATTTTAATCTGTTGTGATGCCTTAACTTCGTTGATTGTATTTATACGGATCTCTATCCTACTATTTAGTGGCTCAGTAGGTTCTGATGCTGCTCCTCATGCTACCACCACTAAGTCATAAATCTATTATTATTTAGGAGTGCCTTTTCCTCCATAAAGCAAGTACATGAAAATTTTTGCCACCATTAATATCTTCTGTGGCTTTTGTACCATGCAGCTTGTTACCCCTCTGGGATCTAGTTCTGTTTATCAACTGATACCAGCTTAATAGTCTTGTCATTATTGTTCAGTCATGGTTGAGAAGAATTTGAGAGCCAATTTGTTAGTCAGAGTTGCACGAACCTTCAGTTTTGTGGCCTAATGACGATAGGGATGCTTGACTATACATCAACCCCAGAAAACTTCAAGGTGGTGGCTGCATATTTTGTTCACTTTTAGGTTCCAATCTTTCATTCCTTCTCCTTTTTCATAGCATTGTTTGTGCCTGAGATTTTTTGATCTCAAACTTGGTTATATTGTCAGACATTGGCAAACTGCAGAAGTAAGGTTTGCAAGGCCCTTGGTAGTTGGTATACCAGAAGAGCAGTGCGAGCCCTCAATGGGAATGTCTAATGACTTTGAGCAAGCTGTAAGTAATGCTGCTGGCTTGAAGCACTACTGTGCTGATAGGTTGAATTTTTATTTTTGTCATCAATGAGGTGGAAATTGCACCCCTCGATCCATCATGACACATCCTGTCTGAAGATAATCCAACTAATAGCTAAACCTGTTTTGCAGATTGAAATGGGGAGTACAAATGTGAGAATTGGTTCTACCATATTTGGTCCTAGGGAGTATCCGAAAAAGAAATGAACACAGGGTGCCATTTGATTCCTTGTTTGTTCTACCATATTTGCATGGCAAATTAACAGCTCGTGTCATTAACCTTTGATGGATTGATTAAAAGAAAGCTTAGTCAAATCTATTCTATTTAATGGCCAATAAGTGTGAATCACACTGCTATATGTAGATTGAACAGCTGAATGACACTCATCGGTTGCTTGTTCAGTATGTTCATCAACTTACTCGCCAAATGGCTATATAAAAATGATACTTACAAAGTTCCACTGTGGTTCCTGGACTAACTTTTCATTTTACTGCCATAATTGGTTGCCATTAGCAGGTGGTTGATCCTTTACATGCATTTTGTTTGGATTCCCAAACGAATTTTAGAACTCAGTAGCATCATTGCTAAAGATATTCTCTAGCTGATGATCTTCAAATGCCAGAAACCATGTGGAACTAGCCCAAAGTTGTGTTTCGTTGAATAGATGTGTCACATTCATGAATGCAGAAGTATCTCTTTGCTATTATCACGTTATCAACTAAATACATATAATAGATACAATTAAAAACATTACAGAAGATGAAAAAGTTTAAATTATTTTATCTTGTAACTTTTAACAAAAGAAAAATAAAAATAAATAGAAAAATAATATATAAACATATAAAAAAGAATAAATAAATAATTTTTAAAATAGAAACAACTAATTAATTCGTTTTCCAAAATTAAAGGAATTAATTTGTAATTTATTCAAGGAGAAACAACTAATTTTCCATCAAACAATCAATTAGGAGGCCTTCCACTAAGAGACCATAAGCACAAGAAATTTAATGGAGATTCTTAAAGTCAATGTAAAACCGTTCTTCTTTAACCGAAATATCCTTAAAAAGTTTGGATAGCAAAAAAAGTTTGATGGTGTTGGCTTTTTATTTTGTTTATTTTTCATTTTTTTTGCTTCATTGGGAATTTGCAGAGTAATAACGTGAAACCTTTACTGACTATGGTCCATTTGTTGCCTTTGCTGGTTTTCAAATTCTGGTTTGCCGTATTTTCTTGTGTTTTTTGATGTGTTTATTATTTGATATCTTTTATTTATGGATTTATGTAATTTGCAGATTGCCATTCATCTTAAATGATATTTACTGACTATAGTGGTTGTGGCTGCTATAAAAAATACTGAAGGATTGACGTGAAAAAAAATGATATTTTTTTTAACTAAATTAATATTAAATTTAACGTGAACAAAATTAATTAAAAGACTAAATAATTAATTTTTAAAATAAATACTACTAATTATTCATTTCTCAAATTTTGGAACTGTGGTCCGATTGCTAGTTTTTTTAATGGTTTATTTTTTGTCCTATTCATAGATCAGAAATAATAGAAGCTTAGAAATTTTTTTGGAGAGAGGAGAGTCAAAAGATCAAGACAAATTTGGAGATAGAGATGTTGAAGCCATCGACATCTTTGGCGGAGAAATATATACATATATAGATTGGATGCCGTAATGGAGAGAGGAGAGTCAAAAGATCAAGACAAATTTGGAGATAGGGATGGTGATGTGATATGCATTTGGTTTTCGTTAAAGATAGTGGGAACGTGGGAAACTTAAAGGATCGTGATTTCTATCTCCTCTGCTATATATTTTCAGTCATCGATCTAAACCATTAAGTATCATTAACTCCTGCTAATAGCAGTTTTTCTGTGGAGGAAAACGAAGATGGGAGATGTTAATCATTTACTCTTGCTCCTTTTCTTGTTACTCCAGCCAAGTAGTTTTGCCTCATCTTTATCTACAACTCCCAAAGCTACTCACCACCATTGCCTTTATCATCAGAGATCTTCCTTGGTACAACTGCAAGAAAACCTTCTTAACTACTCCTTTACTACAGATTCTTATTCAAAAGCTGAGTTGTGGGACCTGAAAACAGATTGTTGCTCTTGGCACGGGGTTGCATGTAATGGTGATGGTCTTGTGACTGTACTTGACTTGAGTCCGCCTATTTCTGCAACACTCAAACTTGAAAACCCAATCCTTGAAATGGTTTTCCAGAATTTGAGTTTTTTAGTCAGAGTCAGTCTAGATTTTGTAGACCTCTCAGCACAAAGTAGCAGCTGGTGTGAAGCCATCTCTCTTTTACTTCCCAACCTTAGAGTCCTGAGACTGTATGATTGTGCTCTTTCTGGTCCTATTTGTTCTTCACTATTCACTCTTCCTTCCTTAAAGGAATTACATCTCGCATCCAACAAATTCAGCAGAGAGCTACATGAGTTCCCAAATGCATCTTCTTCCTTGTTGGAAGTCTTAGACTTGCGTCAAAATAGTTTTGAAGGACCAATACCAAGGTCAGTCTTTGAACTCCCAAGGCTTGTAAAGGTTGATCTCAGTAGTAACAACTTCTACGGCTCCTTGAAGCTAGGCAATTTCCAGAATCAAAGGAATTTAACAGATCTCAGCCTTTCTGGAGTATCAATCGAAAGTGACGACACAAGTCTTGCCTCAGTCCAACTTGAAGTTTTGACATTGACATCCTGCAATTTCACTGAATTTCCAAATTTCCTCAAAGCACAAAACAGTTTGAGTTATCTAGATCTTTCCAACAACCGAATTAAAGGTTATGTGCCCAGTTGGATATGGAAAAGAAATCTCATTGAATTAGACCTTTCCCACAATCCTATTGATTTTCCCAAATATCCTCCTTTTGGCATACTAAACAATAGCGATGCAACTTCTTCCTTTTCGCAGTTAATTAATTTTAGAATGCGTTCATGTGACTTAAGTAGCTTTCCAGAGTTTCTAAAGAACCAGAGCAACTTAGGAGAACTGGATCTTTCCGACAACAAACTCAGTGGTCAAATACCCAACTGGATATGGAATTTTACAAGACTATGGCATCTAAACCTTTCTGAGAACTCCCTTCATTCTTTTGACCAAATTTCACCTGCAGCCATCCAGGTCGAATCCTTACAAATTCTTGATCTTCATGACAATCTATTGCATGGTTCATTCCCTAAAGCTATATGCAATATCAGTCAACTCTCTTTGCTCGACATGTCCTATAACCTCCTAAGTAGTCAAATCCCAGAGTGTTTGGGAGCTATGCAAAATCTCAACGTGCTGAACCTTCAGAGAAATAACTTCACTACCATGCCAGGTTTTTCACAATTAGGCAATTTGCAGTCATTGAAAATGAATGGCAATAAAATCGAAGGAAAGTTGCCAAGATCCTTGGCCAATTGTTCGAAGCTAGAGGTTTTGGACCTGGGAGACAACATGATACGTGATGCATTCCCACTGTGGTTGGAAAAGCTGCCTGCATTGAAGATTCTTGTACTGCGAGCAAATAAATTTCATGGTCAAATTTGGAATCTTGGTCTTGTGAACATTATGCCAATGCTGCATGTTCTGGACCTATCTTCCAATGAATTTACTGGTCATCTTTCGAAAGAATTTGTTCAAAGCCTAGCAGCAATGCAAGTGGCTAGCAACAATGAATCAAAGCCAACGTATGTCGGAGATAACTACGAACATAGCTACTACTACAAGGAGTCGGTGACTATTATGAACAAGGGATTGGAAATGCATATGGAGAGAATACTGACCATCTTCACTTGTCTTGATCTGTCTCAAAACAAATTCCATAGAGAAATTCCTGAAGAGATAGGGTACCTCAAATCACTCAAAGTTCTAAACTTGTCTCAAAATTGCTTTATCAGCACAATCCCGTCACTGATGCGGAACCTAACGGAGCTGGAGTCATTAGACCTGTCAAACAACAGACTCTCAGGGGAGATTCCTCCGCAGCTTACAGGCCTGACATTCCTCGCAGTAATGAATCTCTCATATAACCAACTGGAGGGAAACATTCCACAAGGCAACCAGTTCGATACATTTTCAAACACTTCCTATGAAGGGAACCCAAGATTATGTGGGCCACCTTTGACAAGGAAATGCGGTGTTGGTGCAGTACCGATGCCTCCACCAGTACTCGTCAACGATGAGGATTCATGGACAAAGTACATACTTGATTGGAAAATTGTGGGGATGGGATATGCAAGTGGACTAATAATTGGTTTTTCTATTGGATACACAATATTCAGTCAGATGAGAATCAAATGGTTCAGTGATCTGGAAAGGCGAGCAAGAAAGCATGGGAGAAGGTTCAGGTAAGGTTTTCTGAATCACTAGGAATGGAGTGACTCTTGTTGCTTTGGCTTATGCTTAAATGTTTGAGTAATTTTTGTTCTTTACTTTGTGTATTATCAAATAAAGTTTCAGGAATTCCTATGTTGTGGTAGTACATAAACTACTTTTTATGTGTCTAGTCTTCTGATCTCTTGTTGCCTTCTTCAATTATCTAGTAAAACATGTCAGCTTCTCAATTCCTCTAAGCCACCCCACCTCGCCATGTTGGGCTTTGGCTCAACCCATGTTCAACAAGACTGGGCGAGGCCCCTAGCCCAGTCCTGAGTGAGAAAAAAATGTTTTAATTTCAATTTATTTAGATAAATTTATCTTGAATGTTTATTTATATATGTTTATTTTTAAGGACCGATGACAATTCTCCACCAAAAAAGATAATAAAAATGAACCAAAAAAAAACTTTAGGAAAATAAAAAGAAATGGTAGGAAAAAAAAAAGAGAAGAGAAAATGAGAGAAGAAAAAAGAAAAATTAACAAGAATTAATTAAAATTATTAACGAAGTCTTCTATTTGATAGAGACTGTTATTGACAAAAATTAATTAAAATTTCTAAAGAAGTATTCTATATGATAGAGACTCGTCGTTAACAAAAAATGAGAAAATAAAAAATAAATAATAAAATTCTCAACAAATTCTTATATATGATAGAGATTTATGTTATCCAAAACTAAACAAAAAATAATCAAAATTCTTACCAAGTCTCATATTTGATAGAGTTTTTTTTTAAAAAAAAAATCATCATTTAATAATTAAAATATTCTCCGACATATCAATTGTGTCGAGATTTAAAGTGGATTCGGCATTTGAACCGACGTTCTTCCAACAAAAGGGTCCGATGATCGTTTTAATACAATATGACTTTAAAAAATAAAAAAACTTAATTTGGCTTGACAAGTTGGAGTTTAAATCATAAATGACTTGGCACAAATAAAATACTTTGAGGGATAAATTTAGGATTAAATTAGACGTGGTACCTTTTTTAAAAGCCGACATCTTTGGGTAATCGATATCTTTTCAAAACGTAACCAACTCTTTACCTTATAATTTTTGAACCAATGCCCATTTTAGGTTTTTAGTTCATTCAATATTAAGTAGTGACTTTAAACGCAGCAATAACTTGCATCTCCAAAATAAATCATAAATGCGATGCTAATCCAATAAAAAATTTTGAGAGTCTTGTCCGACGTCAAATAGTGATATACATTAAGAAAGTCTAACCACATAAGCCATAGGTTGCATACCCTTAAAGTCTGGGTAGTAGAAAAAGTTGAAAAATTCTTACTAGATGGTGTTGGTTTTTTATTTTATTTATTTTTCTTTGTTTTTTTTTTGGTTCATCGGAAGGTTCACGGGTTTTGGACTACATAATGGTAGTAGCATCCTCCATTATATAATCTCCAAAGAAATTTCATTAGGGTCACAAAAATTCAAACCTTATAGCACTAAAAAAGATTATCGAGATACATAACTGTTAGATTATGCTTGTTAGATTATGCTTGTTTTTGTCTGGGATGAAAAATTCAACTAACAATGCATAAGCAAAGAGCAAAAGTAGTGCACCTGTCCCCTCCATCCTTCATATCTGCCTTCTTAATTCATGCCTTGGATTTGGTAATTACGCAGCCCACAGAGCCTTGACTTGTTTCATTATCTTGATTGCTTCAGTTCAATATCAAACTTTAGAGCTATCATAATATCTAATTGGCCCAATAAAAATTATTACACAACAATTTCATGCTCAGCATAATACAGAAACCTTTAATTATAACCTGACTTAAATATCATAATATCTAATTGGTGGAACAAAAATTATCATTTAAACAAGAAATTACTTCGAAACTAAACTACCCAAAATCATGGGAAAAGCAAGAATAATATTGAAGGAATTTACTATTTTTTGTGATATTTTTTTTAGTATTTGTTTCTTTTTTGAATTGTTTTAGGGTTTTAGCCTAATTTTTCTATTTATGTATAATTTGGAGGCTGAAAAACGAAGTTTTCTTTAATCAATAAAAGTTTATGAGAGAATATTTCAAGTTTATTTCAATTTTTGGTATTCTTTGAATCAATGGAGTTGAAGCCTATTTTCCGTTAATTGTGCGCAAATCAATAGGCTATAGTAGATCGACATCCGAATTTCGGATCAACCGTATTTATCCTTTTTTATCATTTTCTTATGAGCTTCTGCTACGTCGGTTGGTATTAGAGCCTAGTTATCGCTTTCCGATTGTGCCGCTAAGGAGACAGCAATAGCGAGAGCGATATGAATGAGATCTATGAGCGCACCGATGTGGTGCATTTAGAACAACGAGTTGAGTAGATGAATGATACGATGGAGCAATCCCTTTAGTGGGTGACATAGCGGATGGGGGCGTTGGCATAACGGATGGGTGCGTTGACGATGAGCATGGGCAAAGGCCATAGAAACCATAACCAAAATCATCATTGGGAGGCGTAAGAGGCTTACCTTGATGAGGAGGATGATGGTCATACCGACAATTCGAGGGCAAATTTTCTCTTTCTTGAGGGAAATGATGTGAACCAATAGGCTTAAGAATTCATGAAACGAGTATGAGCGAGGTAGAAGCTAGAAAAAAACACCGTTGGTCGAATTTTGAAGTTGTTTGAGCCTAATTCGATGCCAAATGGGCCAACGAACAAAACTCATGGGCTATGCCCATGAAGTAGGGGTGATTTTAGCCAAAAAAAATATCATTTAGACCCTCAAAATTACAAATTTACTATTTTTCAGGATTTTTTTTGTTATTTTCGGATTTTTTTATATTTGTTTCCTTTTGAATTGTTTTAGCGTTTTAGCCTAATTTTCCTATTTATGTATGACTTGGAGGCTAAAAAATAGAGTTTTTTTTTATTAATAAAAGTTTATGAAATAGTATCTCAAGTTTATCCTAATTTTCAATATTTTTTGAATTAACGAGTTGAAGCCTATTTCTTGGTATTTGTGCACAAATCAACGGGTTATAATAGATAGACATCTATATTTCGGATCAACGATATTTATCTTTTTTTTATTTTTTTCTTGTGAGCTTCCGTTACGACAAGTATCAAGCTATAAAAGAATACGCTTGTGGTCAGATTTTATGCGGGGTAGATGGTGAACCTCAAAATTCAAAATTACTTCTAACAGTTTAGCTGGGCTAAGCGGGCCTGGGTCAGGAAGTATTAGGCAAAGAAGCAGATACATTCTCCACCTCTGCTGCTATTTCGTAAAGCACAATAAAAGGGGAGCCACGAGGAGTGAGCCTTTTTCTATCATCTTGTACAAAAGTTCCCTCGCTTCTTGCAGCCTCCTCAACTTGGATAAACCCATCAGCAGTGAGCTGCATATCAAAGATAAAGGAAATAAACCAATTTTACCCATCATTTTGTATACTTTATAGGCTTCATCTTCTAAGCCAGCCCTGCTACAAGCCGTTGTTATTGAATTAAAAGCAACTACACTTGGTGGTATCCCTTTCTCAATCATATCTTCTAAAAATTCCATGGTCTCATCCAACCAACCAGCCCAACACAAGCCTGAAACATAAATATTGTGTCGTGAACTAGCTGGGAGCAAGCCTGATAACGACAAATCCCTCGGCAATCAGTCATCATCTTCCTCTCTCCCATATCTACAAAGCCCTGCAACCAAAATATTAAAAGTTGTACAGGCAGGAGCTATACCCTCCTTCTTCATTTCTTCCAAAAAAAAAAAAAATCCCTAATCTTCAATTCTGTTGTGTTGTGTTGTGTTTTGTTTTTCAATGAGATAAGGAGCAAGCAACATCATCACCATCGATCAATTTGAAAATGTTTCCCTGGTCTTCTCCATAACAGTATTATCTCTCTCTTCAACTTCAATATCTTCAAGAGGTTGTCATTCAAAGACCGGTGATATTCCTGTCTCTTTCCCATTAATTACCACTTTCTTGTAGTTCAATCCATTATCAGGCAGAGGTGAATCAATGTAGGGTTCAGGGTCCATTTCCTTATCTCTTAATTTGACTTTTTTGGTACTACGATCAGCTTCAGAGGTATCAGGGTTTTTAGACTCTCCAGTGGGGAGAGTATGGAGTGCATAGTGATACCTAAAACCCCTACCTATTAAATATACTTTACATACATGAATTAGGCCAGATGGATAGATACCTGCTTATACTTAAGTTAACATTCCTATGGTCCCTGTTTAACAAGTGAGTTTATCCATATTATCATCTCTCGTTCAAATCAAACAGAAGGAGATTGTGTGATAGAAATTTCTCACTAACCTACAAATCCAGCTTTGAATAATCCATATGATATCTGATTGTTAAAGTACTTAGTCGTCTCGGTACATGAAAGCTACCTGTGAGTGGATTAGCTTAAACTAAAAAGAATTAAAAAATTATATCTCAACATAAAATTGTGTAAGATCAATTTTCCCAGAAGGACTTACCCTGCAGGTTGCATGATTAATGCATCCGAGAGAATAAGGGAATGAATTTGGCCAGCATTCATCTTTGTCTATCGGTGTCGGTAGAAATTGATAGTCGGTAGATACTTTAATTTCCGAAGCCTCAGGGTGCGTAGAAACCGCTTCCAATTCGGATATTTAAGAATCCTTGTCCTTGAACGACACCAGTGGTTTGAGGAGATTAAGAAAGTTATATACATATAGTAGAGCAAAAGAAGAAAACCAAACTCATTACAGAAGAGTTAAAAAATAAATCATGACTGGAAAAAGAAAAGGATCAGAATCGTTAGCGGTGGCAGCAGCAAAAAGAAGAAGAGAAGCGAGCAGCGACAAAGAGAGGAAGAGAAGAAGAATCCGTCGAGAACTCATGTCTTTCAATTTTATTTTTTTCCATGTTACGTACGGAGAGAAGCCATGCTTATATAGGCGAGTATAGAGTCCTATTCTAGAAAGTAAAAGATATACATGGGATTTGACATGTACTGCAAATAAAACTCTAGAAAATCTCCCTATTTATTAGGGAATAACAGCTCACGCTAACACTCCCTCTCAAGTTGGTGCATAGATATCGCCAATGCCCAACTTGTTAAGTGAGTTATAAAAGACTACGCTTGAGACTCGCTTTTGTAAGAACATCCGCCAATTGATCTTCGGACTTCACAAATGGAAACCGTATTATTTTTGCTTCAAGTTTCTCTTTGATAAAATGTCGGTCTACCTCAACATGTTTAGTTCGATCATGTTGAACTGGATTTTGTGCAATTTCTATAGCGAGACTTATTATCACGGAACGGATTCATCGCGGACTCCGATAAGTAGCCAATTTCTCTTAGTAACTCCTTTAACCAAAGAAGCTCACAAAGACCTTTAACCATGCCTCTAAACTCGGCCTCTCGCACTAGATAATGCGACCACCTTTTGTTTCTTACTTCTCCACGTGACTAGGTTTCCGCCCACAAAGGTAAAATATCCGGATGTAGATTTTCCGTCAATAATGCTTCCAGCCCAATCGGCGTACGTATAACCACTAATATTCAAATGATTATATTTTCCGAACATGATCCCTTTTCCTGGAGATGACTTCAAGTATCGTAAGATTCCGAAAACAACATTCATATGATCTTCACTAGGATTATGCATGAATTGACTCACCAAACTCACGAGCATACGCAATATCCGGTCGGGTATGAGACAAATAAATCGGCTTTCCCACTAGTCGTTGGTACCTTTCTTTATTTGTTTGGATTTGGTTTGAGTATTCTCCCAATCCGTGGTTCCGAACTACTGGTGTATCGGCTGGTTTACATTCTAGCATTCCTGTTTCAGCAAGCAAGTCAAGCACATATTTTCTTTGTGATAAAAAGATGCCTTGACTTGATCTAGATACCTCGATGCCTAGAAAATATTTTAAACCCCCAAGGTCCTTCATTTCAAACTCGAGCTTCCAAATGTTTCGTAAACTAGAAATTTCCTCCTTGTCATTCCCGGTAATTATCATATCGTCAACATAAATAATCAATGTCGTCACCTTCCGTTGTCGATGTTTCGGAAATAAAGTATGGTCCGAATTACTCTGTTTAAAACCATGCTTCCCCATAGCCAAACTAAATCGTCCAAACCATGCTCTCGGTGATTGTTTTAGTCCATACAACGACTTTTGCGAGCTTACATACGACCCCGGTTTGCGATGAGGAAGTAAAGCCCGGAGGAACATCCATGTACACTTCTTCGTTAAGATTCCCATGAAGAAATGCATTTTTCACATCAAATTGATGTAGTGGCCAATCTAAATTTGCAGCAAGAGACAATAACACTCGGACGGTTTTTAACTTTGCTATCGGTGAAAAAGTCTCCTTATAATCTATGCCATATGTCCGGGTGTATCCCTTTGCTACAAGTTTTGCCTTGTATCTTTCTACCGAACCGTCCGCATTGTATTTGATAGAGAACACCCATTTACATCCCACGGTTTTTTTCCCTTCGAGCAAGGTCATAAGTTTCCATGTATCATTCTTCCGCAAGGTCGTCATTTCTTCGGTTATAGCTTGGGTCCATTTAGGGTTGTTAAGTGCCTCATGTATCGTGCTTGGAATATGCTCGGTGGATATTCCGTGCACAAATGCTTTGAGGGGTGGTGACAATCTTTGAGTGCACACATGGTTAGCAATTGGATATTTAGACTTCCTTTCTTCATGATCCGATGAATATCGAATCGGTGGCTTGCCTCGATTCCGTCCGAAAGGTAATTTATAGCCAACATACTCATCTATAATATTATTAGAAGAAGACGGGTTAAGAAACCGTACCTCGGGAGTATTCTCGGGAGTGTGGTCACGTGGTACTAAAACATCGGAGCTGAGGTCGTTCTTGCTTATCTCCTCTCTCGTTGTCGGTATCTTCTTCTCGTCCAGTCATATTTATCATTGAATTAGTAGGTTGAATTTCAACCACTCGGTGACGGTGATGGTTGAGTTCCATCGAGTTCGGTCATCTCATCTATTCCATTCACTCCATCACTCGTTTGTATTCTCCAATCTCGGCCGGTTTTCCAATTATCTATATTCGACTCTTCATTCAATCGCTCCCCGAAGAGAAGAATGCGGTATTGTAAAGAACATTTCTAACTCAAGAAATGTGACATCCATGGTAACATACAAGCGCTTGGTAGTTGGATCATAACATCGATAACCTTTCTTATGAGCTTCATATCCCAAAAACATACATCGGACGACACACGGGTCAAGCTTCGTCCGTTGATTTCTATGGAGGTGAACATATGCTACACACCCAAATATTCGTGGTGGTAGCATCAAGACGAAGGCAATGTTACATGGCTAGCAAGGGTTTGAAGTGGCGTTTCAAGGTTCGAGGTCCGAGATGGCATGCGATTCATCAAGTAAACAGACGAGTAATGCTGCATCCGTCCAGATAGTGACGTGGTGCATATGCTTGCTTGTGAGGAGGGCTCGAGCTATTTCAAGGATGTGCCTGTTCTTTCTCTTTGCAACACCATTTTGTTGTGGTGTTTGAGAGCAGAAGTCCGATGAAATAAACCATGTGCTTGGAAATACTCGATAGTGCATTATTTCCATATTCCCCACCGTTATCGATCCGTAGAATTTGGAGTTTGGCTGAAAATTGGGTCTTGATCATATTATGAAATGAACGAAATATTCCAAACACCTCATTCTTATTTTTCATCAAATACGACCAAGACATACGTGTGCGGTCATCTACAAATAACACAAACCATCTAATGCCCGAGGAAATTGAAATAGGAGTTGGACCCCAAACATCCGAATGAATTAGCATAAATGGAGTCTCACATTTCTTCAAACTTATTGGGTAAGGTACACGATGACTCTTGGCTAGAATGCACGTTGTGCACTTAAACAATGATTCATGTAAGTTGGAAAACAAACTTGGAAATAAGTGCTTTAAGTATGAGAAGGATGGATGTCCCAATCGTCGATGCCATAGCCGGATCCGTCTTTCTTTCTCACTAGTCCGTCGAATATTATTTACTCGGCCGGTGGTGATATCATCCGAGTAATACAGACCCTTCCTTTTTAGTACCACGACCAATAATCTCCTTCGTGAGAATATCCCGAAACAAACGAAACTAGGATACATTAGTGCACAACAATTCAATTCTTGAGTAACTTGTCCAACGAGATATTAGTTTGCTTGAAAGAGATGGCACTAATAGGGTATTGGACGAGTGAAAAAGAAGATGAAAAAGCCACTCTTCCAGCCCTCAGTAACTCGGGTAAGTTACTCCATTAGCATTGGCAACATGTGTTCGTTTTGGTTGAGTATTTTCGATCAAATCCCGTGAGTCGAAGGTCATGTGGTCCGTTGCTCCCGAATCAATGATCCACACATTGTTACTCGAACTGTTAAGGGCAATAGATTTGTTTGTTGCGGCGGACGATGACTTCCCTTGTGGTATGAGGGATAGGTGATGTTCGGTGTTTTCTACCACGGAAGAGGGACTTTCGATTTTCATGAGTGCGGCTCGACTAGGAGTTACATCCGTGCGCACTGGCCTCGCTTCACGTTTCTTTTTTCCTTAAGTTCTTGCCACCAATCTGGATATCCATGCAATTTAAAGCATGTATCCTTGGTATGCTTCATATTTCCACGAGTGCGTACAACCTCCACCTCTTACTTGTGATCTGCCATTTTTGTGGTGTGTTAAACTTTCCACCGAGATGATAATAAAAGTGAAGGTTGTTGTGATCGCTGTCCTCCTTTTGAGATCATAGCTGCACCGAGTACGGACTCTCCATTTGTCAACATTACTCGCTTGTTCGAGATCTTCCCTACGAACATGTGCATAGGCTTGTTCCACTGTAGGGAATGGTATAATTTGAAGCACATCTCCTCGAATTTTGTCTAGCCGATCATCTAATCCATCCAAGAACGTATACACTCTATCTTCCCGCACCATAGAGTTATACCTCCGTATGTCGATAGCACGACTCATAGGATTTGGACGACGAAAGTCTATTTCCCTCCATAAACCTTGAAGATTATTGTAGTATGTTTCAATGGCCCCTCCGTTCGCCTTAGCCTTGTCACCTTCCTTTTCGGATCATAAACCCGTGAGGTGTCGGTTCCATCAAAGTATGTCATGGCAATGGCGTCCCATACCTCTTTTCGTTGTTGAGTATCCGATATAGTTGCTCGATCAACGTAGGGTCCATAGAGTTAATTAGCCATCCCTTCACTATTGCGTTTTCCGTTCTCCATCTTCCGAAATTTTGATTCGTTTCTTCCGGTCGTGGCAAATCTCCATTAATGTATCCCAACTTGTCTTTGCCGGAGATGTACATCTCCACAACTTGGGACCAAAGGCCATAATTGGTGTCATCCAACTTAACACCAATTGGTGCGAGCAAGCTGTGTCGTGGTTTGCTACAATCGTATGCAGGTTTAACATCCGGGACATTCTGGATGTTAGGTCGGCAAGGATTGAGTTCTCTCCTTGAGTATTTGTCGTGAGAGTTTGATCTCCCATATCTTTGAGTTCTGTGTTTTTCTTGTAATTCTACGAGTCCTAGGGTCTATGCTGCGATACCATGTCGGAACTCATGTCTTTCAATTTTATTTTTTTCCATGTTACGTACAGAGAGAAGCCATGCTTATATAGGCGTATAGAGTCCTATTCTAGAAAGTAAAAGATATACATTATAGAGTCCTATTCTAGGAAGTAAAAGATATACATGGGATTTGACATGTACTGCAAATAAAACTCTAGAAAATCTCCCTATTTATTAGGGAATAACAGCTCACGCTAACAGAATCATCATCAACAAAATTAACTAATATTAATGTCTCTCTTGACAATCTGAGTGCTGATCTGTTGTTTAACATTCTCGTTCGACTTCCAACAGCAAAGTTGGTCTTTTCTTCAAAGTTGGTCTCCAAATGTTGGTGTTCTTTACTCGAGAAACCCTTTTTTGTTTACAAGTTTATATGCCACCGTATCAAGCTGACTAAAAATTATTCTTCTTATGCTGCTGCCTACCGCAATCCCCCTTTCCTCTTTATTCGTAGATATAGAGATCCAAGGCTTTGTTTTTTGACAACTGGTACTGATCAGGAGGAATCTCCTAAGGGATTCACGTTAGAATTCCTTCCACAGGGAAAGGACATTGATCTTAATATTTCTGTTGAGGCTTCCTGTAATGATTTACTCTTCTGCATAGTGAAAACCGAGGACTATGATATTACTCATTACTATATCAGTAATCCATTCACTAAGCAATGGCGTCTTTTCTCATTACTATGGTCTAGCCCCTTCTAATCATCTCAGTGTTTGGGAGCTCAAGGACTATGAGTCTAGAAGATTCAGTTTTGTACTAAATATTTGCTTTAGCAGTATGATCTCCAAGGAAATTTGGGTTAGCGATTTTGTAGAGAGGCAGAAAAGGATACTTGGGGGCCTCTTACCACATCATCTCGTTCAACATCCAAAGCGGAGAGCTGGAAGTCATTGATAAGATTCCGTATGAACATACATTCCTCGCTTGCGAAAATGTCATCTCAATCAAGCTCCCTTGGTGGCCTACACTAGTCTCGACGTGCAAACGCCCACAGAATGCCCATCTCCAGCACGGATGCAATAATTCTTAGTTTATCTGATCTCTTTTTCCTCTTAAACTACAACGAATATCATCCTAGAAAGGTCTCTGATCATTCTATTTTAATACTTTAAGTTTCAGGTTTCCCTATGTTATAGTAATACAGAAACTACTTTTTATCTTTAATTATCTAGTAAGTCATTACTCTGCCTATTCAGATTGTGTTCTAGTCTTCTAATCTCTTGTTGCTTTCTTTTAATCTTACGCTTATTTCAAATTAATGCTTATAAAACATCTTAGTTTATTGCTTTGACTGATTATATATGCAGATTGACTGCCTGTTAGAAGGCTTCATAGACATTACTAACATCTTCTGTTCATGCTTTGCCTTTCAGTAAAGAATCTCAATTTTTTTTTTTTTTTGAAATACATACGTGGTGAAAAATCACAAGCTATTCAGGAATAATGTCAGTCAGTATGCTTCTTAATTTTCCTCAAAATTACACAGGAAAATGAGATTAGCAACTTAGTGAGATAATTTTTTAGCCCATTTGCAGTTCGAAGAAAAGGCTACTCTAGGGTAAGTTTTCTTTCTGATTTGTTCTTTATGTGATGCTGGTATAATTTGATTATGAAGATAATAGTGGCACTGCCTTTTAATTCAGTTCAATCCTGTCTCTTAACAGGGGAGTTCCTGTCATCATTTTGGTAGTTTTCAATGTTATTACCATTTCTCATATGCTTTTGCTGAAAATTTTGGTAGTTTTCTCAGGGTATGCGAAACTTGAGAAAAAATGTTGGTTAGGAACTCGAAAATCTTCAAGGTGATTGTTTCGCATTTTGCTCAGGTTTTATTCAGACTCTTCGCCTTTTTTTTTTTTTTTTCAGAAAGAGATAATTGTTAGAGCATGTCAAGTTGCTGCTGCTTCTGATGCCCTGTTTTTCCCTTTTTTTGGGTATTTCTGATGTAGTTGGATTCTCCTTCTTTGACCATCCGTTTGTTACCTCTGCACAAATACCACACATTATGAGTGATATAACTGGGCTAATCTAAATTATTTGAAATGTTTATGGTTTTCAGGAGAGTGAATTTTTTTCTTATTTGCCATTATCTTGATTCTAGGTGGTGCGAGTTATGATTCGGTTATGACAGGGGAGATGAGAGAGCTTCATCATTTAATAATCTCATCACTTTATTATTACTCTCATCCTGCTAAACAAGGCTAATTGCTTTCATCTCATTTTTCTAAAACACCGAAAGCTACCCACCACCAATGCCTTAAGCACCAAAGTTATAGGCTTTGGCAGAACTGCAACAAAACCTTATTAATTACCTTGTTAATTAAGAACCAATTATTTTTTGCCAAAAAATATCCTCTGCATATGCACCTTATTGGAGATATTCACCGTATCAACTCTTAGCGATCTCCTTAGATCAATGTAAGAAAAAAACCGGTTTTACTCTTTTTTCTCGTAAGTATTATATTTCTCACACATTTTCAGATTTTGTTAACAACACCCTTCTTCTCCTTTTCCTTACATCACTAAGTCGATAGCCATCAACATCTTCTTCTTTTTCACTGTAAGATTTTCTGGTTTCTAACTTACGGCGGCCAATGAAATTCGAAAGCTGATCGTCAGAGCGTAGAAAAATGATTACCCTTTCCAGGTGATAAAGTGATAGCAATAGGTTTATGCTAACAATGAATAACATTTTTTCTGTCAAATATTGTTATGAAGATTATTAATTATGGAATATGGATTTTAAGAATTTTAGATTGATATTTAAGTAATTAATGTCTTTTATAGAGATAGCCCTAATACAGTTGATTACTAGATAATGCAAAAGTGTTTATCATTTTGTTAAACAAAGCAATGGATGCCAACAAGACTTATGAGTTGACTCGCGATGACTTCAGTACTCCGAAACTAAACTGCCCAAAACCATGGGAAAAGCAAGAACTATATATATATATAGTTACGATAGAAGTACTGTGGAAACTATATAAAAATAGTTAGTTAGGCAAGAATTAATGCTATTCATTTTAGATTTTCATGATCGATTGCTAAGTTGATCAGAAAATCATGGTTTAATTGACTTAATTAATTGAGCTTTTCGAAAGTGTGTGTGTGTGTATATATATATATTTCAACCTTCAGTGATTATGTTCTTCAACATCATGTATGATTATATTATTATACTAACTCTTTCCTTGATGATCCTATTTAAGGGATAAATTGTAGAGTAAACTTAATTACTCTACTATATATATCTTTAGTAAATTATAAATTTGTCCCTCTTGTTTCGAAAAACAAATTAATTAATCACTATGGTTTCAAAAATTAATTATTTAATTAGTCTTTTTAACCAATTTTGATAATGAATAATTTAATTTTTTTATTTTATAAAACGTGCCTTCTTTTTTCATAAACATTTTCATTTTTTTTTGTTTTTTTCATTTTTTAAAATAAAAAATAAATTAAATTAAAAAATGACGAAAAGAACTAAATAATTAGTATTTAAAACTAAAGAGACTAATTAATTTTTTTTTTTTTTTTTTGAAGTGAGAGGGGCTAATTTATAACTTACTCACTATGTCTACTCTATATATCTTGAGTAAATTATAAATGTGTTCCTCTTGTTTAGAAAAAAATTAATTAATTAGTATTTTGGTTTCAAAAACTAATTATTTAGTTTTTCTTATAAATGTTGACCACGACTAATTTAATTTTTTTATTTTATAAAATGTCTTCTTTTCTCATTAATATTTATTTATTTATTTTGTATTCCTTTTTTATTTCTTAAAAAAATCAAAATAATTAAAAATAGACAAAAAAATAAATAACTAGTATTTAAAATCAGAGGAATTAATTAATTAGTTTTTCGATGCGAGCAAGACTAATTTATAATTTACTCACTATATATATCTTTTATATATTAAACCAATAAAAACAAGACATATAAACAATAGAAAAACCTGATGATGTATGCATTCCATATGATTTTATCTCTGTATATTGGTTTTTTGAACCAAGTCTACGAATAAATTTGTCCCTCTTGTTAAAAATAAAGCATAACAATTAAAAATGATAATTACTGTTTATGGCTACAGTGAAAAAGCATTTTCCTTTAATTTATAATATTAATAAATATAAATGCCTAACCATTTCTCTGTCAAAGATGGCGATGCTGTCAAAATCTCTATCTCCAAATTTGTCTTGATCTTTTGAGTCTGCTCTCTCCATTACGGCATCCAATCTATACATACATATATATATATATATATATGTTTCAAAAGTCATGAGATAGGAAATTTCCTCCGTATTTACATTAAAAAATACTTTCCATTATTTTCCCTACTAAATAATGAATGTTTTATTAATAACGTTAATATATATTTTATGAACGAAATCATTATGTTATTTTACATCATATATTTGCACACACATGCGTTTAGATACTCATAATTTTAAACTAAAATTAGCTCAAACACATGTATTGATTACATAATAATTATTATTGAATTTTTCTTAGTTAGCAAACAATTTGTCAAATTTGTGAGTTAATCCGAATCCACCGGAGTCATATTAGAGTCAAGTATCAATTAATTTGACGAATTGCTAGATCTACAAACAGGTTCTAGATTGTGTTTAATGGATCGAAGTTTAAATGAATTTGATTGAGATCAACTTGACCAAATCATTTTACATTTCCTTTTTTTTTCACCGTTTCTTACTTTTTATTTCCTATATATGGACACCGGAGCCAAGGTTGAATGAATAATATTTATTCATTCTTACAAAACGTAAAATACATTCGATATTATTATGCGTCATGCACCATTTCCTACACAACCAGAAAAGCATGCATGGGACCTTGCTTCTCACGTACGCCTGACTTTTGCCCTTTCGTTTACCAAGGATCGTGATGTGATATGCCTTTTCTTTTTGTTAAAGATCGATAGAGGGAACATGGAAAATTATAGGAAAAACAAAACGCGGTATTACAAGTCTTGTTCTCTGCAAAACTGATCTTGCAACATTTCCTTCTAATCTTTACCTACCTAACACCATTATTTCCTTTTTGAGAGAAAAAGATTTCATCGTTACACGACAACATCATATGTCCTACAAAACCAAAAAAGTATGTTAAAAACAGTAATCGCTGGTCTGCATAAGTCTTGGTCTACGCGTAAGTCATCCAACATTTCTTTCTACCGTAATTGCTGGTCTGCATGATTCTTCCTCTCTGCATAAGTCTTGGTCTTTGCTCTATTCATGTTTTTTTATCAAAACATTTACTCATGAAGTAAATAACAATACTTGTTTTATGAATCTACTTTGAAGATAGAAACAAGACATAAAGAAAAGAAAAGAAAAACTCATCTAAATATACAAAAAGTAATAAGAATTTTCACTTATACATTTTTTTTTAATTTTCTGTTTCCTACTTCTCTATCATTCTTTATCGCGTAAGCATTATTAGTTATTATATAAGCAACATTTCATAGTTAATTATAGTAATGGAAAGAACATTATCAAAAGTTCCAAATATAAAAAAGAGAAAAAATAATATTAGTTAATTCTTTTCATTAAAAATAAGTTTATGTTGTTGTTTTTTTTTTTTTTTTTTTTTGGTACAACGAATTGATTTTGTGGTTGTCATCTTTCACTAAATAATGAATGTTATCTTAATATATATATATATATATATAGAGAGAGAGAGAGAGAGAGAGAGTTTTATACACATATAGACATGTCCATTTATGTATTCATAGTTTTAAAAGATTTTTTTACTTTAAACACATATGTGTAATTGTTAATTGCATAATTGTTATTGAGTTTTTCTTAATTAACCAACAATTTCTCAAATCCACGGGTCGACCCAAACCCAACCAGATTGGTTATCAAGTAAAATTCTGCAGCAGTTCTTTATATGTACTAATTTTTAATTACTTTTGCAGCTTAATTATATTTTACTTCATGTATATATTTGCTCACTCTTTAATTTAATGTGCTCGTTTTATTCTGATTTTTGTTTGGAAATTAATTTTGGTCCCCCCGTATCGTCCGGGTTTGCGGCGTCGCAGATTGATCTTATATTTATGAAAATTTATATCCTTTTTTAAATTTTTTGAGTTAATTTTGGATCCGGAGAATTTATTAAATTTGTTTCAATATATATAATTGATATGGTGAGCTATGGTTCATGTTGCGTGTTGACTGAGTCAGCGCATTCTTATGGTTTGCTGCTCAGTATATGCTTGGTAACATGACGGAAGAGTTTTTGTTTCAATTTTATCATTAAAATATTTTTACTTTTTAATTAAATACTTCTGTTACAATCATTTAAAAAAAAAATTATTTCCTACGAAATGATGTGATCTCTTTTATAATAATTTTATCATGAAATAAATGTGTTTAAAATAGATAAAAACTCTTAATTGAGATTTGAGTGTAAAATTAATATTAAAAAAAATTGTACGATTAAGTTTCAAAAAGATTCAATTTAGATGTGTGAGTTAAAGGAACTTAATGTGTTTGGAATGATTATTTTATTGAAGTCACTTATAGTATATATACTGCAAGGTTTACACAAGGATAAACAGTTCAAACTCTTGCATAGAGCACCATTGGTGACGTGAATCTTGGATCTTAAGGCACTGTACTGCTATTTGCTTATAGCCTTTGTAAGTATATCTACAAACTGATCCTTGGTAGAGATATAGAGTAGTTTGAGATTGCCATTGGGTACACATTCTCTCACAAAATAATAATCTAGAGAAATGTGTTTCATGCGAAAATGAAATACATGATTTGCACAAAGATATGTGGCCCTTGTATTATCGCAGAAAATAGTTCATGCTTCTTTAAGTTTGATGCCCAATTTCAGGAGAAGATTTTGGATCCAAATAATGTCAGTAGCTGTATTTGGTACTGCTTTGTACTCAGCTTTAGATGATGAACGTGACACAGATTTTGACTACTTGATTTTTAGGAGATAGCATTAGAACCCAAATAAATAATATATGCAGTAGTTGACCGACTATCTCTGTTTTCACCCCAATCAGAGTCACTGAAGCCACACAATTGACGAGGAGTACCCTTGGGTAGAAATAAGTCATGAGTAATTATTCCCTTTAAGTATCAAAGAACCCTCTTTAAGGCAGTCCAGTGAAGCTTTGTTGGGGAGTGCATGTATTGAGATAGTCGATTTACTGCAAAGGATACATCAGGACACTTTAGAGATAGATATTGGAGACTTCCAACTAACGTCCTGTACTGAGTTGGATTAACCTGTAAAGAGCCATCCTTAAGTAGTAGTGGCGTGGAGGGACACATTGGTGTGTTAACCTCCTTTGCCTCAGTCATGGAGAATTTTTCCAATATGTCAGCTATGTGGTGATGCTGAGACAGGAACATACCATATGTAGTGTGAATAACCTCAACCCCTAAAAATTGATGCAGTATACCAAGATCTTTAGGGGAGAAACGTTTTGCTTGGCACTGAATGAAGGACTCCAAGTAATGGTCATTGCTACCTGTCAATACTATATCATCAACATATACTAAAAAATATGCACAAACACCAGCATTATTATGGATAAATAAGGACAAATCTATCACATAGTTTTGATAACCAAATTGCAATAAGAAAGCTTTGAGTTCTTCATACCAAGCTTTGGGTGTCTGTTTCAATCCATATATTGCCTTGTTTAATTTGCATATATGGTGGGGAAGTGATGGATGCACAAAGCCTAGAGGCTGAAGCGTGTAGACATCATCAGAGAAATTACCTTGAAGAAAATCATTGTTGATGTCCAATTGCCTCCGTTTCATCTCATTTCTCCAAAACACCAAAAGCTACCCACCACCAATTCCTTGACCACCAAAGATATGCTTTGGCACAACTGCAACAAAGCCTTGTTAATTACCTCTCCTTGGATCTATCTTCTTCCAACGTTGTGTGGTGGGGTGACCTGAACACAGATATTTGCTCTTGGAAGGGAGTAGCTTGTGATGATGCTGGTGTGTGATTAAACTTGACCTGATTTTTAGCTATCGCTAACATACATCCCACTCACTGCTGCGAGATGAGCTGCACGGCCTTTCTTATGTGTTCAACCATATAAAATAAGTTTCTTATTAACTAGCTATAAGGATATCAAATTTGAATTCATTTAATTAAAAAACGGTAACCAATCAAAAATTAAGCGTATTTAAATGTTAATTTAATTTAAAGTAATAAGTTTAATGTTTATTGATAAAAACAGACATAAAAATAACTCTCACTGCCTATAAATACTTAAAAAAACAAAAAACAAAAATTGAAACAAACCGGTATATTGTTTCATCATTTATTAGACTAACTAACGTGCCTTTGTCACTGATTATTCAAATTACAAGACATGTGAATTGAGGAATATAATCAATTTAACCATTTGCTTAATAGGTTCTTTTCCATATCTTCCAAAATAAAAATATATGAAGAAATGTTATGTCTAAAGTTGGAGTCTTTTGCTAACCTTTCTCCACATGTAACTTTTTCGTTAGGTCAAAAAATAAAAATACATAAATCCTTTTTAATGGGTACTTTTTTCTTGGAAAGAGAATGATCCCTTCAATCAAGACGACGGAATTGAAGTAAGATTGCAGGCAGCCTTGGAACAAGGGACATGCAGGCCTATCGAATACAATAATAGAACAAACAACTCTATGTATCTTTCATATATTAGACCAATAAATATTTTCTTTTCTCATTAATATTTTCATATATTTATTTATTTATTATTTCATTTTTATTTTTTAAAATAAAAAATCAAAATAATTAAAAAATAATAATTAGTATTTAAAATTAGAGAGATTAATTAATTCGTTTTTCAAAATGAGACCAATAAAAACAAACATATAAACAATAAAAACATCTAATGATGTTTTTATTGTTCATATATTAGATCAATAAAAACAAACATATAAACAATAGAAACACTTAATGATGTATTCATTCCATATGATTTTGTCTACGAATGATGTGATAAACTAATTAAGTATACCTAATGATTTCTCCGTCAAAGATGGCGATGCCTTGGATTTGATAAACAAATTTGTCTTGATCGTTTGACTCTGCTCTCTCCATTACGGCATCCATAGCCATCTCAAATTTCCTTAGTATTTACATTCTAAAGGACTTTCCATTATTGTCACTACTAAATAACGAATGTTTTCTTAATTATTTTTTCTTTACTGCTAAAAAAAAATCCCTTAGGACGGCCAATTCGTTTAGAATTTCAGATGCGTGTTGACCGAGTCAGCGAAATGTTATGGTTTGGTGCTTAGTATATATGCTTGGTAACATGACGGAAGAGTTTTTGTTTCAAATTTATCATTAAACTATTTTTACTTTTAATTAAATGCTTCTGTTAGAAAAATACAATACATTTTATCATGAAATAAATGTCTTTAAAAACTCTTAATTGAGATTTGAGTGTAAAATTAATATTAAATTTTTTTTATGATATTTATTAAATTTGTTTCAATTTATATAATTGATAGCCGGATGTCTTATAAACACGAATTAAAATTAAAATTAATATACAAAAAAAAATTGAAAATTTTAGAGATGAATTAAAATTAGCTTATAAACAATTGCTGCAGAATTTTCCTTGATAACTTCTTTCCTTATTTTATAGTTAAGGCGGCAAATATGGGGACCCCACCTAAACTTTCCGACAAAAATGAGGATCTTGATGTGACCACGGGAAACTTCAAGGATCGTGGTTTTCCCAAACATTGATTTCTATCTCCTCTGCGATATATTTTCAGTCATTGATCTAAACCATTAAGGTATCAACTTCTGCGGAGGAAAACAAAGATGAGGGATGTTAATCATTTACTCTTGCTTCTTTTCTTGTTACTCCACCCAAGTAGTCTTGCTTCATCTTTGTCTACAACTCCCAAAGCTACCCACCACCATTGCCTTTATCACCAGAGATCTTCCTTGCTACAACTGCAAGAAAACCTTCTTGAATACTCCTTTACTACACATTCCTATTCAAAAGCTGACTTGTGGGACCTGAAAACAGATTGTTGCTCTTGGCTCGGGGTTGCATGTAATGGTGATGGTCTTGTGACTCAACTTTACTTGAGTGGTCCTGATTGTCCAATGCTTAAACTTGAAAACCCAATCCTTGAATTGGTTTTCCAGAATTTGAGTTTTTTAGTCCAGATCATTCTAGCTGATGTAGACCTCTCAGCACAAAGTAGCAGCTGGTGTGAAGCCATCTCTCCTTTACTTCCCAACCTTAGAGTCCTGACTCTGAATAATTGTGCTCTTTCTGGTCCTATTTGTTCTTCACTATTCATTCTTCCTTCCTTAGAGGTATTAGATCTCGCATCCAACAAATTCAGCGGAGAGCTAAATGAGTTCCCAAATGCATCTTCTTCCTTATTGGAAGTCTTAGACTTGAGTCAAAATGGTTTTGAAGGACCAATACCAAGGTCAATCTGTGAACTCCCAAGGCTTGTAGAGGTTGATCTCAGTAGTAACAACTTCTACGGCTCCTTGAAGCTAGGCAATTTCCAGAATCAAAGGAATATAACAGATCTCAGTCTTTCTGGAGTATCAATCGAAAGTGATAACACAAGTCTTGCTTCTGTCCAACTTGTATTTTTGACTTTGAGATCCTGCAACTTTACTGAATTTCCAAATTTTCTCAAAGCACAAAACAGGTTGAGATTTCTAGATCTTTCTAAAAACCAAATTAAAGGTTACGTGCCCAGTTGGATATGGAAAAGAAATCTCCAAACATTAGACCTTTCCCACAATCCTATTGATTTTCCCAAATATCCTCCTTTTTGCATGCTAAACAATATCAGGTCAATCTTCAATTGTGATGCAACTTCTTCCTTTCCGCAGTTAAGTAGTTTGAGGATGCGTTCATGTGACTTAGGTAGCTTTCCAGAGTTTCTAAAGAACCAGAGCAACTTAGCAGAACTGGATCTTTCCGAAAACAAACTCAGTGGTCAAATACCCAACTGGATATGGAATATTACAAGTCTATGGCGTCTAAACCTTTCTGAGAACTCCCTTCATTCTTTTGATCAAATTTCACCTGCAGCCATCCCGGTCTTATCCTTACAAATTCTTGATCTTCGTGACAATCTATTGCATGGTTCATTCCCTAAAGCTATATGCAATTTCAGTGAACTCTTTTTGCTCGACATGTCCTATAACCACCTTAGTAGTCAAATCCCAGATTGTTTGGGAGATATGCAAAACCTCAACGTGCTGAACCTTCAAAGAAATAACTTCACTACCATGCCAGGTTTTTCACAAGCATGCAATTTGCAGTCGTTGAAAATGAATGACAATAAAATCGAAGGAAAGTTGCCAAGATCCTTGGCCAATTGTTCACAGCTAGAGGTTTTAGACCTAGGAGACAACACGATACGCGACGCATTCCCACTGTGGTTGGAAAAGCTGCCCGCATTGAAGATTCTTGTACTGCGAGCAAATAAATTTCATGGTCAAATTTGGAATCTTGGTCTTGTGAACATTATGCCAATGCTGCATGTTCTGGACCTATCTTCCAATAAATTTACTGGTCATCTTTCAAAAGAATTTTTCAAAGCCTAGCAGCAATGCAAGTGACTAGCAACAATGAATCAAAGCCAACGTATGTCGGAGATACCTACCAAGGTAGCAACTACTATAAGGAGTCGTTGACTATTATGAACAAGGGATTGGAAATGCATATGGAGAGAATACTGACCATCTTCACTTGCCTTGATCTATCTCAAAACAGATTCCATGGAGAAATTCCTGAAGAGATAAGGTATCTGAAATCTCTCAAAGTTCTAAACTTGTCTCACAATAGCTTCATCAGCAAAATCCCGTCACTGATGAGGAACCTAACAGAGCTGGAGTCATTAGACCTCTCAAACAACAAACTCTCAGGTGAGATTCCTTCGCAACTTACAGGCCTAACCTTCCTTGCAGTAATGAATCTCTCATACAACCAACTGGAGGGAAGCATTCCTCAAGGCAACCAGTTCGGTACATTTCCAAACACTTCCTATGAAAGGAACCCAAGATTATGTGGGCCTCCTCTGACAAGGAAATGCGGTGTTGGTGCAGCACCGATGCCTCCCCCAGTACTTGTTAACGATGAGGATTCATGGACAAAATACATACTTGATTGGAAAATTGTGGGGATGGGATATGCAAGTGGACTAGTAATTGGTTTTTCTATTGGATATACAATATTCAGTCAGTTGAGAATCAAATGGTTCAATGATCTGGGAAGGCGAGCAAGAAAGCATGGGAGAAGGTTCAGGCAACGTCAAAGAACGCTTCGAAGTAGAAGATAAAGTTTTCTGAATCACTGGGAATTTAGTAATTTTTGTTCTGTTCTTTGTGTTGTCAAATAAAGCTTTAATATACGCTTTGATTTTCCAACTTACTCCATTAATCTGTTTCAATCACTAGGCCACTTTCTGATCATGTTTTCTAATTTCCAAAGACTATTAAATAATGTAAAAATCTAATTTAAAACAATATAAAAAAAGTTTCCTTTAGCAACGTAAGATCAAAAATATAATTTAACAGCAAAGATCAAAAAAATAAAATAAAATTTATATACTCTAAGTAGTTCTTTAAAGTTCACGCATTATTATAATTCACAAAAATGCCATTAATGGTATAAATTGATTTTTTTTTATATTTGAAAAGATGAAAAATTCAACTGTTTTTTGGCAGCGGCGGCGCTCCGATCAGTGCTTCAGCGTATGTCTCAAGCAGCAGAGAAGGCAGGTCGTGGGTCCCAGCAGATCAGAGTGGTTGCTGTCAGCAAGACCAAACCAGTCTCTCTAATCAAACAAGTCTACGATGCGGGTCACCGTTGTTTTGGCGAAAACTACGTTCAAGAATTCATAGAAAAGGCACCCCAGGTTCTTAAAGTTTCAATCTTTTTTGTTAATTTGTGTTAAATAATCCTGGTAGTGGTGATTGATTAAAGATGCGAACTGTTTTGGCTGAAATTTGGTAATTGAATAATGCAGTTTCCAGAGGATATAGAGTGGCATTTCATTGGGAATTTGCAGAGTAATAAAGTGAAACCTTTACTGGGTATGGTCCATTTGTTGCCTTTGTTGGTTTTCAAATTCTGGGTCGTGGTGTTTTGTTGTGCTTTTGGATGGGTTAGTGCGTGTTGTGTAGCTAGTGTACCAAATCTTGATATGGTAGAGTGTGTGGATGATGAAAAGGATGCCTTTTTTATGAACACATGCATTTATGGATTTACGAAGCTTCATTTATTTTATTTGCAGATTGTCAATCATCTTGATCGTGTGGTTGGGAACTTGGGAAGGAGGCCCTTAAAGGTCTTGGTCCAAGTGAATACCAGTGGTGAAGAATGTGATTAAATTGAATACTGGCTGCTATAAATATGCGGCCCTGTTCATGTCTTCGGTTTTTTAGTTATGGTTTTAATTAAAGTAGCTGACTTTGGATAAGTACCATTAATTGTTTTTAGGTTATGTTCAAGTATATGTGTGATTCCTCTTGGATGTTCAAGTAGTGTGTTCATAAGTTAAAGAGGTTTATCCTCCCGTTGCCCGTATGGAGACTATTCGTTTGCTCGTTTCATTGGCGGCTCAAATGAAGTGGAGAGTCTATCAAGTTGATGTGAAGTTGGCTTTCCTAAATGGTTATCTTGAAGAAGTGGAAATTTGGATTAGTGATTTTTTAAAAAGCCAGAATACGTTCTTGGCAAGGGCAATTGCTTTCCACCTAGAAAATAAGGATGTAATATAATTGGAAGTCATTCATAAGATTCCAGAGGAATGTAACTTCTTCACTCTCGAAAATGTATTCGCAATCAAGCTCCCTTGGTGGCCTACACCAGTTTAGACGTGCACAAGCCCACAGAATGCCCATCTCCAGTACTGATGCATTAATTCTTTGTTTATATAATCTCTTTTTCCTCTCAAACTGCAACTAACATCATCATGGAAGGGTCTCTGATCATTCTATTTTAATACTTTTAACTTTCAGGTTTTCCGATGTTGTGGTAGTACCAAAACTACTTTTTATCTTTAATTATCTAGTAAGTTATTAACTCTGCCTATTCAAATTGTGTTCAAGTCTTCTGATCTCTTGCTGCCTTCTTTTAATCTTATGCTTAATTTCAGGGGATTGTTTCGCAGTTTGTTCAGGTTTTATTTAACTCATTTTGAAGAAATTATAATAAAAAAATAAAAATAAATTGGAATTTATTGGAATTCATAGTTGGTTTTCTACGAGTATCAAGCAGTAAAAGAATAGGCTTGTGGTCAGATTTTATGAGGGGTAGATTCTTTCTCCTACTCTGTCTCTTTGCCAAGTGTACAAAGGTACTGTGAAGCCCAAGTCGAGTAAACCAGAGTCATTCAAGCAAGTGGAGAAGGCTATTACTATTGTAGTTGTTGAACCCCCGCCCCCTCTCTTTTCAGTTCTATACAACACTGCATTGAAGTCAATTCTGTGAGAGTTTGTATATCCTAGTTGTTGGAAGACAGAGAAAGCGAATACACCACTGATTCTCGGCTCAAAAATGGCTAAAATTTGAGGCTGATGCAGTCTAATTAAATGAATCACCCTGGCAATTCCACATCATGATCTTCATTGCAAGCATAAATAAAAAGAGAAGCTGGAAAGAGAATTAAACCTCAGGGACTGGACCAGTGGAATTCATCCCTTCCTCCAATTCAGCAGCCATGGGCTGATCATAACACAAACCCTTCTCTTCAAAAGACGCTAACATGACATGTTTTAATTTATCATTCTTGCTGTGACCGGAGTGAGAGACCTTACAAGAAGCTCTGCATCCGGGGACTGTGGGTTTGCAAGGTTCTTTCTTCTTTTTTATGTTTGGTGATATCTCAATAGTAGTAGGCAGAGTGCTTTCAAATATAACCTCAGGAATGTTCTTTTCCATTAGAAAAGCTTCTTTATTAGAGGAGTCACTAATTCCTGCCATATATTATCAAATACAACCTCAGGCATGTTTTTTTTCCATTAGAAGATATACAGGTTTGTTGTTTTGTCCAGCTACTGGAGTATTGGGAGAGGCTAACACGTTGCTGCTGGATGGTGCGAGTTTAATGCTGACGGATTTGTGCCTTAGCTGAGGAGTGACCAGCTGTTGAAGTTTTGGGTCGGGCTATAGTGTTGCTGCTGGGTGGTTCAAGTTAAATGCTAGTGGACTGGGCCTTAGCTGAGGATTTCTTTGTTGGTTGCTCTGGTCTGGACTTGATCTTGAAAAACTGGGCTTGGCTGGGGTAAGAGGGGCTGGTTAACTGTTGGGTTCTCTGTCCAATTTCCCTTACTATAGTTTGCTACCTGTGGAACATACATGGGGTGAGATTTAGACTGTCTTAAGATGATCAGGAGAATTGAAGTTTTGGAAGGTGATGATGCCTCTTTTGAACAACTTGTGGAAGCTATAAGAGAAGCTGCCGATTGGGATGAAACAAAGACGGAAAATTTGCTCACGGAAAAAGTTTTGACATAATTTGTGAGCTTTCATGTTGAATAGGCCGAGAAAGAAAGGGTAAGTAAGAGATTAAAAGAGCAATTAAAAGGAGGAAAGTCTTTAAAGATGAATAAAGGAAATAAATTGGGAGACACACAAGGCCATGATGCTGAAATACCCGATAAGAGAAAGAAGATGCCAGATAAATCACATGTTAATAGCTTGCCTAAGAAGAGGCTACAAGAATTGCTTGAAAGAAAGTGACAAGTTACTATGTTTTAAGTTATTTTTCAATGTTTTTCGTTGATTAAGTTTCAAAAAGATTCAATTTTATTTATTTATATGATGGAAGAGATTTATACGATTAAGTTTCAAAAAGATTGAATTAGATGTGTGAGTTAAAGGAACTTAATGTGTTTGGAATGATTATTTTATTGAAGTCACTTATGGTATATATACTGCAAGGTTTACACAAGGATAAACAGTTCAAACTCTGTTGAATTTAAATTGTATATAACAAATATTAGAATTTTATATTTTATGTATATTTATAATACGCTCCCGCATGATGGAGGCACCATTGGTGACGCCAATCTTGGATCTTAAGGCACTGTACTGCTATTTGCTTAGAGCGTTTGTAAGTATATCTACAAACTGATCCTTGGTAGAGATATGGAGTAGTTTGAGATTGCCATTGGCTACACATTCTCTCACAAAATAATAATCTAGAGAAATGTGTTTCATGCGAGAATGAAATACAGGATTTGCACAAGAGATATGTGGCCCTTGTATTATCGCAGAAAATAGTTGGTGCTTTTTTAAGTTTGATGCCCAATTTCAGGAGAAGATTTTGGATCCAAATAATGTCAGTAGCTGTATTTGCTACTGCTTTGTCCTCAGCTTCAGATGATGAACGTGACACAGATTTTGACTACTTGATTTCCAAGAGATAGCAATAGAACCCAAATAAATAATATATGCAATAGTTGATCGACTATCTCTCTTTTCACCCTAATCAGAATCATTGAAGCCACACAATTGAAGAGGAGTACCCTTGCGCAGAAATAAGTCGTGAGTAATGGTTCCGTTTAAGTATCGAAGAACCCTCTTTAAGGCAGTCCAATGAAGCTTCGCTGAGGAGTGCATGTATTGAGATAGTCGATTTACTGCAAAGGATACATCAGGACGTGTTAGAGACAGATATTGGAGACTTCCAACTAATTTCCTATACTGAGTTGGATTAACCTGTGAAGAGCCATCCTTAAGTAGTAGTGGCGTGGAGGGACACATTGGTGTTTTAGCCTCCTTTGCCCCAGTCATGGAGAATTTTTCCAATATGTTAGCTATGTGGCAATGCTGAGACAGGAACATACCATGTGTAGTGTGAATAACCTCAACTCCTAAAAATTGGTGCAATATACCAAGATCTTTAAGGGAGAAACATTTTGCTAGGCACTGAATGAACGACTATAAGTAATGGTCATTGTTACCTGTCAATACTATATCATCAACATATACCAAAAATTATGCGCAAACACCAGCATTATTATAGATAAATAAGGACGAATCTACTACATAGTTTTGATAACCATATTGCAATAAGAAAGCCCTGAGTTCTTCATACCAGGCTCTGGTACCTGTTTCAATCCATATATTGCCTTGTTTAATTCGCATATATGGTGGGAAAGTGACGGATGCACAAAGCCTAGAGGCTGAAGCGTGTAGACATCATCAGAGAAATTACCTTGAAGAAAATCATTGTTGATGTCCAATTGCCTCCGTTGCCAAGAGCCAGGTTTAATATTAAATGGATTGTAGAGGGTTCGGAGACTGGAATAAAGGTCTCTGAAGATGCCAGATAAATCACATATTAATAGCTTGCCTAAGAAGAGGCTATAAGAATTGCTTGAAAGAAAGAGACAGGTTACTATGTTTTAAGTTATTTTTCCGTTTAGATGTGTGCTTCTCGTTGATTAAGTTTCAAAAAGATTCAATTTTATTTATTTATACAATGGAAGAGATTCATACGATTAAGTTTCAAAAAAATTCAATTTAGATGTGTGAGTTTTGTTCAATTTTATTTATTTATACATGGTTTTAATTTATTTTTTTAAATGAAATTTCTTGTTCAATTAAGGTAAAATCTCATTTGTCCAATTCTCTACTTTCTACCATTTTTTTTTCTTTAGAGAAAAACAGAGATGAGAGACCTTCATCATTTAATCTCGTCACTTTTTTTATTACTCTCATCCTGCCAAACAAGGCTAATTGTTTTCATCTCATTTCTCCAAAACACCAAAAGCTACCCACCACCAATTCCTCGACCACCATAGATATGCTTTGGCACAACTGCAACAAAGCCTTGTTAATTACCTCTCCTTGTATCTATCTTCTTCCAACGTTGTGTTGTGGGGTGACCTGAACACAGATATTTGCTCTTGGAAGGGAGTAGCTTGTGATGATGGTGGTGTGTGATTAAACTTGACCTGATTTTTAGCTATCACTAACATGCATCCCAATCACTGCTGCGAGATGAGCTGCACAGCCTTTCTCATGTGTTCAACCATACAAGGATATCAAATTTGAATTCATTTAATTAAAAAACAGTAACCAATCAAAAATTAAAAGTATTTAAATGTTAATTTAATTTAAAAATAATAAGTTTAATGTTTATTGATAAAAACAGACATAAAAATAAGTTTAATTAAGTGTTGAATCTATTAAGTACTGAATTTTAAGTGCTTAATCTGTTAAGTACTCGAATATGTTTTTGACAAGTCTGTTTGGTATTTATCGAAAATTAAGTATCGAATATAATACGCATGTTTAAAGATGATAGAATATATATGATATTTTTTAAGATTTTAGTTTGAATATATGTATCCGATTATATTATTCTTATTGTTTAAAATTTATTTTTTTCAAATTATGTTTTTCTTACTAAAATTCTCATCAAATTGATATAATTTTATTTGTTAATAAATTTGATTTTTTAATATATGAATTTTGGAATAAAATTTTATAACGTCGATGTTTTATTTTTTAAAAAATATATTATTATAATTTATAAATTCGGATATATATATATATATATATATATATATATATATATATATATGAGAGAGAGAGAGAGAGAGAGAGAGAGAGAGAGAGAGAGAGAGAGAATGTTTTAGATCGTTTCACTTAATCGGATACGTTAAAAATTTTAATTTATCCGATTAAATAGATTTTAACTCGAACTTAAAGTTTTAATATGAGATCATTTAAGTTATCAAACAAGATTTTTATATTACGTAGTACAACTTAATTTTTTAAGCTACTTAATTAGGTTATCAAACACCCCCTAACTCTTCCCTTGATGATCCTATTTAAGGGATAAATTGTAAACTAAACTTAATTAGTCTACTATATATATCTTGAGTAAATTATAAATTTGTCCCTTTTCTTTTGAGAAACGAATTAATTAATTACTCCGATTTCTAAAACTAATTATTTAGTCTTTTTAACCAATATTGATCACGGCTAATTTAACATTTTTTCTATTTTATAAAATGTCTTCTTTTCTCATTAATATTTTCGTATATTTATTTATTTAATATTTCTTTTCTATTTTTTTAAACAAAAAATCAAAATAATTAAAAATAGAAAAAAATAAATCATTAGTATTTAAAATCAAAGGGATTAATTAATTCGTTTTTGAAAATGAGAGAGACTAATTTATAATTTACTCACTATATGTATCTTTCATAAAAACAAGACATATAAACAATAAAAACACCTAATGATGTTTTTATTGTTCATATATTAGACCAATAAAAACAAACATATAAACAATAGAAACACTTAATGATGTATTTATTCCATATGATTTTGTCTATGTATCTTGTTTCTTCGAATCAAGTCTACGAATGATGTGATAAACTAATTAATTATACCTAATGATTTCTCCGTCAGAGATGGCGATGCCTTGGATTTGATAAACAAATTTGTCTTGATCGTTTGACTCTGCTCTCTCCATTACGGCATCCATAGTCGTCGGAAATTTCCTCAGTATTTACATTCTAAAGGACTTTCCATTATTTTCACTACTAAGTAATGAATGTTTTCTTAATTATGTTAATATATATTGTATGAACGAAGCCATTATTTTATTTTATATCGTATATTTACACATGTTAATATGTTTAGATATTCATAATTTTAAAATAAAATTAGCTCAAACACATGCATTGATTACATAATAATCCGAGTCATGTTAGGGTCAAGTATCCATTATTTTGATGAATTGCTAGGTCTGCATATAAGTTAATCTAGATTGTGTTTAGTGAATCCAAGTTTAGGTGAATTAGCTGTATTAAAAAAAAAGAAAAAAATCTCCAGTCTTTCTTATTTTTTATTTCCTATATATATATGCATTTTTCTTACACATTCCAAATCAAAAAAAAATAATTATTTCAATGTCTCCCTCAATCTTGAATATAATTTGAGGTGCATATTTTGGAGTAAAGAGAAATTTTAAAATACTCATTTTATTTTATTTTTATGAATCCACTTTGAAGAAAGAAACAAGCAATAAAGAAAAAAAATGGAGTGATATATAAGAATATTTTCACTTATACATTTTTATTTTTTATTTTTTTTATTTTTCTATCATTCCTTATGGAGTAAGTATTATTAGTTATTATATAAGAAACATTTCACAGTGAATTATAGTAATAGAAAGAACATCATCAAAAGTTCCAAATATAAAAAAGAGAAAAATAATATTACTTAATTCTTTTGTAGTTTTATCTTAACAATTTCCTTAGGACGGCCAATTCGTTGACTGAGTCAGCGAATTGTTATGGTTTGCTGCTCGGTATATGCTTGGTAACATGACGGAAGAGTTTTTGTTTCAATTTTATCATTAAAATATTTTTACTTTTTAATTAAATACTTCTGTTACAATCATTTAAAAAAAAAAATTAATTTCCCTACGAAATGATGTGATCTCTTTTATAATAATTTTATCATGAAATAAATGTGTTTAAAATAGATAATTGAGATTTGAGTGTAAATTAATATTAAAAAAAATTGTATCATGAAACGACTCCAAAGAACAATTATTTCTTCTTCGATTTGCGTTAATAACCCATAACTTATAAAATTAGCTTATAAACAATTGATAACTTCTTTACTTATTTTATAGTTAAGGCGGCAAATATGGGGACCCCACCTGAACTTTCCTACAAAAATGAGGATCGTGATGTGAATAGGGAAACTTCAAGGAGCGTGGTTTTCCCAAACATTGATTTCTATCTCCTCTGCTATATATTTTCAATCATCTAAACCATTAAGTATCAACTTCTGCTAATAGCAGTTTTTCTGCGGAGGAAAACGAAGATGAGGGATGTTAATCATTTACTCTTGCTCCTTTTCTTGTTACTCCACCCAAGTAGTCTTGCTTCATCTTTGTCTACAAATCCCAAAGCTACCCACCACCAATGCCTTTATCACCAGAAATCTTCCTTGGTACAACTGCAAGAAAACCTTCTTGAATACTCCTTTACTACACATTCCTATTCAAAAGCTGACTTGTGGGACCTGACAACAGATTGTTGCTCTTGGCAGGGGCTTGCATGTAATGGTGATGGTCTTGTGACTCAACTTGACTTGAGTGGTTTTCCAATGCTTAAACTTGAAAACCCAATACTTGAATTGGTTTTCCAGAATTTGAGTTTTTTAGTCGAGATCATTCTAGCTGATGTAGACCTCTCAGCACAAAGTAGCAGCTGGTGTGAAGCCATCTCTCCTTTACTTCCCAACCTTAGGGTCCTGACTCTGTATAATTGTGCCCTTTCTGGTCCTATTTGTTCTTCACTATTCATTCTTCCTTCCTTAGAGGTATTAAATCTCGCATCCAACAAATTCAGCGGAGAGCTAAATGAGTTCCCAAATGCATCTTCTTTCTTGTTGGAATTCTTAGACTTGAGTCAAAATGGTTTTGAAGGACCAATACCAAGGTCAATCTGTGAACTCCCAAGGCTTATAAAGGTTGATCTCAGTAGTAACAACTTCTACGGCTCCTTGAAGCTAGGCAATTTCCAGAATCAAAGGAATTTAACAGATCTCTGTCTTTCTGGAGTATCAATCGAAAGTGATAACACAAGTCTTGCTTCTGTCCAACTTGTATTTTTGTCTTTGAGATCCTGCAACTTCACTGCATTTCCAAATTTTCTCAAAGCACAAAACAGTTTGAGATTTCTAGATCTTTCTAACAACCAAATTAAAGGTTATGTGCCCAGTTGGATATGGAAAAGAAATCTCCAAACATTAGACCTTTCCCACAATCCTATTGATTTTCCCAAATATCCTCCTTTTTGCATGCTAAACAATAGCAGGTCAATCTTCAATTGTGAAGCAACTTCTTCCTTTCCACAGTTAAGTAGTTTGAGCATGGGTTCATGTAACTTAAGTAGCTTTCCAGAGTTTCTTAAGAACCAGCGCAACTTAGAAGAACTGAATCTTTCCGACAACAAACTCAGTGGTCAAATACCCAACTGGATATGGAATTTTACAAGTCTATGGCGTCTAAACCTTTCTGAGAACTCCCTTCATTCTTTTGACCAAATTTCACCAGCGGCCATCCCGGCCGTATCCTTAATGATTCTTGATCTTCGTGACAATCTATTGCATGGTTCATTCCCTAAAGCAATATGCAATTTCAGTGAACTCCTTTTTCTCGACATGTCCTATAACCACCTTAGTAGTCAAATCCCAGATTGTTTGGGAGATATGCAAAACCTCAACGTGCTGAACCTTCAGAGAAATAACTTCACTACCATGCCCGGTTTTTCACAAGCATGCAATTTGCAGTCGTTGAAAATGAATGACAATAAAATCGAAGGAAAGTTGCCAAGATCCTTGGCCAATTGCTCACAGCTAGAGGTTTTGGACCTGGGAGACAACACGATACGTGATGCATTCCCACTGTGGTTGGAAAAGCTGCCAGCATTGAAGATTCTTGTACTGCGAGCAAATAAATTTCATGGTCAAATTTGGAATCTTGGTCTTGTGAACATTATGCCAATGCTGCATGTTCTGGACCTATCTTCCAATGAATTTACTGGTCATCTTTCAAAAGAATTTGTTCAAAGCCTAGCAGCAATGCAAGCGACTAGCAACAATGAATCAAAGCCAACATATGTCGGAGATAACTACGACGGTAGCTACTACTATAAGGAGTCGTTGACTATTATGAACAAGGGATTGGAAATGTCAATGGAGAGAATACTGACCATCTTCACTTGTCTTGATCTGTCTCAAAACAGATTTCATGGAGAAATTCCTGAAGAGATAAGGTACCTCAAATCACTCAAAGTTCTAAACTTGTCTCACAATAGCTTCAATGGCAAAATCCCATCACTAATGGGGAACCTAACAGAGCTGGAGTCATTAGACCTCTCAAACAACAAACTCTCAGGTGAGATTCCTTCGCAACTTACAGGCCTAACCTTCCTTGCAGTAATGAATCTCTCATACAACCAACTGGAGGGAAGCATTCCTCAAGGCAACCAGTTCGGTACATTTCCAAACACTTCCTATGAAGGGAACCCAAGATTATGTGGGCCTCCTCTGACAAGGAAATGCGGTGTTGGTGCAGCACCGATGCCTCCCCCAGTACTTGCTAACGATGAGGATTCATGGACAAAGTACATACTTGATTGGAAAATTGTGGGGATGGGATATGCAAGTGGACTAGTAATTGGTTTTTCTATTGGATATACAATATTCAGTCAGATGAGAATCAAATGGTTCAGTGATCTGGAAAGGCGAGCAAGAAAGCATGGGAGAAGGTTCAGGCAAGGCCAAAGGAGGGTTCGAAGTGGAAGATGAAGTTGATGCTGGTGAAAGTAGTATTAATAATCACCAGAGAGTAAGGTTATTCTGTAATGTACTCAGGGATGTATTTGATTTGTAGTAATTTTTGTTCTGTTCTTTGTATTGTCAAATAAAGCTTTAACATACCGAAGGCAAAACGCTTTGATTTTCCAACGTACTCCATTAATCTGTTTCAATTCCTAGGCTAAAGACTAGCCCTTAGCTACAATCACTTTCTGATCATGTTTTCTGATTTCCAAAGACTATGAAATAATGTAAAAATCTAATTTAAAGTTCACGCATTATTATAATTCACAAAAATGCCATTAATGGGATAAAATGAAAAATTGTCTTCAGATAAATTGATTTTTTTATATTTGACAAGATGAAAAATTCAACTGTTTGCTATTTTTACGAGAAAAAAGAATTAAGAAAAATGAATAAAATAATTGTAGAGAAATATTCTAAAACGCAACGTTTAATACCAATAATCTAGCTAGCACTCTACCAGCCAGAAACCAAAAGATCAGAGAGACCACAAAAAGATGAACAGACAAGAAGAAGAAGAACCCACCACCACAGATAATAACGGTAACACAAAACAAGAAGAAGGACGAGTTTCTGTTTCTTACATGTCAGCAACATCTGCAGCTATGGACAAAGTGGCGGCGGCGGCGCTCCGATCGGTGCTTCACCGTGTGTCTCAAGCAGCAGAGAAGGCTGGTCGTGGGACCCAGCAGATCAGAGTGGTGGCTGTCAGCAAGACCAAACCAGTCTCTCTAATCAAACAAGTCTACGATGTGGGTCACCGTTGTTTTGGTGAAAACTACGTTCAAGAACTCATAGAAAAGGCACCCCAGGTTCTTAAATTTTCAACTTTTTTGTTAATTTGTGTTAACTAATCATGGTAGTGGAGACTGATTAAAGATTTGAACTGTTTTGGTTGAATTTGGTAATTGAATAATGCAGTTGCCAGAGGATATAGAGTGGCATTTCATTGGGAATTTGCAGAGCAACAAAGTGAAACCTTTACTGGGTATGGTTCATTTGTTGTCTTTGTTGGTTTTCAAATTCTGGGTTGTGGTGTTTTCTTGTGTTTTTTGATGGGTTAGTGTGTGTTGCGCAGCTAGTGTACCAAACCTTGATATGGTAGAGAGTGTGGATGATGAAAAGGTATTGCCTTTCTTATGAACCCTTGCATTTTATGGATTTACGAAGCTCTGCTTGAGGACCTTTCTAACTATTCAAGGTTATTAGTTGATATCTTTTATCTATGAATTTATGAAGCTTCATTTATGTTTTTCGCAGATTGCCAATCATCTTGATCGTGGGGTTGGGAACTTGGGAAGGAAGCCCTTAAAGGTCTTGGTCCAAGTGAATACCAGTGGTGAAGAATGTGAGTAAATCGAATACTGGCTGCTCTAAATATGGGGCCCTGCTCGTGTCTTTGGTTTTTCAGTTATGGTCTTAATTAATATCGCTGACTTTGGATAAGTACCATTAACTTTTTAGGTTATGTTTTATATACTCTTTGTGTCATAGAACATGACACCGACTAGCATATGCGTGATTCCTCTTGGAGGTTCAACTAGTGTGTTCATAATTCAATGATTGTTCATTATCTACCATGAGAGCATAATTGTACCTGTCCATGGTTATAATCCATCCTGAAAGGTTTATTCTTCACTAGGTTTTCATTGTGGACTTTGTTAAACAAGAGTTATGGGTTTACATTTTGTTCTGTTTAGTGCATGGCTTATATATATGAGACATGCCCTAAGGTTTTTGCACTTGGAAGAAAAGGCCGTACCTTTGTTTCAATGTGGAGCAAGTAGTCATGAGTTAATTGCATAGGAGGTCGATTTTACTCTGTTGTGATGCCTTAACTTCTTTGGTTGTATTTATAATGATCTCTGTCCTACTATTTAGCGGCTCAGTAGGTTCTGATGCTGCTCCTCATGCCACTACCTCTGCGCCATAAATCTGTTATTATTTAGGAGTGCCTTATCTCCATAAAACAAGTACATGAAAATTTTTGCCACTGTAAATATCCTTTGTGGTTTTTGTATCATGCAGCTTGTTACCCCCTCTGGGATCTGTTTCTGTTTATCAAACTATACCTGCTGAACAGTCTCGTTGTTATTGTTTCAGTCATGGTTGGGAGCCAAGTTTTTTCTTGAGGCCATTTGATAGTTCAATTTTCAACAATTTGCGCTCATTCTGCATGAATTTCTTAACTAACACATTCCTATTAGTTGTAGAATTTTTCACTAATTTAAGGTTCTTTTAAGAGCAGTCTATTTTTTTCTGTTGTCCATTTCTGCCATATTATTGCAGCAAAATCTGGTGTTGAGCCCTCAGGTTGTGTGGAACTGGCCAAACATGTTAGTCAGAGTTGCAAGAACCTTCAGTTTTGTGGCCTAATGACAATAGGGATGCTTGACTATACATCAACCCCAGAAAACTTCAAGGTGGTGGCTGCATATTTTGTTCACTTTTAGGTTCCAAATCTTTCATTCCTCCTCCTTTTTCACAGCATCGTTTGTGCCTGAGATTTTTTGATATCAAACTTGGTTATATTGTCAGACATTGGCAAACTGCAGAAGTGAGGTTTGCAAGGCCCTTGGTATACCAGAAGAGCAGTGCGAGCTCTCAATGGGAATGTCTAATGACTTTGAGCAAGCTGTAAGTAATGCTGCCGGCTTGTAGCAAAACTGCGCTGATAGGTTGAATTTTTATTTTTATCATCGATGATGTGGAAATTGCACCCGTGATACATCATGACACATCCTGTCTTGAGATAATCCAACTAATAGCTAAAGCTGTTTTGCAGATTGAAATGGGGAGTACAAATGTGAGAATTGGTTCTACCATATTTGGGCCTAGGGAGTATCCGAAAAAGAAATGAACGTAGTGCCATTTGCTTCCTTGTTTGTCCTACCATATTCGCATGGTAAATTAACGGCTTGTGTCATTAACCTTTGATGGATTGATTACAAGAAAGCTTAGTCAAATCTGTTCTATTTAATGGCCAATAAGTTTGAATCACACTGCTAATATGTAGATTGAACAGCTGAAAGACACTCATCGGTTGCTTGTTCATTTTGTTCATCAACTTGCTTGCCAGATGGCTATACAAACGATACTTGCAAAGTTCCACTGTGGTTCCTGGACTAACTTTTCATTTTGCTGCCATAATTGGTTGCTATTAGCAAGTGGTTGATCCTTTATGTTATAGAATAATATAAATCATATCCTATGGTCTTATCTAATAGTTTAAGCTTTTGGATGGGATGGTCATTTGAGATGGTATCGAGCCTTGCTAATAGTGAAGAGTTCGAATCTTACCATTCTCACTTTCTCTTCTAATTAATTAAGCACAAAGTAGTGTGAGCCTATGTAAGTTTCAAGCCCAAAGGACTTTTACTTGAGAGGGTGTGTTAGAGAATAATATAAATCATATCCTAGGATCTTACCTAACGACTTAAGCTTTTAGGTGAGATGATCCTTTGAGAGTGTGCATTTTGTTTGAAATGAATTTTCCTGATCATGTCCTTCCCCAAAAGAGTTTTAGAACCAAGTAGCATCATTGCTAAAGATATCCTCTAGCTGTTGACCTTCAAATGCCAAAAATCATGTGGAATTAGCACAAAATAGTTGTGTTTCCTTGAATAGATGTGTAATTTAGACATGCGTCGTTGTTTGAAAATTATGCTAAAAGCAAGTATTCGATGAAAACTTTAAGCTGGGTGGGAGAGCATCATCCCCTTCATAACTAACAAGAACAATAATTCTAGGATCTTATTCTTTGTTGTACCCTTCATTTGAATCCAAACCTAAGATAGTAACAAACCTTTGAAAAACACTTATTTCAATTTTTGTTAATAGACTATATTATCCTTTATTATAATATAATTATGAAGTATCCAAATTAAAATTTATTAAAATATTACTTTCTAATTATTAAATTTTAAATTAATTCAAATAAAAAGATGAGAAATATATAGAAATTAAATTTTTCAAAATTTTAATTATTTTATTATTAAAAAAAATATTATTTTATGGGTGATGGTTCCAAAACATGAAAAAAAATATTGAGAAAGAAAATAGAATACGACTAAAACTTTACTTTGGAGAAATTAAATTTGGTGATAGGTAATAACAATTAAAAAAAAATGGTGAACCTTAAACAAAAAGAGAAACTTTCTACTTTTAGCTATATTTTATAGATATAAATGTAATGCTGAAATTTAATATCATCATTTATATATAAAAAAAAAAATCTAATTAGGGGCATTTTGTTCTATATGATTAATAAAGATATACTATAAAGTGAGATTAACAAAATATAGAGTGAAAAAATATATAATATAATATTTTTATGGAACTCAATCGAAATACTTTGGTTTCAAACTGAATTTTCTAAACTTATTTCGGTTCGGTTTCAGTTTTGGTTTTTCTTAATTTGATTAATCGAATACCGAACTGAATTTCTATAAAATTGAATCGTTTAACCGTTTGTTCATAGTTATCAATAACCATAAAAAAAGCAAAAATAGACTGAAAAATAATAGTTATTGTTTTGTAAAACACGAATTAAAAAATAAAAAAGGTATTGCTTTGTTTTACTTGGATTCTTTACTTGGAGTATAGGAATTAATGGTTAAATTAACCTCTTTATTCATTGGCCTGTTACTGATGATAACAAAACCCAATCGGACCGTATTAAATCGAATCTCATATTTAATAAATTCAACAGTAAAATACAAATCAATCTCATATTTTAGCATCTCATATATATATAAACATCATATTGACTTTTAACTGCCAATAACTGAATCCCAAACTACTTTAACTTGTCCTAAACCAGAAACTACCTAAACTAGCTAACATGCCCTTTTAACTACCTAAACTTAATTGCCCTAAACTAGCAAGCATGCCCAGTTTTGGCTTGAGATTGGTCCCATCGGATCCGAGTGAATGTAGAAATAAAAAATCAAAAATAAAAAATAAAGATTAATGAATAATTAAATATTGATAATACAAAAAAAAATAATAATAATATTATGTTAACTAAAAAAGTTTCTTTTGGAACCATAACTAAAAATAACAATAATTTTAGGATCCGAGATATTTGAGGTTCAAATATTTAAATTAATTTATCGTTATTCTATCGGACATATAATATGAATACAATTATCTAAAAAAAAGTTATCTACATAAAAGTTCGAATTTAAAATTATTTATTTAAACTATTAGGGTTTCTTATGTTTAAATTAAACGGTTTAATTTACAGCAAAATTCTTTTAACCCGAAGACAACACTTAACTTCTTATTCTATAAAATCCTTCAAAAGAGCAAACATACTGATGATAAACATCAAAGAAACTACGAAGACAACTCCATATGGGTTACCTTTTTTATTTAATAAAATCCCCAAAAATACATCAAATATCAGAAAGGCCACCTTGTCTAAAGTTCCTTACTTGGCGCCAATACCGTATTTCCAGGAGAATTTTACCATTTCAATGACTATATATGTATATATTCAAAAAATTCAGATAATTGAAAACAAAAATAAAAACTTGATCATCATCACCATAGAACCGAAAGCAGTTACCAGGTGATAAGTATGACATAGCTAACATTTCTTTTCACTACCCCAAATCAAAATCTTTTCGGTTTTTTTTTTTTTTCTTTGTCCAAAGAAAGAAAGAGAGAGAACGATGATCAATGACTACTACTACTACTACAGCAACAGGCGCAGAGGTGCTAAGCATAAGACAGCCCTAAAGGCGGTGATGGTGATAATAGGATTTTTCCTTGTTGTTTACATTGTCGGCCCATCTATATATTGGCATCTTTCTGAATTTCTAACGGCCAAGATTCGTTCTTCTACCCTTCATTGTCATCGTTGCTCCTGTGATTGCTCTTATCAACCCGTCCTTACCCTCCCTGATGGTATGTATATATATACATGCATGGATGTGCATGCTGTTTGATTCTATTCTTTGTGACTCTTTTGATCCTTGTTGAATGTGAACTTTTTTTCTTTTAGTTTTTGTGTTTGGATTTTCCTTGGTGAAAAAGGGTCCAAAATGCATTTATGGGGACATAATTTTACTACCGAAAGTTAAGATCTTTGTGTTTGACTATGTGATCTTCGACACATATAAAGTTTTCTCATTTGGTTGTGCATATTATGGATCAATGATTTTTGAAGTAATTTTTCAATTGGGAGAAGAATGGGGTTTTTGTTCTTTCCTAATTGCGGAAATGTTGATTAGTAGGGATTGTACATGGCTTCAATGGAATGGATTAAGTTTGTCTGATCTGGTGGTACGATTTGATTACTTGGAGGTTACACAGTTGTTTATAGCTGTGAACATGCTGATGAAACAGATTAAAAACATGAATCTGGAATGTGTTCGGAATTCCTGGCCATATCCTTATCAAAATCCCAGTCCCTTGTCAAGAGAAAAGTCTAATTTCTTTTACATGATGACCTCCTTGATTTTCTTATTTTGTCTAGTTTGCTCTGATGATCTTGGAGGATTTATTATATTCTTCTTGGTGTGGATATTGTAGTATTAAGTAATGTAACTAGCTAACTGCCAGCTCTACTGTTTTTCCTCAAGCTGATATGATTTTCCTGTCTGTTTCCGTTCAGGATTGAGCAACAGCTCGTTTACAGGTTAGTTTATCTTCCCCATAGGCCCTGTGGAATGGTAAAAAAAAAAAAAAAAAAGGTTCATTTATAGATATAATGAGCCAGAATTTTATGGAATTACATGTTCTTGGTATTCCTGAAACTTAAATTCTGTTTGTTTATGTATTTAGGGATGCTTGAGCTTTCCAGATTTAAGATTATTACCTGAAAAGTATCAAAAAAGAAAACTGACAAGGTCATGAAGAAGTGAACCAAAACTGATATTTGTTACTGTATGCATGAATAGCTATATCCAGGATACTTTCAAGTTATAATATTGGTTATCTACTCAATGACCCACTTAAAACCTGCTTTGAGATCGCATTTCTGCCTTCTCCCTAGTCCTGATCCATAGAATAGAACCGACATTAAGACTTGTAAGGAAGAAAGAGGAGAGCATTCTTTTCTGATGTTTTGCAAGCTTCAGACATCTAATGACCTGTTAGGATGTCAATGACAACATGTCTAGTGTACACAATAATACTTGGTAATTTCGGAAAAATGCTAGTGCTAATGTTTGAAATGCAAGGAAAGATAATTGATGTGATTCTGCATCTTTCACCATTTCTATGAATGATGTGATCTATAGTAGGCTATACTATTTCTTGACCTTTGAGGCTTTGACATTTTCTGATCTTGTCTTTGTACTCTTTTAGATTGTATGAAGCATGATCCTGAAGTGAGCCATGAGATAGAGAAAAGTTTTAGAGATCTGTTGTGGGAAGAACTAAGGTTAAATGAAGAAGAGGCTCAGAAAAAACAACAGCACGCAGACGTGGCACTGTTGGAGGCCAAGAGAATGACATCTCAGTACCAGAAAGAGGCAGAGAAATGCAATGCTGGAATGGATACCTGCGAAGCGGCAAGGGAAAGAGCTGAAGAAGTATTAGAAGATCAGAGGAAACTTAGTGCAATATGGGAGTTCAGGGCTCGCGAGAGAGGGTGGAGAGAAGGCCTCATGCCCATCATGAGATCTCATGTTAATCAAAACTTCGAATAGATTAGGTAATCCTGAGGAAATTCAATATCGCAAGTCGAAGAATCATTTCGAAAATCTGAGTTTTGATCCTAGTTAATTCATTCTTTAATTTACTCAATTATGCTATCCAATTTTGTTGTCTGAAATTTGATAACGAGGTGCTGTGCTTTGATCACCTATGCCTACGGCTCTCCAGTGTGAAAAAATAAGAACCATCTGCATATTCCTCTTGCATTTAAAGCAATTCTGTTGACTTTTGGTTGTAGCAAAATCGTCAAGATCACGGTGCATCCACTAAAAATGACAGATGATATTATACAATGTGGACAGCATTTGTTGATGTCAATTGTCAAGACCTCTGATTCAACTGATAAGGACTTCACAGTGGAAGTACTTTTCAAGAAAGTCCCCAGAACATGAAAAAGAAAGGAGGAGATGGTTTTACCTAAGAGCTTGTAGCTCTACCGGCATCCATATCCCCCTCCCCATAAAAAGTCTCAGGTTTGACGTTTGAGCCTCTCCCTCATAACCAAAAAGAGGAGATGATTTCAATTCTGCCATTTATTAGTCTGGCCAGCATCAGGCCTTCTCTCTCTATATCTAGTGTTCATTAACAACAACACTTTACCAGATAAATGAGCTGAAAAAATCGATAATGAGAGAAGTTCCAAATAGAACTGCAAACCTGAAAGGAAGAGAGATATATAGTGTTGTGCAACACTGTTATTATGGCATTTCTGGCCTGCCTTGTCCATATATCACTTGTCAAAGCAAGGCCAATTTGGATAAACACAGCTACTATTTAGGTAGGCAAGAAATGCTAGGCATTCTCGAGGGAGATGTTACGGCACCAGCTGCTTTTCTTAGGCTCATGTTCCATGACAAAAAGAAACTATTTTCTTGTTCGTTCTCTGCTTCAGTAAGATGGTGATGTCATTGTAACATGGTGGTTTCTATGGTGTCCTGCTTTTACTAGTATAATCTTTGCTATTGGATCTTTTCTTTTTCTTTTTTTTCCCTGTGAATCTATCGACTAAGATTCGATTATAAGCCGAAAATGATGCTTGAAATCGCTGTAGGGCACCAGTGTTATTAAGTTAGGTTTATTGTCCTACTTTTACCAACATCCATTGAATTTGCATACAAACCTGGCCTGCAATTACCGTTCTTGCATGTGGATCCTCTCTCTTTATGTATACAAGCAGGACTTGGAAATTTCTGATTGTTTCATTAATACAGGGATGTGACGCGGCAATTTTGCTGGATTCAGATAACTCTGATATGATTTCTTCAAGAAACTTTGGTATCAGAAAGCGAGAAGCTTTAGGGCATATAAAATCTGTACAGGAAGGTGAGTGTCTTGTGCAGATATTATTGTATTACTATTACCAGCAAATGAACCAGTGGACTTCTCTGGAGGACCACAGATTCAGATCCCTTTAAGAAGGAGTTAAGGACTCTACCATTAGTTAATTAGTTTGCAAAAACTAACGGGACTAAGTTATAAGTAACTCCTTCCATGGCTGAACCCAAAATGAAAGATGCTCGACAATCACATATTAATGTTGGCTAAACATCCATGTTTAAAGCAACACATCAGAAAGGAGCTAACACAATTTCCAAAAAATGAACTGATTAATTCTTTTTATTTTACAAATTATTTATTTAATCCCTTAATCATTACTAATTACATTTAATTTAATATTATTTTATTCAGAATGTCATCTTTTCTCGTAAACTCTTTCACATCTTTAACTAATTTATTTCCTCTTTTTTTATTTTTTAAAATAAAAAATTACAATAAATTGAAAAATAACAAAAAAAGATTAAATTACAAAAAAATATATACATATAAGAACTAAATAATTAATTTTTAAAACAAAGAAAACTAGTTAATTTGTTTCTCAAAAATAAAGGGACTAATTTATAAATTACTCAACACAGTTTTTACTGCAACTCACATGGGGCTGCCTCTTTCATGCAAGACACGCATGGATCACATTTCCTGTGTTATGTTAATCAACATTTAATTTGCTACATTCATCAAGAATATCATATTTCCAAAACTGTGTGAACTAGGAAAAAAAAATTATGTTCTTACACCAGCAGCACTGCAAACAGAGCAAGGGTTAGTTTCCCACCTTTGTAAACGATGTAAAGCTTAGTCCTCCGCTGTCGTAAAACTATGAACAACGCCAGGTCCCCACGATGATGCGATCAAACCCGATAATGTTATCTTCCAACTCATTTCCTTGAAATCAATCAACAGCCGCAGATATTACAGTATTCTAATGTTGTATCAATATCTATGTATAGAACCATATGTTTGTGTGGGCGCCCACTAGCTGCCGCAACTGTATGTGAACTGGGTCGGTTGAAGGTTACAGTGCTGGGAGAAAACTGAGAGAAATGCTAGTGTCACTCAATCAGAGGGACCTGGTTAATAGCAAAGAGGCATCAAATGGCCCAACCACCCCGTCACTCAATAGGCGCATGGCAGCTCCACGGGAAAACTTTCTTGCAAATAAAAAACACGGAACCAATGTTGAGTTCGTTCGACACCATTCTGTTCGGTACTCGGTCTCATAGTATACATGGTTGATGCCCTGTGAAATTGAGCAAAACAGAGGAGCAGAACAGTTAGTAGCAAGTGAGAAAGGTACAGACGAAAACCAAGAAAACCGCACCACAGTCTAGAAAACAGAACCATCACAAACCCTATCTAGTGGATACAAAACGATACAAAAAAGAACCATAGAATGAAGGTGAACTGTCTAAAGCACATTTTTTGGGATGGGAATTAAACAGTTCCTCAAAAGTTCCAGCACCATTCCTGATGCACAGATAACATGGTGATAGCACCAGCACTTCCAAGCATACAAAAGGGAATCACTAAGGAAACCAAAGATCAGATAAAAAATACATAAAGGTGGAAGAATTCTATATGACCATATATTACGATTTCCATCTTTATGTAAAACCAAATTAACATAGAAATGAAGTAACAACCTTTATTTCCTTGATTTTCTTAGGGCTTGCATTTGCATAAGAAAATGTCATAGGATGCCAGCCTTTATTTTCCATTTTTGTTGCAGAATGATTCCATACAGTATAGGTTACGGTCCTTCTTTCAAGTTCACCTTCCAGCCCACTCATCTAAGAAGTAGACATAAAAAAGAAGGACAAAAAAGAGGCACAATTAGGCTCATATCTGAAGATAAAAAGGGTTAGCACAAAACAAAATGCTGCTTACCGAAAGCAATGTCTGCACATAGTGTTCATCAGGAATACAGTTATGCTGCTTCTGAAGTTTCTGCATTGCAATTAGGCCCAGGTCAGAATAATGATCAATACTTTGAAAGAAAACAGAATGGATCAGAATATCAGGAATATCAAATATTTAGAACATCCACAAAATGATTGAAAATTAACACGCTCCAACTTGAAGTCCTCCATAATATACAAGCCTTTACTGTAACTCCTCTCTTTCACCTCGACCAGAACTCCTATTTTTGCTATTTTGCAAATCTAAATTGTTGCTCCATTATATAGAAGCAACCACAGATGCTTAAACAAACAATAACTATAACGAGGAGCAGCAGAAACCTTTAAGGTAAAACAAATAGAATAAGATCTGCACTTAGAAAAGGCATAGTATAAGAGGAGAACAAGGCTATAAGAGTGAATTCACGATAGTAAGAGCCTTTCCAATAGCCCTGGAAGCTATAGGCAGGCTACATGGCAAACAAATAAATTAAACTCAAAACAAGACAAGAGAATTCCAATATCTGAAAACAGGAAGCATTTTGTTTTTCAACTTATAAATTAGTTGTCGACTATGACTTACGAGATTCAGCTTTCCCTTACTGGCATCAACAGGTGGCCGTCGCTGCAAAATGTAATAGATGTCAAAAGTTAGTTATTACATGACTAATACAGATTTCAAAAGCTTCTAAAGAGGATGCAAGTCATTTGGTTATATGGGGGAGGAAAAAAAAAACTACACATTATGAAAAGGTGAGAATCATTGCATAAAGTATTAATTTCTAAAGGTTATATACTGCCTTGATAATTGATTTAAATCACAAGGAAATGATGTTATTTTAAGTTTCAAGGAAGCTCCATTCACTACAACAGCATTCCTGTTGCTGCATAGCAAAGTTAGTAAGGGTTCAAACACAGTCCCATCTTACATGAACAGCATTAATAGTTTAAATATCAACTATATCTGAAAATGAAGTTGCTGCTATAGACGAAATAACTTGACAAAGTACCTTGCAAAGTTTCTTAAAGACTGGTAAGATGACATCATCATCTACAATCACTTCTGCATGGCTCCGGATTAAAGTTATCCACTGTAATTGTAGAATGTCAAGTTAGAGCATAGTTTATGCATACATATCATAAAGGAACATAACCTTATTTCTTTATGGAACAACCTGGGACCCTTTTCGCCATTTGTTCTTTGGTATAACTGGTGACATCTTAGGATGGTGGCGGCCTTCCTTCGCATCAAGAAAGCTGCAACACAAAGCAAACAGATAAATCTTAGCTTTTAAGATTCCTTTGAAATCACTACAAAGAGGACAAATGCTGGATGGTGATACAATAGTGCTTGGCACCTCAAGAATGAAAGCCCTTCCATCTACCTGTCCACAAAACTCCTAGGAGAAGCCATCAAATAGCTGTATATATAGCTAAAGTTGTAAAGAGGCACACAACTGCAACATACAAATAAAAAACATTACTTGCCCAATAAGGTAATGAAACTATTAAAAAAAGGATAATAGATAAATAAGGAAATAAATTGCAAGGTCAAAGTTTAAACACAAACTTTGTTGAGCAAATTCATGGCCAACTTAATATAGGAAATTAACCTATCAGAGAGAAGAACAAATCTTTGATTTGCGGGATCCTCTAAAGCGGCGTCAAGTAGCAACCTTTCTGCTTCTATCATACTTGATTCCCCCCATATTACCTGCAAAAAAAAAAAGAAAAAAAAAACTTCCAATTTCAGACAAACAACATATTATCCATCAATTCCATTTTTGCTTAAAGAATTCTAACTTTAACCAAATCAAAGTTAATAATAATACACTACATCAGTAGAGATTCTCCGGACAATAAATTCCCAAATTTTAAAACCTAATAAACCAATCTAAGCACTGAACAATTGAGGAAAGCGCAAAAAAAAAAAAAAAGGAAACTGATCCAAATTTGTATTAGCCTTTGCATGCAAAATTCACCAACCAATTTTAAAAAAATTACAATATTCAAAATTTAATATTGTAAGCTTTAATTCATCTAATACTAAAATGAAAAACTGAAAAATGAATCTTTATTGTAAGCTTTAATTGCTAAGCAATTAGCCAAATCACCTGAATACTGTTCTTCAATTGTCGACCATAAAAGAAATGTGACCGTGTTGTTGACTCATCAAACTCAAACCCTGGCTCTGAGTGTACAAATATCGAAAAATTTGCTGTGTCAGCATTCTGCAAAAAAAATTGATACCCAATTTCCAAATTCCATTAATTTTCCCGAGAAAGGTACAGAAAACTCAAATGGTATTCAACACAAAAATTAAAACCCCTTTCCCAAATTCAGTTAATTTTCTTTACAAAAGATAGAAAATTCAAATCCACACAAAATCCTAAATTACATTAATCTTCTCGAGAAAGTGACAGAAAACTCAAATTGCATTCGAAAAACAAAAAAAAAAGTAAAAAATAAAAAATAAACCTTATTCGCAAATTCCATAATTTTCCCACCTGACAGAAAACTCAAATCACAACCTAAACATAGAAACCCAATTTCCAGATTCCACTAACTTTCCCGGGAACAAAAAAAAAAAAATGCCATTTTTAATAAAAATTACCTCGAAGAAGCTTCCCCAGAGAAAATCAAGAGGCAAGCCCCGTCTAACGAGAAAAAGGAACGCGATTTTAGGTGGGCCATCGAAGATGACAACTTGACGAGAAATTGAAGATCTTCTACGAGAAAGTAAAGTTTCAGGAGGAGAAGCGAGATGGAGTCTAAAAAGAGCAAAAACACAGAGCCCAATTGAGAGGAAGATCACTAGCTTCCATCCAAACCAGATGACATGTCGTCTTGGTTGTGGAAGAAGAGCTGGCGGCAATGATGATTTCTTTGTCATCCTTCTCCTTCTTCCTGTCAAAAACAAAGAAATTTATTGAATTGATTTAGAAACATAAAAGGAAATGAAAGAAAGAAAGAAATGAATTTAATTATTATAATTATTATTACATTGATTTTGAGAGATGGACATGTGATTGTTTCTTTGGACTTTTTAATTTTGTTTGGCTTGTAAAAGTTAACGTTGTCTCTGTGTAAGAAAAGAAGAGGAGGAGAGGGGAATGTGAAAGTAGTTCCTGCTGTCGGTTTTGTATGGTGATGGTGCCATGGTGGTGCTGGGCTGATTGGTGCTCAGATTGTGGGACCCACTACTGATACTGAAATTGTTCTTAGGGCAAACTACCTCTTCGCAAGATATCTCTTAACTATCATAAAGTTAAAGACATTAATCCTAAATAAGTCTTCTTATTACGGTATCAACCTCCTAAAAACAATAACGACTTTTCATAATGTATCATAATTTCGAAAAAAAAATTTCTCAAAAATTATATCCAAATCAAATTTATAATATTTTTATGAATTAAGTTAATCAAAAATAGATATATCACATCATCAATAAACTAGTAAAAAAAAAAACCAAACTTTAGATATTTACGATGAATACGTTTTTTTTATTACAATTTAAATCTATCTCCTAAAATTAATAACATATATGATAATGTATCATATTCTTAAAAACATTTTTGTCACGATTATATTGAAATTAAATTTTACATATTTTTATAGATTAATTTAATCAAAAATAGATATATCATATCTTCGATAAACTAGTAAAAAAAAAAATTAAACTTGAGACATTCATGATGAATAAGTCTTTCTATTACCATCTAAATCTATCTCTTAAAATAATGATAAATATGATAATGTATTATATTTTTATAAACATCGTTATCACACTTATATAGAATTAACTTTGATGATATTTTTATGAATTAAAATAATTAAAAATAAATATATCATATTTCGAATAAATTAATAGAAAGAATCAAACGTCTTTTTTTACCACTTAAATCGATCCTCTAAAATCAATAATGATATAAAGTAAAGAAAACTAGGCTCGATGTGTTGAGACTTCTTGTAATAATAAATTAGTGGTGTTGTTGATACCTCTAGCCAGCAGTGAGGGACAAAACTGCAACATTTATGATTGTTGGAGGACTTGAATGTGATTTCCCTTGTTCTTAGTCAAACTTCAAAGCAAGTTCGGTGAACCGCCTCCATCCACAGAAGTGAGAAGTGGTGGCCTGGTGGGTGGGATTCTGTGTTGCCATTAATGGAGCAGAGGTGAATCAAGAGTTTGGTATTGTAGGGTGGCCAAGGGAATGATTTGTTTGGAGTTTTCATTTTTTAGGGAAAGAAAGAAAGGGTCTAATTTTTGTTTTCTTTGCTTTTAGAATGGGAAAATGAAGGGATTCCTTGACCATAACAACTAACCATGTGGTTCACATTAATTTGTTTCATGGATACCTTAATTAAATCTTAAATCGATTTTTGATATATAAACTGATGTATTTATAATAAATTAGTTAGTTATAAAATACATATCGTTATTTTATAGCTTTATATATCGATTTTTGATATATAAACTGATGTATTTACAATAAATTAGTTAGTTATAAAGTACTTATCGTTATTTTATAGCTTTATATATCTTCTACGAATTTTTAATGTGATCACGGAATGAAAAATATTTAATTAAAAGAAAAAAAAGTGTTAGAGACCCAATTATAAAAATAATAATAATAATAAATAAAGATTAAGGATTTTTTTTCTTGTTAACTAATAGTTAAAGATACTTTATAACCAATTAGCTTTTACGATAAACTTTTCTCGTAAACTTCGTTTCGATTCATATTAAAATAAACCACTCGATATTTAAAAATAAGTATTTATGAAATATCTCGATTGTGGAATTTCAAGGGGGAATAACGATGCAAATGGAGCAAAATTTATTTTATTATTAGTAGAAAATGTTATTTTATGAGTGAACTTGTTAATTGTCAGTAACAAAGGAGTGATAGACATGTGTTCAACATAGCGTGACAAAGCAATGAAAGTGATAAAAAGAGCAGACAAAAGAAGGTTCCTACAGAATAGTTCAAGTCAGAAGTAATAGATAATATTCAAGCCTTAGATTGCGTCGCCAGCTCCTCATCATAGAACATGCAAAGGAGATTCAATTCCAAACCCTACTGTCTACACCTCATGAATTCATCATTGTAATCCAACGAAATAAATCTATCTCTTAACCTTTGCTTCACACGAAACCAATTTTAAACATGCATCCTAATTTCTACTGAAAAAGGATTTTAGGTTTGTTTCCACCATAAGAAAGCTTTTTCTCTCAATCTGATCTCAACCGACTGTCCCGTCTCACTCTCGAATAATCTAAAATATTTCTTCACTCAATTAACATCTAACATGCATCAAGATATCATGAATAAAGGCCTAAGATTATGAAATATGCTCCCCACGTCAATAAGTTTATTCAGACCTTACATTGAATGATCCAGATGATGATACAGATGATACATTCAATGTGTCGATGTACATATTTGAATGCCTTAATACCAATATATCTACAAAAGATTACTTCACATGCATTCATTCCATCGAATCATGGATGTTGAAATTGCAAGAACTGTTTCTGCTGCTGCACTATTATCTCGCTGGAGGTGGCCTCTACATGCAGGGACCCTAAATAGCGAAACTTAACTTAGCCTGGTAGTTCCTTGATGTAGATATCTATATAGGGAAAAAATTGGATGCGCATAGTAATTTTGCCTCTGCCTGCATGTTTGCATTCCATTTATAGTGCATATGCAAAAAAATCACGGGTAAAACTTCGACTCGTTGCTGATCTTTGCATTTAAAATAAGATCACGCCTTGCTGATCTTTGCATTTAAAATGAGATCACGCCTGTAAAGTCACGGATGAGGTCAGTGGACTACCGGACAACTGCCTTGACATTTTGAGGACCCAAAATAACATTTAAAATTTTCCCAGGAACATAGATTCTTTTCTTGATAGATTTTCCATCCAGGAACTTGGAGAGTTTTGCATCCTGTGAAACTAATCTGAAAGCATCCTCCTCTGAGCATCCTTCTTCAATTTATATGGTACCCCTCATCTTGCCATTGATCTGAACTGGAAGGACTATGGTAGACTCCTTCAGGTATTCAGGATTAGCCTGCAATTAAAATAACAAAATTTAAGAAGATTAACTTTCACCTTAGCAGAGGGCTATGGTAACCCTATTTAAGAAAGAAAAAATTTACCATAGGAAATGGCTCGTATGCCAGTGAATTCGAATGCCCTAACCGAAACCAAAGCTCCTCAGCCATGTGAGGAGCATAAGGTGATAGCAACAAGACAAATGCTTCGATAACTGATCTTGGAAGTTTATCCCACTGGTAAATCACAATGCAAACAAAAGCTAATAAAATCAATGGGAAAATAGTGATTGCAAATGAAGGAACGAAGAAGGGAATGAAAGCAAGCAGTCCACAAGTCCTCAAATAATATTAAACAAGAAAAACCTGAGAAGGCATAGGAAGTTTATTTAGGAATCTGTTGAATAACCTTATATGCTGCATTAATGAACTCCATCATTGCAGAAATTCCAGTGTTGAACCTTGTCCCCTCAATTTCCTCCGTGACCTGCAAACCAAAGTCAATTCATGTTCATTATAGAGTGGCATATGGGAGATACAAAGGAAAATATGTAATTGTATGGAAAGAATGAGATAAATGCATAAATTGAGAGATCACCTTAGCTATGCATTTGTGCAGAGAACGTAACTGTTCAAAAGATGGTTCCTCATCGATTGCCACGGTTTCATCTTTAAAAGTTCCATCAGGTAAAGGTGAACCGATAATTAGCCTCCAAGTTCTTCCCAAAAATCGATAGACACCTTCAATTCCACTAGTACTCCATGTTTTTGAGTCTCTAAAAGCAGGGGGAACATGCCATCAGAATTATCTCTATTGTGCTCTTCCCTACTACTAAAAGAAGAGAGTATTGTATACCTAAATGGCCCCATGAACATTTCGTATAACCTTAGGGAGTCTGCACCATACTCAGAGACAACATCATCAGGATTCACAACATTTCCCCTACTTTTACTCATTTTATGAGCACGAGCAGTCAAGCGAATATTAGGATCATCTTTCAGTACAAAGAAATCCCCAGATTTCATAACCTATTTAAAGAGAAGTGGATTAGAAAATAAGGAGGTGAGATCCCACAATAGCCTAAATTCTCCAAGATCAAAACATGTCAATATGGCCTTTTTAACTCTAGTAACAGGGAAGACATTAAAATAAAAATAACAACAGTAATATATTAACACATTTATGACAAACCTTTTCCTCCGGAATGATTTCCTGATGAAATTCGCCTGAGACATCAGCAGAGTCTGCAGATACATAGTTTCCATCTGGGTCTTTGAAGGCCGTGTATTGAACCTGTTATTCGCACCATCAGAATAATGTGATAGGATATTACCAGCCTATGCAGAAGCAACTATACTTACTTCCCCAAGGATGATTCCCTGGTTAATGACACACTTGAAGGGCTCTTTGGTTGACACAACACCAATGTCATAAAGAACCTGAAACACAGGATTTCGATCACAAGTCGTTTCGTCCTTCTTATGCCTTCTATCATTAATATAGAATCAATTGCAATCTCAAGTGTCTCCTTCAGCAGTGAAGAAAGAATAAAGATATTTCTTATTCAAGATGAGCAAAAACAGTAAAAATGAGGGCAGATATTGACAATACAATGCAAAATGAAGTGGGTACTGAAATATGTGCTATGGCTTATGAGTTAATCACGAAATGAACTAAGCTGTATCGATGTCTTAAAAGTCTAAACACCACAGGTTTGGCTCACAAACCTTGTGCCAGAATCTTGAATAAAGTAAATGGAGAACAGCATGTTCAGCACCACCAACATAGACATCAACTGGACTCCAGTACCTATAGGTGAATAGATACAAACTTACACCAAATCAGTGCAAAGAACATAAATATGCATTTAAAAGAAGAAAAGATCTTTATTTACATCAAGTAAAGACTGGCTTACCTTTCTTTTGTCTTATCAACTAATTCTTTGGAGTTTTTGGGGTCCATATATCTCAGGTAGTACCTGAAAAAGATTAAAAAAGTTAACCTTTGAAAGGTAAAAGACCCAGCAATTGGCCAATCAGAAAAAACTTGGGAAATATAAAGCAACACTTCCAAATAACCTATACCTACAATATCAAATTATGCACGGAACATGGTTGCTGTTTCTAGTAAATAGTTCCTAAGAACAGTTGCAAGGCGTATGCCAGAGGGAAACATAAGATAGCCAGATTTTAAATAATCAAGTGCAAGTTATTAGCATATTTTTCTGTCTGGCAATTAAATGTGCTTCATTTCTGTGTTATATGTCAAACGGTCAAAGAAGACTGTATGTTTGTGCTGTATGTCAAACAGGCAAAGGTAAATCTCTAGTTCCTTTTAAAAAAACTTTTCCATTATCGTTTTTTGCAAGATTCCCGTGTTTTCAATTTCAGGCCATGATCTTCCTTTTAACATGTTTACAGCTTTCCCTCTAACAAAAAGTGAACTAAGAAAAACCAACAAGTTAAGGTAGCAACAAAAGAATCACCAGCAAGAACCAGCCCACTGGGGCATGGTGCTTGTTTCTCTCATGGCAGGTTTTCCAGATGCAGGATCTGTGATTTTAACCTGAAAATAAGCCAGAAAAACATCAACATAGAACTTGATGGAGAAAAGAGAACAAACATTGCTCAAAGTACATAGAGAAGGAAAAGAAAAGGAAGCAAAACAATTACATCTACTGAAGGAAGTAAACAACACAGTTAGAATACTATTTAATGAGCTTTCAGGAGCCTTCTCCTTGGGTTTAAAAGTCAATTAGCAGCTAGCAGACATGTTCCAAAAGTTGGAAACCTTATAGACTGCATTTACAGGTAGTTATAATAACAGCTGCCAAGGAAATGCTAAGCTTTTTTCCAAGAGAAATACAATAAGAAGGAAAAAGCATACCCAAGAAACAGCTTTTGATAGGGGTGGCTCTCCTGTTCCCGTGGGAGTAAAATCATCCAATTCAGGTAGTGTAAGGGGCAGGTCAGTTTCAAGAAGTGGAGCAGTCTCACCAGTATCCTCCAAGAAATTAACAGGAATAGGCTCCCCCAATACCGTTGCCGAGCAAAAAGCCAATCCCTCAACTTGTAGTTCACCTAAAGAATTACAGATTTGAGTCATGACATGATTAACACCATAGTACCACGCATAGGAAAGCTAATAACAGTCCCACCACCCCAATATTACCCCTTCACTGTAACTTTTAGATTAAATTTGTATGTGTGTGGCATGGAGTTAAAAATGGAGGTCAACTGTTATAGGAATGATTATTATAAAGTTAGTTTCTAAACATGTATGGTATTTTAGTATAGGAGGAAATTATGAGTGAAAAGGGAGAGAAAAATATCAAAATACAGTTAGTAGTAAGAGGGAGCGATAAAGATTATTTGCATATGTTTTTAGTGGGAGTCATTGCCATTTACCCCTTAACAATCACTTTCAGTCACACCCTTACCAAACATATCCTGACAGTGAAATGTAGTACCTTTTTCTTCCCATTTCCACTTTTATCTGCCCATTCAATGACTTTGGATGCTGCTACTTTGCTAGGCAAGCCATTGATGTCGAGTCCTGATGTTGAACTTGATGAATTGAAATTAGTGCCTTCACCTGCATAAGCCTTTCCTGAATCACTAATATCATCACCACTTGGATTTACAACCCAACGAACTGGAATGTCAAATTTAGTAGCAAATTCATAGTCACGAGTGTCATGAGCAGGCACTGCCATAATTGCTCCAGTCCCGTAACTGCTTAAAAAAAAAAAACAGAATACATTGCACTCGCATTAAATAAACTCTGCAAATGCATTTCATACCCTAGACAATGTACAAAAGAAAGTTGGAACCTAAGCATGCATGCCTTAGTCCAGATAAGACATAAAAGAAGAATAACACCAAACACACCTCCCCAAAACGTAATCTGCAACCCATATTGGGATTGCTTCCCCATTTGCTGGATTTTTTGCATAGCAGCCACTGAAAACCCCAGTTTTCTCCTTCTGAAGCTCAGTCCTCTCAAGGTCGCTTTTTCGTGAGGATATTTCTTTGTATTCCTCCACCTATTATCAAGATCTGTCAAACTCATATTGCCCATGGCTAACAAAAACATTGGGACAAGAAATGGAGAGAAAGAAAATGAACATACACTTTTGCTCTGGGCAAGAGACACTAATGATGAAAGCAAGGAATGTTCTGGTGCCACAACTATATATCTGAATGCAACCAGTAAATAAAACAGGTAAGTCCCCATGGAAAAATAGTCTTTGAATTCTACATGCGGGTGGACATGTTGGATGGAATTTATTTGACAGTCAACAACAAAAACAATGGGGAAGAATAATACGTTGCTCCGAAGACAGTATCAGGCCTGGTAGTATAAACTGTAATTTTTATGTCTCTTTCCTTTCCATCATCATCAAGAACACAAAATTCCAGCTCAGCCCCTTCAGACCTCCCTATCCAGTTCCTCTGCATTTCTTTTACACTTTCAGGCCAGTCAAGGTCGTCTAAGTCTTCAAGAAGGCGATCAGCATATGCAGTTATCTTAAGCATCCATTGCCTCATTGGCTGCTTGGTAATAAACAATGACACTGTAAAATTATAAAAACATTCAACAGAAGAAAATAAGAGAAGTAATGAGAAATAAACAAATGGCTTGACACAAGAAGTAACACAGTTCCATGCCTTTCTGATAACTGGATGACCCCCACGCTCGCTTACTCCATCAATCACCTCCTCATTTGCCAAAACTGTGCCAAGAGCAGGGCACCAATTGACTGGCACCTCAGCCTGAATGTATAATTAGGAGACCATCAGATTCAGTTTTAAGCAGGAAATGACAGTATATGATGGCGGCAAGAGATAATCATGGACCTGATACGCCAACCCTCTCTTCAATAGCTGAAGGAAGATCCACTGGGTCCATTTATAGTATTCTGGTTCGGTTGTAGAAATTTCGCGATCCCAGTCATAAGAGAATCCCAATGATTTAAGCTGCAACAAACTCAAAAATCAATATATTGGCAAGGATCATTCTGTTTACCAAAATTAGTGAGGGACATATGCTATAGAGTAGGCAATTTGGCTAAGTAGTGCTTGAAATGTGATGCTAGCCCCCATGCCTGATAAAGCCTTCCTAGAAACAGTTCAATTAATCCAAGTGAGCTCCCTATGTGAGATAGTTTTGCGATGTGTCCCAGAGGGCATCAGCAACACTCTTTAAATGTGAAGACAACTTCAACCCTTCGCATATTGAATCTTACATTCAACTACACTCACGTCAACATGCTGTTAATCCGCATTGCCACCACAAAGTAAACATAATTAGCTTTCATTTTTTTATTAGTTTCAGCATGCAAGTAATGTGCAATGTCAATCACTGTGACCATTATAAGGGGGTATGTCTATTGGAATCTGTCTGAATCACAATCCAGGCTCCAATTAATATGGAGCTGTAAGGCATATTAATAGCAATCTTCTGATCTACGATGTCTATGCCCTAAGCAAATACTATTTGAGCAGTTCCAAAAAAAAAAAATAGTAAGGGCATTACATGACCTGGGAACGGAAGCGGTCAATGTTCCTCAACGTTGTGATTTTTGGATGAGTTCCTGTCTGTTAGACACATGCAACATCCCATCAACAAATCCGAATGCCAAAATCATAATAATTGTCAATATCCTAAAATGCAAAGCATTACCTGAATTGCATATTGCTCAGCAGGCAAACCAAATGCATCCCATCCCATTGGGTGCAAAACATTATAACCTTGCATACGTTTGAGTCTAGCAAGAATATCTGTAGCAGTATAGCCCAAAGGATGACCAACATGTAACCCAGCTCCACTGCAAACAACCCATCCACAATAAACACAACCCCACTCACCAAAAAATCAAATTAAACAAACTTCCATCAAACAGTGCAACAGCTAAAGCAGATTTTCAAACTCAATGACAATCAAATGTCCACAGTCGGAATTCAGTTATAAATAATATCAATTTTTTCATTTGAATTGATGTTTATATGCCAAAATTACCAACACCCCAGTTGCCAAAATCCACTCTTTATATATATAAACTGCAAACCACACAAATTAATGAAAAGGGTCTCATTAATTTAGCTTCCAAATTGCTAAAACCAAAAGTATGTATACAGAGAGTGTCACCTGGGATAAGGAAACATATCAAGCACATAGAATTTAGGCTTAGAGGTATCAACTTCATCTGGGGTTCTAAAAGTTTGATTCTCTTCCCAATAACTCTGCCATTTAGGCTCAATTTCATGGAACGGATAAGCTCTCTTCACCACTTGCCTCTGATTCTGCCTTTTCTCTTCAACTTCACTAACTGAGCATCTAATTCTACTCTTCTGAAGCCTTAAAATGCCACTTTTGAAGTTGTAGTCACACACTCTGGTGGAAAAATAACAGCTTTTCTTGATGGGGTTTAAAGATTGAGGCTTTTGAGTGAAAAGATGAAATCTTCGGCGGTAAAGAGGAGATGGTGGAAGGAACTGAGGTTGTTGTATACAAGGATTTGCATTCATTTTGGTTGCATGAGAAGAACGGAGAAGAAATGCAGAGGAATTTAGTTTGGATAATGTTTGGCGCTTCATATTCAATGGTTCTTGTGTTGTTGGGCTAATGGGCTGGCAATGATATGGACTTATGGAGTTTATATAGAGTTGGGCCTGAGCTGATAGTGCAGTTTATAGATTAATGTTAAAGCTCCAAACAAAGGATACCTTAGCTATAGCTTTTGGTCCTTTTTGTGTGGTTATAACTCTTAAGTTGGAGAAAAATATAAATTATTCTATCGGGTTTTTGAATTAAATAATTTCTTTATTAGTTATGTGATTTATTATATTATATTTTATTTTATTTTAAAAAATATTATTTTTTTCATCAATCTTACTATATTATCTATTTATTTATTAAAAAGATAGGAAAATGACGTGAAATGTAAGAAAAAATTAAATTAGAAATAGATTTAAAATATTAAAGCTAATTGATTAGTTTTTAAAACCAAAGGAATTATTTGATTCATGTCCAAAACTAGACAAACTAATTTATAATTTAATCATGTTAGCAGTGATTGTGAGTTTATTACCTTTTATACTATATTTGGATTTTCTCATATTCTAAAAAATGAGGCCGATTGTTTTTCAAATTTTAACATAAGTTTTGAATTCAATTATTTAAATTAAGTGACAAAAAAGATAATAACTAGTTCGGGTTTGTCGTTTTTATCATACATTAAATCTTATTCATTTAATTTGAGGAATAGGATCCCAGTCTTTGTTTTTTACCAAATTTTAATTGTTTGGCTTTAAAACAAGGTTTATTCAACCAATAAAGCACAAATTTTACATTTTTCAATCATATTAGCACGTTCTTTCAATGCATGAATTTTTTGACCAAAATTCCATTTTCAATGTGCTTTTTCACGCTCTACCACGTTAGGCGATAGCAAAATATTAATCGAAAAAATTCACGCGTGCTACATATGATTAACATAAGCTTAGTTTACATATTTTTTATCTAACGCTGAAAAAAAGGTGATAATATAATTAAAAAATATATAAAGTTTGTGTTTTTTTATTCGGTAAGCCTTAAAACAATTGAAAGCACTTGATAAGGATTTTAATTCAGAATTTAATTCTCCATTTTCTTAATTTTTAAAATGAAAATTGATTACATGCTATTGAAAAGTAATACCATACATAATGATCACTCCTTCTAAAAAGAAGTTTTGATTTTGAATTCAATTATTTGAATCATGAACATTTCAGTTTGATTTTCAATTCAATTATTTGAGTTATATGAGATAAACAAAATGATAAATAGTTACATTATTTTTATTTTTATCGCGAGACAAAACCGTGACTATTTAACTCGAATTCAATGATTTGGATTAAACAAACATATCTGTCATGTTTTCAAAGTAAGATATGACAACCCAAATCCGATCCAACATCATCATTGTTTATTTTGAATCTAACAATTTACGCTAAACGAAGATGATGATCATATTCTCTTATGAATATGGGATGATCTCAACTTAGTTACAACATCATGAGACTACTTTCGACTTTAAATGACTCTTAAATCAAATTTTAAATTTTTACCAAACAACATTGGCCCTTGGAAAAAAAAAAAAAAAAACAAGGGCAACCTAAAAAATATCCCAACCATATGTTATAATCAATTTATTTATCAATTTTACCTTTAAACTTACACAAATTCTAGATTAAGGACTCGACCTTTAAACTAGATTTGAATTCTCTTTTATTTTAGAAAACAAGATTGATTATATTTCAAATAATAAGGTGTTTTTTCTTTTTTTATAATGCACTAAATATAAATATATTCATTTAGTGGATAGGATCTCAATCTTTGCTTTTCTTAAATATGTAACTTGTGTTATTTGAATTTTGAATTTTTTTAATTGAGACTATATGATTTCTTTGAATTTTTTTTTTTTTTTGCTTAATTAAAACCTTTTTAAAAGAGTACTATGAACACTATTTTTCTTTAAATGTTTAAGCGTTGTTTGATAAAACTGAAAATTAAATGTTAAATCTTTAAGTGCTGAATATTCAAGTATTTAATATGTTATTGATAAGTATTTATTGAAAAATTAAATGCTGAATACAATAAAACTACTTGATAAGTATTGTTAGTATTTTCGAATATATTAAAATTATATACATGATAATTTTATCTTTGTAATTGCATAATTTTTTACCTTACTTTTATGAATCAAGGATCAATTGGTTTAAAACAACAAAAGCTAAAGCCTAGTGTTACAATTGGTTTCTATTTTCAACTTTTGATTTATGAGTAATATTTCGATCGTTTTTTTCTTTTTTTTGCTTGACAACTACTTTTCCATTAACACTTGATATGGTTAAGAATTTCACATAATACATTTTTGAGTTTGAAAATTGACTAATTTAACTTCAATGCGGTAAGCATCTTTGGTTATCTTTTGGAATGAAGGTTTAATAAGGCAAAGAAAATCAATTCAAAGTCCATTGATAAAAAACAAAAACGATCCCTCATGTGGTCTACTAGTCCTTGTTTGTTGAAATGAGCGATTTGACTGGTTGAAGGAGATGAGATATCATTTGTTGAGGGTTAGAAAAAATTTGTATGACTAGAATTATAAGAATATACGCGAATTATATAATCATATTCAAAACATTTTAAAAAACTTTTAACTAAGCATGTTAATAAATAAATTTTAAATTAAAAATTTTAACTTACCTAATTAAGTAGATTTTGATTGAATTTAAATTTTAATTATGAGATTATTTAAATTATCAAATAAATTTTTTATATTAAATGTTACAATTTAATTTTTTAAATTAGTTAAATAAATTATCAAATGCACCCTTATTTAATAAAAATGTTTATTTCAAATAATAACAAACAAAATAGTTCTTAAAAAAATTTTAAATTATAATATATTTTATATTATATAAAAGATCAAAATATCCTTTATTTATTTATTTATCTTTTTAAAATTATATAAAAAAAATTTCTTTATATTTTTGTTAAGCTAAGTGTTCAAAAGAGAGCGTTATAAAAAGTTTTCTTAGCATTCCTCAACCCTCTATTCTTCAATTTTTTTTTTTTTTGAAACCTTTGATTTCATGTTTATTATAAAAACATAAAACGAAAAAAAAGAAAAAGAAAAGACGAATGGTAGATTAAAAGGAAACAACAAATTTGGTATTGTGTTTCAAATCTAGCCATCAACCTTTGCTCAATAGCAAACAAAAATTTGATTTAAAAAAAGCTAAAATGTTATGAAAAAGATGCTTGTAGCGTTGCTATTAAAACAAAAACAGTTCTCTGGGCAAAAGGAAAAGGAGGCTTACCTAACACCTTCGTGTCTTAAGAATAACCGCACGAATTCCTAAAAGAAGAAAAGTGAGTCGACATGGATCCATAAAGCAAAGGAATCCAGAGCTAAGAAAAAGGTTGTTCCTTTAAGTAGCAAATCCAACAGGAATTGAAGTTGTTGTGATAAGAACATGAAAGATGGGGGAGATGAACAGATCAAGAAGAAAGCAGGAAGGATCTTGTACAGCATAAAGATGGAGAAACTTGAAAAAATAAAAAACTAAAAAAGAATCCAATCTAACGAACTGTTGATTTGATCGATCTTGAAAATTTTCGAAATATGACCAAGTCTTTATAGACAAATAAGAGTTTGATTTGATGACTTTGTACAAAAAGAAGCTCCTAAAACGTCGGTCGATGAGTTTAAATTAAATCACCTTTATATCCATATAAGAGAGAGTTAAAATAGAAATAAATAGGTTATGATTGGGGGTAGCTTTGTCATTGTAGAAAAACAATGAAACCCTAGTAGATCCATTATTGGAGTATAAATAGACTTTTATATTTTATTTGGGATTGTGCTCTAGTTGGGTGATGAAGGAGGCTGAAGCTTTCTCCAAAAGTCTCTTCTTTTCTTTGTGATTTAATGGTTTGGATGTAGAATTCTCCTGAGCTCAGCTGAAAATCATTAAGGTGAGTTTAGGGTTTGAAGGTGAAAATTTAATTTGTGAAATAATTTCATAGATGAATTTATTTTCTCATTCTCTTCTTAATAATTTCTTTCTTTTAAGGGATTGATGTGATTTTTTTTTTTTTTTTAACTAACAAGAAAGAGGATTTGCGTTGCAAGGTTAATGGGCTGAATCAATGAAAAAAACTGGGTGAAATCTGCCATGCAACTTCATAACTTTTCCATGGTAACTGCAGACGTGATATTTACTTGTCAAAAGAGGTTTGTTTATTTTAATGATATTCTGAGCCCGAATTTTGACTTGGTATTCAAGAATTTGTCTAAATTCATCGTGATAATACGAGGTTGTCCTAATAAGTTTATCTAAAATTGAGATTTAGTCTCAATTAACAATTCACTAGGATGTGTGTTATAAAATCATTTAGAATTAATATTTAGTTTCAATTGATGTACAAACTAATCATTTTTTAAATTCATTAATATCTCGTCTAGAATTAAAATTTAGTCTTCATTGATGTTAAGCGGCTTCTAAATTCATCATGATCTCATTTAGAATTGAAATTTAGTTTTAATTGATAAACAAGCTCATCGGCTCTTAAATTTATCAAGATCTCATCTAGAATTAGAATTTCTCGTTTAGGATTGAAATTTAGTTTCGATTGATACATAAATCGGGCCATGAATTCATCTCCTAAATTCATTACGATATGAAATTTAGTTTTGATTGATGTACAATCTAATCGACCATTAAATTTGTTAGGATTTCATTTAAAATTGAAGAGAGACAAGCTTCAATCTTTGACAACACACAAGCTCTTGAATTCATGAGAATCTAAGTTCACCTATGATTGAGATTTAATCATGACCTGTCCTTGAATTCATCAAGATCTTGTTTGTTTTGATTGACATACAAGTTGATCCAAGATGTAAGTTTGTGTAGGATTAGATTTAGTTTTAGTAGTAAATTATAAATTAGTCTCTTATTTTGCGAGAAGAATTAATTAATCTATTTCGTTTTAAAAACTAATTACTTAATTCTCATGTTTTCAAGTCTATTTGTAAGTTCTTTTTGTTCTTTTAAAAATTTATTTTAAGAAATAAATATGAAAAAATTGATGAGAAAAGAAGACATTTTGTAGAATACAAATAATATTAAATTAAGTATGGTCAATGCTAATTTTTTTTGTCAAATCACACATTCAAGGTTTCTAGCAGAACTAATATGTTAAAATTTGAACTCGTAACTTCTTGTTGTAAGAGATCACTATCACTCGGGCTATAAGCTTTTTAGTATATGGTCAACACCGAGTCATAGGGCTAAATAACAGGTTTTTGAAACGAAGATTAAATAATTCGTTTCTTGAAACTAGAGGGACTAATTTATAATTTAGTTTTAGTTTGTGTTGACACACAAGCTGATTTGCCTTCAAATTTGTAACTTCTTATTGCAAGAGATCACTACCACTGGGTTATAAATTTTTTGGTGTATGGTCAACACTAGTCATAGGACTAAATAATGGTTTTTGAAATGAAGATTAATTAATTCGTTTTTTGAAACCAGAGGGACTAATTTATAATTTAGTTTGTGTTGACACACAAGCTAATTTGCCTTCAAATTTGTAACTCCTTCAAATTCGTAACTTCTTGTTGCAATAGGCCTCTATCACTAGGTTACAAGCTCTTTGGTGTATGGTCAACACTAGTCAAAGGACTAAATAATAGTTTTTGAAACGAAAATGAATGAATTCATTTCTTGAAACTAGAAGGACTAATTTATAATTTAGTTTTAGTTTGTGTTGACATACAAGCTGATTTGTCTCCAAATTCATCACAATGTCTGCCTTTAAATTCTTCACGATGTGCTTTATAGGTTTGACTAGGATTGAGATTTAGTTGCGATCTGCCCCTAAATTCGTCAAGTTGTAAGTTCATCTAGGATTGAGATTTAATCTTGATTGACAAACAAGTTGATATGATCCTAAATTCATCAGGATGTGTATTATAAGTTCGTTTAGGATTGAGATTTAGGCTCGACCCATCTTTAAATTTATTAGCATCTTCTATTTCAATTGACACAAAAGTTGATCTGCCCTTGAATTCATAAGGATGTAAGTTCGTCTAGGATTAGATTTAATTTTAGTTTCTAGTGACACACAAGTTGATTTCCTTCCAAATTCATCCAGAAGTGTGCTAATTTGGCTTTAAATTCATCAAAATGTGCATTATAAATTTGACTAGGAGATTTAGTTGTGATTTGCCTCTAAGTTCATCAGGATCTCGTGATCTGCTCCTAAATTTATTATCAAAATGTAAGTTCATATAGTATTGAGATTTAGTCTCGGTTGACACACATGCTCATCAGAATGTGCATTATAAGTTCGTGTTGAATTGAGATTTAGTCTTATTTGCAAATTCGTCATGATGTGCATTATAAGTTCATCTAGGATTGAGATTTAGTCTTGATATACCCCTGAATTTATCAAGATGAGTGCTACTCGGCTCCGAAATTCATTGGGATCCTGTGTAAGATTGAAATTTAGTTTTAGTTGACACCCAAGCTGTTTCGCTCCAACATTCATAAGCATGTTCATTATAAGTTCGTCCCTGAATTCATCAAGAAAAAGATGTGTTCATCTAAGATTAAGATTTATTCTTAACTGACATATAAGCTGATCCACGAGTATTCATATATTGTTGGAAAATAGTCCTTTGTTCACAAAAAAATAAAATAAAATAAAATAAAAATCCTCACTTTGTTTAGGGTTTTTTTTTTTTTTTTGAATTTTAAAAAATAAAATAAAATAAAATTCAAATATAATGATCCAATTTGGAGTCACAATATCAAGTCATTATACTAGATTGAATTGAGTTTAGAATTGCATTTAAATAAAATAATAAAATTAACCAATAAAATTCAAATCTAATGATTCAATAATTGTGAGTTTGAATTTTTTTTTCCTTTCTTTTTTACTACTCCATTTTCTTTGGTTTATCTGCTATCATAATTCTAGCTCTTTGTGAAAACATCATTTATCTAAATGTTTGAAAATTATAGAAATTAGTATTTTGAAATGGAGTTGTAATTTTATCGATTGGAGAGTCTCTTTTGATGTTTTTTTTTTCCAGAAAGTTGACAAACGTTTAGGGAAATTCTAAAATGAAATATGAAACTAACAAATTGTGACAATGAGAGTTAATTTTTTCAAAAAACTTGTGCAAGAATTTTTTTAAATACACTTGTTTGTGTTTACTTTGAACTACCAATAATTAAACCTTTTATTTTAGGCCAATGGCAACTCTGAGAAAAAATGCTGCCAAGACCAACAGTATTACAAGTTAACCTGTTGTTGCAATCATGTCATCAGAGTAAAGACATGTATCTAGGGACATCTAAAAGGAAAGAAAACAGGGTGTCGCCACCGTATCTATGTCATCTGCCTGCCTGTTGGAAGTAGCCGCAGAGAAGCTCACTGCCGGGAATCTATTAGCTCTTGCAAGTCTATAATGGCTTTATCAATTGCATAGATTATCATTTTCTTTATCTGTTCCACGTTATTAAAAAACAAGAAGAAAATGAGTTATGCGAAACAAAGTTGACATCATGTCATTGACGCTAAACTTTTTGTATCAGCGAAGGAGTTACCTCAAGTTTATCTTCTCTAGCTCTATGGTTCATTGGAAGTTGTCGGAATTGTTCAGTTAACCGGAGGCATTCGCTTATATTTTCAGGCGAGACGAAGTCTACAGCAACTTTTGTACAAGACTGCATGGTGGAAACAAAAGCAATTCAGATAGTGCTCAACAATACAAGACTTTCATACTTCTTAATGCTGATATATGCACAACAAAAGTTAACAAAAAATCCATAACCCAATATATATATATATATATATATATATAAAGTGAAGCACAAAAATTTATAACCAAATTTAATGCTGATATATGCAGAAAGTGAAGCTCAACTAGAAACAAACACAAACTGCTTGCAATCACAAAACTCAATTTAAGGTCCAAAACCTGTTTGTGGCATGTTGTATACTTTCTCACTTTCTCACGAGAGAAGGTTGTGTTAACTATATTACAGGATCTAAATCCTGTTTCCTACCTAGAATGCCCTTGATGTTAAGGAGGAGATTTTTATAAAACTAACACCAAGCCAAATTCTTATATTCTTTGTAAGATGAATATATTCATTTGTCTTTATATAATGCTCAAAGTTTTTCAGATGCTCTTTAAGTTTATAATTGCATCTTATCCTATTTGTCTATGAAAATATCTAAAATATTCAATCTGTTTTTTAATTAATTTTTTCAGTTAAATGTCTTTGATTACAATGCAAAACAAAACAAAATTTTAAAGACTTAAAAAATGAAACATGTAAATCATGTGACTTTAAGTGATTTTTTTTTTTTTTTTTTTGCATTTTTCGTAAAGGATATTTCAGTTAAAAAAATTATTTAACCAAAAAATTAAATGAAAAAACAGATTGAATACTTCAAATATTTTAGAAGACAAATGTGATGTAATTAAAAACCTAAAAACATATGAGAGACTTTAAGTGTTAGATAAAGAAAGATGAATATATTTATCTATTTTTTTATTATTTTAAATGCAAGCCTAGCAAAACCCTTTGTTTTTTTATTTTTAGAAATTTGTATGAGAAATCTTTTTTATGAATAAAAAAAGAAAACTAAAGATGAAAGTTGCAAAACGATCATTTGAAAGGTAATAAGATCAAAAAAATTATACATAAAAGAAAGTTATCCTTGAACATGTGATCTTCTTACACCATGTCTTCCCAATCAAATGTTCCATAAATAACTATTTTAGACCAACCTTAAATAAGTCACCCAACTATTCACTTCATCTTTTTATGTTTGATGGAAACTTAAAGGGTTGTACTTTTCTCAAACACCTTCAATTGATATTGGTTCCATGTCACATAAGATTAAATTTAATGACTAACAATTGTAAATATGTATAAACAAAAAGTACTAATGTGGCAAAACAATTAATAATATTTTTAGTCTGTGTGAAAAGTTGAAGACAATTTCTTTAAAACAAAAAAAATATATATATAGAAAAAATATATAAAATTCTCGATTGAGTTTCCAAAAATTTTTCTTGCTAGATTTTCAGAAAATCACACGTACCTAACATAGCTTACATAAGTCATGTTTTTGTTTTTCACAAAAAAAAAAAAAAAAAAAATGTCTCACTTTTTGTAGGATGCTTAGCGTTTTTTGTTAAAAATTTGTGAAGAGTTTAGACAAAAAACCCAACTAAAGTTGAATACTTTAGAAACCTAATTGAGAAAAATAAGTTCGATAATAGTTCAACGGACAAGTATTTTTTATGAATGCTCAGAATGTTAAAGGATACAAACATACTTTTATTAAATCTTTTATGAACTAATGTAATGTCTATCACGGAGAGAATTTTTTGCATCATGGTTAAAAGGATCTTAGTATTGCACTTAACATAAACATTAACGAATGCATTAAAAAAAAAAAAGCAAAAAGCTAAAAAAAAGGGCATCATTCTTAATATCTAAATGCATGATACTTCACAAAATCAAAAATAAATTACCATTTCTTTAAGATTAGAACCCAAATATAAAGTGCTCATGAAATCCCCACCCACTAAAATAAAAGTCTCCAAAGACAATTGAAGAGCTCCTCGACGTGATCTCCTCTGTGCGATCGAGTTTATGGTCATTCTTTGCCACTCATTTCTATAATGATGGCTTTCTTGCCAATGATCTTCCAACATCCTCCTCGTGTCATCACGAGAGATTCGCTATTTACTAAAAAAACACCTCAATTACTAACTAGTTTAGAAACGAGGCTTGGTTGTTGTTGTTGTTGCTGTAATCAGCACCATGATCAATGATAATCTTGAAATTGTGCAATGACGAGAGGGAGGTTTGCTTCGACCTCAACCAACGCTCTGTCCCACATCATCATTTTCCATCACCATCATTAGAACAAATTCTTAACTTGAAAAAAAGGACATAGGATAACCCTTCCCTTGAAATAAAACATTTTTACAGCCAACTGCCGAAACCTCCTTCGTATCGCCATCACCACCAATATCCTTCCCTTGAGATACTTTTTCAGTGTTTAATTGTGTTAATGAAATCTAGTAGTTGAATGCTACCAATGCCAAGCTTTCCTCACGGCATGTGATGCAGTCAATAACATACCATCCGAAAACGGTGAGTGTTTTCCTTATTTTCGAATTTTTTCCCTCTATCGATTGCAAAATGGCATACTTTGAAGCTTTTTCTAAGTTGACAAAGCATAGGAAAATATGAAAAACATTTTACAAAAGATTATTTCGGCAAAACCAATGGATCCTTAGGGAAAAAAGAAAAATCAAGAAGTAGAGCTAGAGGCTCCATCCAAAGAAAACAAGAAAAGTTATTTTAGGTGAGGCCAAAGAAGACAAGACACATAAATATGATTTGGTAGACCAAGTCTACACAATAACTTTTGCCATCGTCATTAAGTTAGAGAGAGGGGGCACCCTAGTTAAAGCATGAGAGAGGATGAGAAAAAAGTCATAGACTATGAGGTTTTCTTTCTGGGTGAACTAAACAAAAATTGATTCAATGGGTATTGGATCATGTCAATGTGGAGCCTAGTGGTGGGGAAAAAAAAAAATCCTAGACCAAGAGATTTTATGTCTATTATTGTGTTGATGCTGCTTAAATAGAGTTTTATTCTCTTGTCTTACCAAGAGTATCCAATTTGACTTTGCAGAAAACAATATGGTTAAGTAGTGAATGAGAGAAAACATCATTAGCTTCCAAATTGAAAGTGGTAGAAAATTCATTGAAGTTGGATTTTAATGAGAAAACAAGAAAGAAGAAACTCTGGCAATTGATGTTTTTTGGAATAAAATAGAAAAAGAAAATAAGAGAAATAATAATTTGACATTTTGATAATGATTGTATGTTGGAATTAAAATTAAAAAAAAAAAAGGAAAGAAAGCATTTTTGATAGACAAAGGAAATTTCTCAATATTTTTTTTGAAAAACCAATACACCACTTGTTTGAATGAAAACACAAGTGTTCTTGCTTGTTGTTTAGAAAAAGAGGAAAAATGCACAAAGTTTACTAACAATGTCAAAGACTGTTTGATGATATGGGTATCCAGAGACAGTTGCATTTTAACTGAGTAAACACCTCCCAGAAAATCTTAAAAACATAGCCTCAAGTCGGCCTGATGCATTAAAAGAAATTTAATAAACTCTCTTCAACGCTAGCCCTGAGTTTTGAACCTACAAAGTCAAGATGGGAGCAAACCTCCTTAACCACCAAGCCAAACCCCTTGGGGTTGTTTATGAAACTTTCAACTGCTTGTTTTGTCAACTTATTTTTGGAAGAAAAAAAAAATTGATGGAGATAAAATTGTGTCAGAACTGAGCTAGTTAACTATTATTGTGGAAAGTTGTGAAAGGGTGTCAGATGGGGGTTGTGAGAAATATCCTGCTTCGCTGTTAGTTAGAAGTTATCATCCGGACTCTAGATTATTTGTAGATGAGTCATGCAACACAGCATGAATTTTGCTTCGTGAATCACGGAACAAAATTATCACTTTGATTTGTGGGACCCACAGAAGTGGGGCCCACAACTAAATGGCGACTATTACTTTGTGTCACCATTCATGTTGTGCTTCTGTAAGAAAACACTTTTCCTTTGCACACAAGAAAAGGCAAATTAGTTTAACATGAAGAACTACAAAACCTTTTATGAATTTAGGAAGGGGAGAGAGAGTCTATGACGCACCCGAAGATTCCGTACTTGGTGTGGGCATCCAGCGGGTATAAATACAGCCTCTCCAACTCTTTGTTCAAATGTCCAAGCTTCAACTCCTAGTGCGTAAATGAATCAAAGTGATTAACAAACTAAACAGAATATATTGGACCCAAAATGTCAAAAGGAAATAAGACCAATGTTTTAGGATACGCACCATATTCCTCCTTCAATTTCCTTTTATGCTCCAAAGTTAAATAGAAACATTGGTCATGAATTGGATGAACGACCTACATGTAACCAGTTAATTTTCAGTACCAGTGACAAAGTACTAGCTGAAAAAAATAAAATAAAAAAAACAACCATAGAATCTACCTGTTCTACTGGGGTACAGTAAGTGTGCCTGAATTCTTTGAAGTGCTTTCTAAGATATTCCTCTAACTTGGGAACATCCTCCCTCCTGAAAATGTCCCATAAAGCGCCACCACCAGCTGTATCCACTGTCTCCCCTTCTGAGGGCAAACCAGAAAGTGCAGCTCCTCTTAACACATATTCAGAGTTCTCAAGTTTTTCATTACTTTTAGAGGGGTGCTTCTGTGGCTCTCTAATTTCTGAGAAATTTGTCTCTTCTTTCAAAATATCCTTTCCCTGATCAAATTCATTGTGAGGATTGTCTACCTTGTCTTGTTCTAACAGTTCCTTGTGATCCTGTGCCCTGTGCTTCCCTTTCAACAACTCAATGGCAGAGCGTTGTTCTTCACTTAATGCTACTTCGGCAGCATGTGTCAAAATATTCACCTACATCAGAGAACAATTTTTCCTCTCTTAGAAAAAAGAATGTATGGATGCATTAAAATGAAATCAACAAGTATAGATGATGTATTATGAACAATCAATGCATTCCAAGTTCTGGCCTACTGAATGCTAAGCACCTTAAGCTAAAATTGCTGCACATTATGCAAATTTAGACCACAAATTCAGAGGAAGTTGGCATCAAAATTGGAAGGGAATATTTTTGTTTCATAATAGACATTTGAGACATCAGCAAAAAAGTGCAATTCAAAGCACACCATCGCAGAAAGCTACAAATGACTCGTTACTTCATGCAAACAATAGTCAAATACTCAGACCATCAGCTTTCTTTGCCTAATATAGAACCTGATGCCCCCAGGTAAACAGCACATTCTACAACCGGAAGGCAAATTCTGTTCTCTCATCTTAAACTGAAAGGAACATATAATAAATTAAATTGGCAAACCTATGAATCCCTGTTACTTGTGGGATAGAGGACAAATTTGCTTGGAATGGTGGAAGCCCACTTAAATTTCGTCTTGGATATCAAGTTGTAAATAGTTAACAGAAATTTAAGCTTGGATAAATAACCGTTTTTGGCAAAAAGTAATTGCTCATCATTCAAATAACCATCTTTTACTACACAAAATAAAGTGTCAGATCTATCAGACATACCGCATCTGACATATCACAGTGAAGCTTGGTCACTGAGTCCCCTCTTCCAAGCTCTTCTCTTGTACCATATGCAATATACGTTTTTGGACCCAAGTCTGGTTTCAAGTTTTCCGCTGGAAACTTTACAGCTAAGTTTAGGATTCCAGCATTTGGATCACTGTATTCTTGAAATGGCAGTGCACTGATAAATTCGTCACAGTGGCGTGGCAAAAGATTTTCAAATTTATCAGATGGAGGCCAGTCCTTCAGCTTCAGCATCTCAGGCCAAAAGTTATGATATCTTCTCCCTTCCATATAGCCTTTAAAAAACTGCCGGGTATTAATCTCGACCTGAATATTTTTATAAAGTCAGCATTCTGCAAGTAATAGTAAAATCTAACAAGTTCAGTGTAAGAAATTCAGAAAGTATAACTATGCGTAGAACATATTTCTTTTCCAGCCCTCATAAAACAAAACACATGATTTTGCTCATTATGTCATGCAAATGGCTTTGATAAATGTTACTGGCTGATAAATTAAGTGCAAGGAAGGATAGTATAGCTACTAAACCTGGCAACAAGCAAGACAATCAATAGCCTTGACTTCAGACATCTTCGAACTAATATCTGAATCCACATTTTCACATAATGCACGCCACATGACCATCGGCTCCCAGCTCAAATGAGTTGTCTCCTCTAGAACATCACGAACTATAACTGGCTCACCTTTAACCCAATGCTTTTGGAAGTGAAAAAGTTCATCTTCAAGAATATCCTTTGAAGCAGGACAATACAAGTGATTGTCCTCAGATCCTTCCCTATAAGCTGCTCTTCTTAAGAGCCCTTCCCCTGTTTCATTACACTTGCACATCAAACTTGCCTGTTCAGTGTCACAAATTCCCAACAGTTCTTCTGCCTTCCTTTTCAACTCCGCAACCCGTCTCGGTGGAAGGAGACGCTTTAGCTCCAATACACAATCACCACAACCACCCATTTCATTTGAAGGGCAAGAAATGCTACCATCTTCTTTGGCATTCCATGGTAGAACCAGAGGCTCAATGTGGTCATAAAGGTTTTGGGAATGACAAGGTAGTGGATCTCCACCATGCATATAATCAAAGCCTCTATCTACAAACTGAAACTTCTTTTCAGCACGGCTTGCAAGGCTTCCCTTACGAATATCTCGACAACAACTGAGGCACAATTCATAAGCGCATTTTGGACAGCTGCGATGAAAGTCAACAATAGAAGTGGCACAGTGGTTGCTGCTCCACAATCCCCAAAAGAAATGCAGTGAATGAGCTTTGATTGAAGTTACTAAAATCAAGTGGTAATTACTTGTTCAGTGAAGAGAAGATGCTTACCAATATACACGCTCATCACTGTAGCAAAAGTTCTCAGCTATATCAAAATGGGAACCTGGTTGCCACAAACACATCAAAATTTTATCAGCAAAATGAAGTTTAACAGAACTCAAATAATCACATAGAATTCTGCCATATAAAACAAAAGATACCTCGAATACTGGCCTCAATCTGCATTTCTTCCGTTTGTTCTTTGCAGATTTGTTCCAGAAAAGGAAGCAGTGACTTGATCAAATAATGGAGATGCCGAACCTTTTCACTGCTGGTGATATCCCTTTTTGATGTCTGCAGATAAGAAACATGATGCACTATTTAGAAAATAGTAAAAAAATCCAATGCAAATTTCTGCAATAAAAGTACTCCAACAACTGCCAATATGTCCAGTATTTAACATTATGCAGCTTTTGCTGATTTCTTTTTTTTTTTTATAAAAAAACTTTTAACATCCTCACAGGTCACAAGCAAGGAGGGAAAAGAGCATGGAACCAACCTTAATCAACCCGCTTGAGTGCAAACACACATTGCAATTGCATTTTTTGCAACAAAATGGGCATCGTTTTGCAAACTGCCCCTCTGTCATCTCAGGATACCTATATACAGCAAAAGAGATGATGTAAAACCAAAAGAATATCTAAGTTCATCTAGCAAAACAAATCAGGTTGGCAAATACGATTGTCATTAGAAAATTTACCAGTGCTTGATGCACTGGATGCAGTACACTCTTTCACAATTCTTACAGAGGACAACAATTCTTCTTTCTTTTTTCATGCACTGATGGCATCTTTTGATTTCTTGTCCGTTGACCTGTTTGGAGCAACAAAAACTAGCATCATTCAGCTATAAAAATGAAATGCAGTATAAAAGGGGCCAGTCTCTCCAACAGATATGGGAACAGAAAGTATAACTCAATGCAGCACCCAAACAAATTGAAAGGGATTCAATACCTTTGCATTTCTCACTGTAGACATACCATTGCAATAACTATCGCGTTTTGAAACTGAAACGGATGAGCTAGAAGAAGCTGATGCCAAAGAAGAAGAAGAAGAAGAAGAAGAAGAAGAATTCACAGAACCAATATTTTTTTCTCTGGCCTCCTTCAGACTTCTCTCGTGTATCTCACTACCTGAATTCCTAGTCCTTTTTCGCTCTCTCATTTTTACAAGACAAATTGCTTCTAACGCATCCTCTTCTGAATCACCCTCAAAATATACACCTACAGAACAGTTTCTTCTACGCTTGTTTAAACCACTCTGCTGCCTCTTTGGAACCCCATTACTCTCCAAAAACTCAGATTCCGTAACTGGCTTCACCTTTTTAGATGAAACTTTTCTTCTCACTTGCAATGACCACTCATCATTTGACTTAATTTTCTTAGATGAGGTTTTGACTCTCATTGGAGGCAATTCACCATCACTCTCTGAAAATCCAACAACTGGGGCTAACTTAATGTTCTTAGATGAAGCTTGCCTTCTTGTTCCCAGACACTTTTGATCATCATTTTTTGACAATTCAATTTCTGGCGCTGGCTTCGTTTTCTTAGATGACGCTTTCCTTCTTGTTCCTGGACACCATTGTTCATCACTTTTCGACAATTCAATTTCTGAGGCTGGCATAGTTTTCTTAGATGAAGCTTTCCATCTTGCTCCTGAAAACTGCTCATCCTCACTTTTTGACAGTTCAATTTCTGGGGCTGGTTTAATTTCCTTGGACAGAGTTTTCCTTCTTTCCGAAGGTGAGCATTCATTGTCACTCTCTGAAAGTTCACTTTCCGGGGCTAATATCAGTTTCCTATTCAAACCTTTCTTTTTCCTTCGGGGCAACAAGTCGTCGTCATCATCACTCTCTGAAGACAACTGAATTACCTCCACTTTCTTATGCGATATCTTCTTTCTTGTCTTCAAAGCTACTACCTCATTGAATCTATTCTGCAAGGTTTTCTTAACTCTTTCCCTTGATTCGTGCCATGAAAAATTCCAGGCAGCTCGTTGAAATGTCCTAATTTTATTATCACCATCCCTATCAATCCTAGACTTAGCAATCATAGCAGCCATTTTCTGTCACTGCAAACAATATCAAACACAAAAAACCATCAATCTTTAGCTAAAGCATCAGAGCCCAAAATCTAAACCTTTCACTTCCTTTATACATAAAACAAAACCCCATCAAAAGAAAACAATCTCACTTTGCAAAATCTAAAACACTCTCTTTCTTTATTCATTATAAACACAAAACTAACTATAAATGAAAAAAAAAAAACCAAAAAAAAAACAAAAAGGGAACCAAATTCACAGTAACAGATAGAATAAATAAATAATAAAAGCTGCATTGACTTAACTCGAAGTCAAGTCAAGCTAACGCATCATAAAGGACAAAACGCCATAAACAGAAACACAAAAAAAATAAAACTGCAATCATAGAAACACAGAATTACTCATCCATACAAAAATTCCATCAAAACCCATAATTCTAATCTAATCCAATCCACCGAAAAAAAAAAAAACGAAAACAAAATCCATTACCATGATCATCAGAAGATCAACCATACAAAATCTAAATCTCTCTCTTTCTTTATTCGTTATAAAGACAAAATTAACTATGAATGGAAAAAAGAACAACTGAATCATATTCACAGTAACAAATAGACTGAAAAAAAAACAGCTGCATTGACTTGATTCGAAGTCAAGTCAAGCTAAAATATCATCAAAGACAAAACTCTATAAACAGAAACACAAAAATAATTGTAAATAAATAAACCTGAAATAATAGAACCACAGAATTACTCATCCATACAAAAATTCAATCAAAACCCATAATTCCAAATCCAATCAACCACAAAAAAAGAAAAAAGAAAAAAAAACATGGTAACAAAAACAGAATTCATAACCATGATCAGCCAAACATCAACTACAAAACGAAAAAAAAAAAAATTGAAACTAACCTGATCACCAAAAAGAAAAAACAATAAATCAGATTCTGCGTTTGTTTCCGGAACAAAAAAGTTGATGGCCTGTATTACTCTTAGGTGAAAGTGTATTTAGGCGTATAAGAGAAACAGAGTGCCTTGAGAGAAGGGAGAGAAAAACAAGGCGATGAATTTGTACTTTTTGCTGATAAAGATGAAGAAGAAGAGGAGACAAATTCTCTCTCTTCTTCTCTATTTAAAGAAAACAGAGGAAAAACAAAAAACAAGTGACGGATTCTTTCCCAATTCTATTAACGCACGCTGTTTTAGTGCTTTTTTTTTTCCCCTCTTTTTTCTTGACTTGACTTTTCAGGACCCGAAAAGTCCTACTAATAAATAAATAAATAATAGCAATAATCTTTTTATTATATTTTTAAAACTGATTATTTATTATTATTATTATTATTATTATTGCTTGTTTGTCTGTCGTTGTTGGGTAAGGTTTCGGCAATGAAGAGTGACGTGGACTTTTTGGGTAATGATGCATCGGAGTTTCCACTTTTTGGTTTGGGATGTTATCTAACAAGGCAAGTACAGTACTGCAATCGGGAGGAAATGAAATTTGAGGGACTGTATTTATAGAAATTTTCTAATCAAGTTTATGGGTTTCTTCTTTTTTACATTTTTATGTGGGCAGAAGATGAATATTCATAATAATAATAATAATGTATAAGCTTGGTTTTTTTTTCCTAAAATCAATTGAGTAATTTTGCTAATTTTATTAAGTTTCTTAATCATTTTTTTATATATAAATTGAATTAAAGATGAATTTGACCTAATATAAGGTTTTAATATCTGTCATAATTAATATTTACTCCTCATATTTGAAATGCAATAGAGACATTGATTTGGTGGGCTCGAAGCATCTTTCGTTTTTTATATAAAAAAAGTAATCGTTTAGTCTTTTAATATTTATTAACAAGTTGAAACAATTTAATAAAATTTTTTTTTCAATTCAAATTTGATTATCCAAATGTAAATGATGAGGCACAATCTTAAAAATAAAGAGCTATCTTTATTTCACTATTAATACTAATCTCACACAAATTGTGAGATGATTTTTCAACTTTTGCATCTTTTATAGATTTTTAATTTTTTTTTATCAAAACTCTTTCTTTTTCACACCACACAATACTTAAAAATTTATTTATTTGGATTTTGAGTACACATCCATCTACCATATGATTTACGTTTTGTTAGAATTGCACGATATTTCTTACACGTTTCTCGTTATTTATTTTCATTTTACTTGATTAGTTGATTATTATTTTTACAAATCACAATACTAAATTTTTGTATCTCAATGTGTCTATTAACTCATTATTTGATCAATTCTCAAGAATCCTTTCAGTAAAAATAATTAAGTTTTGTATAGATTTTTTACTATAAAAAAATAATTAAGTTTTATGTGTCTATCTCTCTTCTCAAAATGAGCCCATGAGGAAATCAGAGAGTGGTCCCTACTATCCCCACTGCCTTTGTCCAGCAAAATTTAGCATTAATTTGGCAAAGGATGACGTTAACGGGTGGGTGACTCTCTCTATCGATTAAATTACAAATTAGTCCCTCTTATTTTGCGAAATGTACTAATTAGACTTTTTAATTTCAAAAACTAAGCTTACAGTCTTTTTTAGCTATTTTTTATTTTAAGAAATAGAAAAAAAATTAAAAAAAAGTAAAAATATAAAAATATTTTATAAAATAAATAAATATTAAATTAATCAAATTCAATATTTATTAAAAATATTAAATAATTTATTCTTAAAACCACAAGAACCGAATTCGATTCTCGAAAGGAGAATAACTAATTTATAATTTACCCTCTCTCTCTATCAGTTTAGGTATATTCATTAATTTTATAAGATACTGAATTTAAAGATGGCTGGTGTTTCTTTAAATGAATTTATTATTTGCATGTTTCTTTTTTTACTAGAAATAAAATAACTTAATTGAATATTTCCAATTATAAATAATATTTAACTACTTTTAGGTTATTTTCATAAAACGAAAAAGGTTCACGTGTGCTCTCAGACAAAAAAAAAATTAATTATGATTAAAACTTTAAATTTTACATGTTTACGTATCAATATATGAAAAAAAAACAATTTAAAAAGCTTAATTATCAACGAATATAGTGATAATTGATTTATTTTACCTTAAATTTTATATATATATATATATATATATATATATATATATATATATATATATATATAAAGCAAATAAAATGTATTATTTCTCTAAGGAAAAAAAAAAAAAAAAGGATCCCTCTAATACTATGATATCTCTGATTGGATCCATAATCCATCACCAAAATAGATTTAAATGCTAAATTTTTTGAGATATATTTTTTTATTATCAAGAAATCTTCAGAGATCGTATTTTAAATCAATAAAAGTTTATTTAAATTCAAAAATAGAGATAGATAAACATGGGCAGAAGATCATAAGAATCCAAACTCTATCCAAATCAACCAATAGACCGGATTTTTCTCTTCATTTCCTTATTAAAGTGCCATTATTATTAATTTGGGAGATTAAATATTTATAAATTAATATTGATATATATTCCATTATTTAAGGGATTCATAAAATAAAACCTTGCGTGTCAAGGAACGGTTGCTGGATTTAAGGAATAATAAAACCTTGCGTGTCAAGGAATTGTTGCCTGGAAGTGCCAGTCACGAGAAGGACACGTGCCTAGCACCGTAGATACGTGGAAATCTGTGTAAAGTTTACAGCAACACGCAGCTGAAATTATTTTAGACGGATTTCTACAGTTTGTTGAGAAAATAATAAATAAATAATCCATTAATAAAAATTAGAGAGATTTAAAAATAAAAATAAAGAAACTATAGTTAGATGACTTCATTAATTAATTAAAATAATAAAATTTTCTGTATCAACCAATAAATATAATATTAATTTTTACCTAATTTAATGTATCCACCAATACATATAGAAATACTTTATTATAACCATCGGGGGTGACGCAGCGTCAAAGACTTGGTATCAAGGGATTTGCTCCTCTTGTGGTATCGGGTTTGAGTCCCGATTGTTTCCCTTAGTAGTCACTCTGGAAGTTTATATTGATCGTTAACTTCAAAACTTACAAAATTACTCGAAATACGTATAAACTGGCCCGGACATCGACATTATCAAAAAAGAAAAGAAAAGAAATACTTCATTATACTTTCATCAAATCATCAATATATATATCTATATATGCCTCTATAATACACACCTGCCAGAATTCAAACCCAAGTGTTGAATTAAAAAGTATTTATTATTTCTTTTCTTTTTTATTCCATATCTAGTATATCTTCTAATCAGATTACATTCAATTAAAACTATTTTTTTTCGTAGAGTATTTAAGAAAATAAATTTTCATAAATATTGATTTCAGTATTTGAATTTAAAAAGTTAAGAAAAATAATAAATCTATTTCACCTTCAAATCAACTCCTTGTAATAAATATATGAGTTTAGGTTGAATAATTGGTTAGTAAATCTAAAAGTTTATTTTAAAACAAATTATGAAGCTTGCAGTGAGAAATAAATCATAAAAACTTACTTCATGAGCAAATTGTGAGAAATTTACATCAAACGAGCTGCTTGCAAAACTTAAAATAATAATAATAATAATAATAATTAAGTTACATAGAAAAAAATAATTAAATAGATTGAAAGCTTGTAAAGAAAGCATGTAGATGAAATCGATAAATAAAACCGTAAAGAAACAATTTAAAGAGAAATAATTGTCTATCAAATTTCATTTGATGGATTTAATATATAATTAATAAGCATGTAATTGAACTTGTAAAAAACAATTTAAAGAAATTTCACTCATTTTCTAAGAAATTTTATAATAGAGCAGAGAGTAACTAGTAGCATTTACAATAGTTATTTCATGAGTCTATTTTGAAGAGAGAGATGGATACATAAAAAAAATAAAAATTACATCTATACCTATCAAAAGTGATAAAAAGATTTACACGTACGTTCAAATTTTTTTATTTTCTCTCTCCTGTTTTTCTCTTTTTTTTGTATGTCTATCTCGCTCCTTAAAGTGGATCCATAAAGTAATTACTATACATACCATTAGTTACTCTTTATGTATTATAAAATTTCTACTCATTTTCTACCTTCGAGTACGCTCTAATAAATCTACATTCGTCTTTGAAGTTTGAAGTGCCATTCATTGTCAAAAAAAATCCAGAAAGTTGATTCCTTGTCAGAAAATTTCACCCGGCCCTCCTCCTTCCTGTGCCCTCTATAGAACAAAGTACGTTACTCTTGACTTGCCTAATTTAGATGTCTCCTGACAATGAGATTTTGGCTTTGTAAGTTCATGTCATCCTTAAGGCTCTGCATGTTTCACTTCGTCGGGTAAAGCCAGTGAGGTTCCTCGGCTTACTGCCGGAGAATTTCTTTGCGATTGGCGTCTTGTAGGCACTAAAACACCCTCGCTATCAGATTCCAAATTTTCGCTCAGAGACTCGTCATAATCATCGTCGTCATCGTCTTTGAAAACTGGATGGACATACGCTTTCTGAAGGTAGGATCTGAGGTTGAAGTGTGGATAAGTTGCTCGTTCCAGGGTATCTTTCATCATTGCTTCCTGAAAACCAGAGTTCAAGACAAGATTACTAGCATGCAGCATTACGTAAAATCAACCCTGCATTACTACATAATAGCTTGAATTCATTTGACAAGCATCAGCAACAACGAAGCCTTAATCCTGAACTAGTTGGGGCCGGTTAGCGACCATTTGAGAAGCATCATAAAAGAAGAACTAAAAATCCTGACAGTATCAACTGTCTAGAAGTAGTCAAGAACATAGACATGTGCACAAGCTTTTTTGTGCCAAATTCTAGCATCAGGTAACCGTAACTCCATCTTGACGAATCTTAAAATACTTCCAGATTGATATAAGAAATGATAAGCATTATTAATGCGGATCAACGAGTTTTAAAATTCATGAAATCGTATGAGTGTAGTGAAAAAAAAATGGCTTAATTTTGAGGTTTTTTAAACCTAGTTCGATGTCAAACAAGTCAATAATCAAAACTCATGTGCTTTGCCCATTATCTATGAGTGATTTTGGTAAAAAAAAATATTGTTTAGGCCCTCAAAATCAGGTTTTAGTTTTTCTTTTTTTGGGATTTTTCTTTAATAATTTTGGATTTTTAGTGTTTGTTTTCTTTTTGAATTCCTTCAGCGTTTTGGGCGGAATTTACTATATAAATATGACTTTGAGGCTAAAAAACGCTATTTTTGCTTCACTAATAAAGTTTATGAGAGAATATCTCAGTTTTATTCTAATTTCTAGCATTGTTTAAATCAATGAAATTGAAGTCTATTTTCTGATATTTGTGTGCAATTCAATAAATTATAATAAACCGATATCTGAATTTTAGATCAACGGTAATTATCTTTCTTTTAGTGAGTTTCCGCTACGTCAATTATGTAGGCAAATCAATCGAAACAAATGATAGCGAAAGCAGCAAAACTACAATATTATGCACACACCTGCAATGGATATTTGGCAAATGCAGATTTGTAGCGGCCGTTGCAGAATATATGGAACCATATAGTGAGTACAGGAAGAGCAATGAGAAATGGCGTCGACTTGGAAGCTTGCTTTGTACTCAACAGTCCCATCAGAAGCAGCTGCGAGATTACTAACGCAGTGACAACACGCCCATGGACAGAAGGCCAGAACGCCGCACCACTTTCGTACTCTTGGTTGTAAACATTTATGATCTGCATAAATTTACAGAAAATATGAACATAAGAAGTCTGCAGATTGAACGTCATATAACCAGAAGGATCGAAGCTTGACCTGATGACGAAACACTACATATGCAAAGCCGAAGAAAATAACTACGAATGGAAGGAGGATAGGTGTGACTGTTGCATACACAAGCCCCAGCAGAAAATATAACTGAATACGCGGTTCGCCGGTGTCGAAACCAAGACTACCGGGATCCATTGCCTCCTGCCTGTCTTTTTCAGTCTTCACCAAAAAGAAATTCTTCAGGTGGAAAATTATCAGTGGTTTCAACATTAGAACTTCTCCAGCTATTCCAGCCCATCCGTCAACCATTATATAGGTTATGAAGAAAGTTGCTTTCATTGGAATAGCTACGCCAATTGTCTTGGGAATTCTGAGCAGAGGAAATGTGCAGGAAATACATGAACATATAAAGCTTTTCGATGAGATTATGGAGGAAATGCTGAAGGTATAATATGACTAAAACTGTCAGAATAACGTACTCGCTAGCAGACTGCTTGATAAACGAATCTAGCTGTTCGAACGCAGCCCCGGTGAGGATGCTTCCGAGGAACACATTGATGATGATGAAAATGTAATATCTCATTGCTGATCTCCTTTCCAAAGATGAAAGAGAGGTCAAGCCTTCAAATTTAGACATCATCATCAATATCGTCGGCAGGAAGATAAGAAAGAGCTTCAGCGCAATCCCAGGTAGAAATCCTTGGACAACTGATTTGATAAATTTTCTGTATAGAAAACAGTCAGCAATTTCTAAGAAGGGAATCCTGCAACTAAGTGATAAGGCATTGTGAAGAAAGAAAAGAAAACGCACATTTCAATAACTGGCTTCAAAAAGGGAATGCTTTTCTCAATTCCCTCAATACTTGCTAGAGATTGTACGAATGCAATAGGGATCATGAAAAAGAAAGCAAGAAAAAAGAATGAAACTCCAACTATCAGCCTTCTAACTGAGAGTGACACATATGGAATGGCTAGGTTTTCCCAATACACATCGCGTGGCTCAGGAGCCCACTCTGTTAGCCACAGAGTTGGGTCTCTTGACTGTTGAGTCTGTGCACATACGGCTGCACCCCATCGAGTCTTGAATGAAACAAATGCGGCCGGCATGATGGAGTTCGGATCATTCAGAACCTTTTCCCTTTCTTCTGCTATCTGAATAGTAGCAGAACCAATATCCATCGTACCAAATTAGATGATGGGAAATATGAAGCTTTACAGGAAATGATAAGTTCATATGCTTGCATTTTTGCAGAAGGTAGCCAAATTTATATACGTGCTCAAAAACAGCTAAACAGCTCAAACTTTTTGAATCGTTAGGGAATTTAGATAAGAAATTGAAGATAGGAACTTACTTCTTTCGACAGTTTCTCAATCTCCGATACATGATGGTCAATTGCATCCACTTTTGCCCCCCAGAGCCCATAAAAGCCAGTCTGAAACAGCAGAGGAAAGTAAAAATTGAGGCGAAAACTGAAATCGGGTTCAAGAAAAAGAAGTAGGCAGTTGATTTGGACATGAGGCAGTAGCTTCTTAAGATATATCAGAAAGCATTTTGAGAAGTACCTTCATCTGAGGCCTCTCTGATCGATTCCTGGCATACTTGTTTTGGTAGTAGTCAAGCCAGTTCTGTTTACTTTCCTTCTTCTTGACCAAGCTGGCTAGAAGGTTAGCATTGCACACCACCTGCATTAAAATTTTTATACTTTTTAATTCTATTGACAAAGTGAAACTTTTCAATCAATTAACTTCATAGTTTTGAGCAGGAACGCATACCTGATGAGAGAGATAATTATCTGGATGATTCACCAGAAAAAAGTGCTCCACGAGCTCACTAACAGATTCATCTGAATCCGGCGGTACATTCCTAACCAGCACCTGTCAAGAGCCAACCCAATGATACAAGTTTCTTGCGTAGAAGCAGGATACAGAAAAGCTGTTCTAATGGATAAACTAGAATTCGTACTAAAACAATCCTTGCCCAACTGAAAACAATATTCCACAAATGACATTTTACTTATGGAGACAGTGGAACAAACTTAAGATTGAGAAAAAAATTTCAGCTTACCGTGAATTGATCTGGTCGACGCTTTTCGGACGAAAGAAATTGCAACCTCATTGAAGCAACTTTCTCATACTCCCTTAGTAAGACATAGCATGTCCAAAAAGTAAAGGCATAAGCCATCACTATATGCGTCCAAAATCTGCAATGCAGGACTCAGCATCACTTTGCTGTAAGGTTTCCTTTAATGGATGAAGCAAAAGAACATAATTCTATGAACGAGCCAAATGACAGTTACATTGGCAAGAGATGGCTTCATACCTTTGTGATCCAAGTGGAATATTCGAAATCGAAAGCTTGTCGATATCGCTAGCAGTCACATTGGACACCATCTTTGCTGCCTCTAAAGCATCATTAGTATAATTAACCGGCACCAGGACAGCCCAGGCAAGGATAGTCATTGGAACAAAAATCTTAAGTCTGCATAAGTACATCACATACTCTTTTATCAACAAAAGAAGCACAGAAATGGAAAACATTAACATAGATCGGTATAACAGCATTACCCCATCAAGTAAATGCGCAAGTAAACTGCAGAATCCAATCCTGCATGATCAATAAGCTCAGGCTCCGGCATTTTCAGCGCTTCTGGCATCCAATTTAGAAACCGGAAATATGATCTAAAGTCTAAATTCACAAACCTGCTAACAAATGCCCCCGATCGCGAGGGACTGTTTCTCAAGCCCTTAAGATACCATTTCGGAAAGTAAACCCTATCATTGAAAGGTTGCAGCCTCAAAAATGCAAATAACAACAGGAAAATGACTGCACTAAGCAGATTTATAGCTGCTGAAACCCCTATATCTGCGAGTGTCGCCATTTATACCTTCAACAAGAAACCAAAAAAAAAAAAAAAAAGGATCAACAATCAATATATTTTCAACTAAAAACACAACAGAAGTGTTCTTTTACACCAAAGTTAACAACTTGTTTCCAATAAAATCTCAACAAATCGATTACTTTCTTTCGTACTTACAAAAAATAAAACATTCAAATCTAAACAAATCCCAATAGAAAATCAAATTAATCTCCAAATTCAACAACTTTTTCCATCTGGGGGTGAAATTTTAACAACTGTTTCCCATACTAGAACCCAAAAACATGTAAAAAAAAACAGAAACAAACGTTCGTCACGAAAAAGAAATCATACTTTGCTTATTGGTACCACTTATGGCAGATGGATGTTGATAGAACCTACAAAGAGAGATTCCGGTGTGGAATCAATCCTTGTGAGGTCAACAGGAAGCCAAAAATGGCAAATTCAAGGAAACAGATGATGCTGACAAATTATTGACAGAGAAGGAATAGAAGAGAAGGAGAAACCAGGCTGAGGATAAAGAGAGAAGATACGGAATATCACATTTCATTCACTTGGCAAAAAATGCTCCATAAAAGGAGGAATTCCTTCTCAAAATTGCTGGCATAGCTAATTGTGGAAGAGAGAGAGAATAACTGACTTCTCAACCTATGGCCAACACGTGGCTATTGCAATTCTTGCAACGGTCATATATAACGGTAATTCAAATTTTCAGAGTCTCTCTCTTCTTTTCTAATTACCCATTTCATTCTTCTCTACCTCTCCATTGCTAGACTTTGTGACAAATGTGAAGGTTAATAGCTCAATCTATATTTATATATTAAAAAAATTATTTAATCTTTAATTGAGTCAATTTTATCATTTAATAAACTTTAATTTTTCAATTAATCTTTTTGTCGAGATTTTCAAACAAAATTGCATGAATTATTCACGTAATTTACATATAACTAATTTTTATTCATAAAACCATTGCCAATTAGTCAAATAGAAGACTTTTATTTATAAATCATGTGACTAATTCCAGTGATTTAGCGTGAAAATCTTGTTAGAAGGATAATTAAATACTTAATGTATATTCAATGATAAAATTGTTTCAATTAAATATATAAGAACGAGATCAAAAAATTATTTTATTATATAACGGTTAATTGAGCATTAACGGTCCAAAAACAGAAAGTTTATTTGTTTATTAAAGTCTTGGTTTTCGTTTTTCATTTCAGGTGAAAGAATTGGAGAGTATAAATCAATTCATGAATTATGGTTGAGATTTCTTATCACTCTTCAAATTGCAGAAGGTTGAAGTTTTCCCATCTAATTAATTATCACTTAGATAACAATTAAGGTTGCATTTTGTCAAGGTTGTGTTAATTTCCATCGTACTTTTCAAGTTTAAAAAGAACTCTTTGAAACTTGAATATAAAATAAATTCGATTAATTAAAAGTTGAAACTATTTAGTAAGTCATTTATTTTTTTTCATATTATTACTTAATCCATAAATTTGTTTTTTTTTTTTTTGGTAGTTACAAAGAAGAGTTTGAACTTGAAATCTCGGCCGACAAATTGTAAGGTATCTTCTGAATTTGAGGAAAAAAAAAATTAAATACCCTTTGAATTAAAAAAAAAATTCCCGATTTTGCATTCTAAAGGAAATCACTTTTTTGTATTTGTTCATTCTCTTCAAATTTTATGGAGAAAATTGATGGAAAAACCCTTAAAAATCCTCTCAATTCCTCTCTTTACTCTTTTAGTAAGCAAGTTTTTCTAATTTATTTGAGAAAATGATAGAAATTTGCAGGATTTTTGTGGATTTTTTCATAAACTTCTCAATGGAACCCTAACAAAAGGGATAAATTTAAAAAATCATATTGTTTAAGGAGCAAAATTAAGGATTTTTTTTAGTTCATATGGTATTTGTTTTTCAAATTCAAGAAATATTTTAAAAGAAATAGTACATTTTAAAAGAAAAATGTAAAGCATCTCTCTTGTTTTATTTAGACACAAAAAACCCATGTCGTCTCCGATTGTATCTTGAGTTCAATCACTTAAAATTAAAGTAAAACTATTTTGATGGTTCGGTCAGCTATACACCAATATTTACAATGAATTTATTTATTTATTGTGTAATTTTTTATTACATAATTATATTAATTTTTGAATACTAGGAACAACCCAAACCAACATTCAGAAATTCACACAAGATTCACTTTTTACTACACTAATGTTTGAAGAGTCATTGTCAGAAGTTTCACCTGGTTCTTCTTCCTTTGCCCTCCTCTATAGAACAAACTTTGCTATCTTGACTCGTTTAATTTACAACATCATCACTGTCTCATGGCAATGGATCGTGTTGAATGCGTACAGCAGGGTATAGTCATGCACGTCATATTCAACGATTTCTGTTTTCATGGCTCTCCTTTTTTAACTGCCTCTGGTGAGGATCCCCCGCTAATTTTGCTTGGTACTGGTGTATTTTTTCGCGATAGGCGTTTTGTAGGCACTAAGACACTCTCAGTTTCCTCTTTTCCTCTCATATAGTCGTCTTCATCGTCATCGTCACCTTTGAAAACTGGATGAATATATGCACTCTGAAGGTAGGCTTTCACATTGAAGTTTGGTTCCCTTGATCGTTCCAGGGTATCTTTCATCATTGCTTCCTGAAAACCAGAGTTCAAGACAAGATTAGTAGTCTGCAGCTTTTGAGTCATTTTGCTCTAACCTGAGTAAACTTCTTCATCAGAACATCAATTAATCAAATAGCTTGAATTCACTCGAAAAGCATCATGATAGAGAAACTAAATTTCTTGATAGTATCAACCAACCGCCCAGAATCAGTCAAAAATAAAAAAAAGTAATCTGAGTTTGTAATGAACATTTTTTGTACCAAATGCTAGCATAAAGCAACTCTATCTTGACATATGTGAAAATAAATTCATAATTGCATGTAAGAATTTACCAGTATAATGCAGGCAAATCAATCGAGAGCAAACAAGTACAGAAAAATCAACACGGAACAAAAAGCATCAACTCCACAATATGCACACACCAACACACCTCTAATGGATATTTGACAAATGCTGATTTGTAGCGTCCTTCGCAGAACATATGGAACCATATAGTGAGTACAGGAAGAGCAATGAGAAATGGAGTTGACTGCGAAGCTCGTTTTGTACTCATCAGTCCCATCAGAGCCAGCTGTGAAATTACTAATGCAGCAATAACACGCCCATGGACATCAGGCCAGAATGCTGCACCACTTTCATACTCTTGGTTGTAAACATTTATGATCTGCATAGGAGTAAACATAAGAAAAAGATGAATACACGTGACCAAGGAAAAAGCATATTATAGAGCTACCAATAACCTTTTCAATTGTACGGAATCCTGGCATTGCACATCTTCTAAGTTGGATTAAACTGCAGGGTTTTAATCATTTAATTGACACAAGACATTAAGCATACACAATAGAATTGTCCTTAGATTGAACATCATATAACCAACAGTATCGAATATTTACCTGATGACGGAACACCACAAAGGCAAAGGCGAAGAAAATAATTATGAATGGAAGGAGAGCAGGTGTCACGGTTGCATACACAAGACCTAGCAGAAAATATAACTGTATACGGGGTTCGCCAGTGTCAAAGCCAAGACTGCCAGGATCCATCGCCTCTTCCCTGTCTTTTTCGGTCTTCACCAAAAAGAAATTCTTCAAGTGGTAGATTATAAGTGGTTTCAACATTAAAACTTCCCCAGCTATACCAGCCCATCCGTCAACCATTATATAGGTTATGAAGAAAGTTGCTTTCATTGGAACAGCTACACCAATTGTTTTAGGAATTCTGCCACATGCATAAATGAAGAAATGAGCAAATAAACAACATATATATTATATAAGACACTTAACGGAAGTTGTAGATGAGAAAATGAAAAACATATTAAAGTAGACCCTATGAGCTTCTTCTCAGGAAAGGGAAGAAACCATAAATAAACAGTCTATCAACTCAGTCTGGAATTGTAGATCAATGAAAAGTGAGATAAAAATAAATTATTGATGGGAGGATAAAAGAACTTACAGTAAATAAAATATAAGTAATCAGGCATCCTCTGAAGGCACATGCCATGAACACACTTTCACATATAGAGAAAAACATTCCAACTAAGCATTAAAACTACTGAAAATCTTTGGCTCTTACAGTATATAGTACCACTCATGCTAATGCAATCAAATTCCCTTAAATATGCATACACCCTAATAAAGAAATACTGAAGAAAATAAATATTTAATAAATATGCGAGAGTAACATACTCGTTAGCAGACTGCTTAATAAAAGAATTTAGCTGTTCAAATGCAGCCCCAGTGAGTATGCTCCCAAGGAATACATTGATAATGAGGAAAATATAGTATCTCGTTGCTGATCTCCTTTCCAAAGATGATAGAGACACGAAGCCTTCAAATTTAGACATGAACATCAATATTGTTGGCAGGAACATAAGGAAGAGCTTCAACGCAATTCCAGGAAGAAAACCTTGGATAACAGATTTGATAAATTTTCTGCATAATAAATAAAGAAACAATTAGTAATTTCTAACAAAGAAATCTTGAAACTAAGTTAGAAGGCACTGTGATGAAAGAAAGAAAACTTACATTTCAATAACAGGCTTCAGAAAAGGGGCTCTTTTCTCAATTCCCTCAATACTTGCTAGAGCTTGTACAGATGCAATGGGTATCATGAAAAAGAACGTAAGGAAAAAGAATGCAACTGCAATTATTAGCCTCCTAACTGAGAGTGACACGTATGGAATGGATAAGTTTTGCCAATATACATCCCGTGGCTCCGGAGCCCACTCTGTTAACCACAAAGTCGGATTTCTTGATTGTTGAGTTTGTGCACAAACAGCTGCACCCCATCGAGTCTTGAATGAAACAAATGCTGCTGGCATGATAGACTTTGGATCATTTAAAACCTTTTCCCTCTCTTCTTCTATCTGAACAATACCAGAACGATCCATGACCCAAGTTTGTATTTGGTGATGCAAATAGTATTTGGTAAGAATACACATCATCTCTAACTCAATTGAGTAAGCCTAAAACTAACTAATAAACTTCATGGACTTGATTTTTTAAAAAAGAGGTTGCCAGATTTATATGCTTAAAAATGACTAATATAACAAAAGGTTCAAACTTTTTGAAGATCAGGGAATTTAGATAAGAAATTGAAGCTCCGGGCTTACTTCTTTTGTCAGTTTCCAAATCTCTGATGTTTGATGATCAATTGCATCCACTTTTTCCCCACAAAGCCCAAGGAAACCAGTCTGAAACATCAAAGAACCATGAAAGTTGAGGTCAAAACTGAAAATTGGGCTTATGCAAAAGTAATAAGCAGTAGATTTAAACATGAGGCAGTAACTTCTTAATTATATCAGATTGCGTTTTGAGAACTACCTTCTTCTGAGGCCTCTGCAATTGATTCCTGGAGTACTTGAGTTGGTAGTAGTCAAGCCAGTTCTGCTTTGTTTTCTTCTTCTTGACCAAGCTGGCTAGTTTGTTTGCATTGCGCACCACCTGCATTAAAAATTTTATAAGACAAAGATTTACAAATTCAAGTACAAACTATCCTAGAATTTCAGGAGCATAAGAAAGTGCAAGGATTTATATAAATATTCCAACAAGTAAATAGTCCATTTAAAGCAACTCAATAGATCATGTGTGACACACATGTTGCCTCCTCAGGATACACATGTTGCCTCCTCAGCCAAGAAACCCTTTTCCCTATTCCTTGCTATTTAACCCAAGTAATGAAAAGCTAGAATGAGCTGCAATACTCACCTAATCAAGAAACTAGTAAGTGTTCTTAATGTGCAATAAAATTCCACATATCACCTCAAAAATATAACACATGATAACACATAGAGGTGGATATTCTTAGTTCAACAAATAAAAAATCCTAGTATTTCTTTTTTTTATCATTTTCCCGTGTCAGAAGACAAGAAATGCAAAGCAGTTTATTTGTGCAATTCTCTGTTAAATGGTTATTTAGAAAGAATGAAGTCTCTATTTCCTACAGGGAATGTCACACTGTTACACAGCCATAAATAGAAACAAGGAAATGTTGGCACTTAAAGCATTCAAACTTAAGGTTTACAACATTCCAAATCTGACAAACAACTCCTGGAACAACACTTTTTCAATTCAATGTCAATTCTGGGATAAAAATTGACACTTAACACAATTAACCTTTAAGATATGCAATAAACCATCAAAACCACCAGAGATAAAATTAGGACAAGAGCTTGAAAAGAATCAGTAATTGCTGAGGGGAGCAGTTTACTTATGGAAGTGGCAAGCATGTGCACATAAGGAAAAGCTATGATCAAATGCATACAAATGAATCCCCCATAATGTTACCAAAAATCAGTGAAGATATATAATTTGTCAAGTACCAGTACCACTCATTGATCCATATGATGCCCACCACAGACATTCTAACAAATAGTTTTCTATATTTTGCACAACAGAATGATGCGGACTATTCCATGATATCATCAATCAAATTCAGTGCTTTCTACCAAAGATTATTTACAATATAAATTCTGTTTGAGCAGGAACATACCTGATGAGTGAGATAATGATCTGGATGATTCACTAGAAAAAAGTGCTCCACAAGCTCACTGACAGTTTCATCTGGATCTGGAGGTACGTTCCTAACAAGCACCTGTGAAGAGTAAACTCAATGATACAAGGTTCTTGAATAGGAGAGGATAGAGAAAAATGGGTAGGTTAGAATTTGTACTGCAACGTCAGGCAAGATGAAATTGACTGTTAGACAAACAAACTCTGCCCAACCTTTTGAGGTCTAACAACCCCTTCCCATTTTGAAAATATTTCACAACTTGCATTTATTTTTTAAAATGGAAATAGAGGAACAAGCACAAGATTGAGGAAAAAAGTTTTAAAAAGAATAAATCAATATGGAAAATAGTTCATCTTACTGTGAATTGATCTGGACGACGACTTTCTGAGGAAAGAAATTGCAACCTCATTGAAGCAACTTTCTCATACTCCCTTAGTAACACGTAGCATGTCCAGAAAGTGAAGGCATAAGCCATCACTAAATGCGTCCAAAATCTGCAATGCAATTAATATATTATTGGGGTACACTGAAAAAGAAAATACAAGACAACACATCATTGTCTTATGAAAAAAACAATTATTATTATTATTATTTTTTTGATAAATGAGCAATTAATACACATTCTACAGATACAGAATAATTTATTCCTATAGATATCCATACAGTCATTATGCTAAGACAACATGGTAAAAGAATTGTGATCAATATATCTGAGTGCATCAATAATTCATCAACACTAGGAGATGACAAGGTAGAAGAATTTAGTAACGAAGGATTGCTTCATACCTTTGTGATTTAAGTGGTATATTGGAAATTGAAAGCTTGTCGATGTCACTAGCAGTCACATTAGACACCAGCTGGGCTACCTTTAGAGTATCATTGGTGTAATTGACTGGTACCAGGATAGCCCACGCAAGGAATGCTATAGGCACAAAAATTTTAAGCCTGCAAAAGTAACAAAAAGGTGCTCAGCGTATAACAACAAATGACAAACATTTTTAGAAACATATAGTTGTGAGAAGATGTTCAAAGGATAATAACAATATTTAGCCACACTTCCTTTCTAAAACCAACCCCATCATACTAAATCTCACCACCATTCTGAAACAGAAGCTTGACTAGACACATTAAAGCAAATATGCATATATCCATCTAGCAATAGAGGTATGACACGGTACAAACATACCCTTCGATTAACAAATAAACATAGGATAGAAATATGAACAAACAGAAATATTAACATAGACCAGTACAACAGCATTACCCCATCAAGTAAATGCGCAAGTAAACCGCAGAATCCAATCCTGCATGATCAACAAGCTCACGCTCTGGCATTTTAAGTGCTTCCGGCATCCAATTCAAAAACCGGATATATGATCTAAAGTCTAAATTCACAATCCTCCGAACAAACGCCCCTGAGCGCGAGGGACTGCTTCTTAAGCCCTTAAGATACCATTTTGGAAAGTAAACCCTATCATTGAAAGGTTGTAGCCTCAAAATTGCAAATGCCAATAGGAAAAGGAATGCACTCAGCAGATTTATAGCTGCCGAAACTGCTATATCTCCGAGCGTTGCCATTTTTGCCTTCACAAAAAACCAAAACAAAAAACCTTATCAATTACTTAACAAAACAGGAAACAAAAACCTTCTCAAAAACATAAAAAATCAACAACTTTTCAAGCAAATTTCAACACATAAAAAATTCAACTACTATATTTAACATCCAACAATTCCTTCTAGCGAAAAACACCCCTTTACATAAAAAGTGAAACAACTTTCCAAGTAGAATCTCAAAAAAATCATCTTTTTTTATACTAACAAAGCAAACCAGTCAAAATTAAACCAATCCTAAACAAACATGAAATTAATCTCCAAATTCAACAACTCTTTCCATCTCGGTCACAAATTTAACAACTATTTCACACACCAGAACCCAAAAAATAAAAATAAAAAAACAGGAAAAAAGAAATATCAACACAAAAAGTAAACAAGTAGAGCTAAAAAAAAAAACCATACTTTGCTTAAGATTAACCAACTTCTTCCCTTGTCTCCAATGCTATATTGACCTCTCAATCTTCAAAAAAGCTGAGAAAGTTGAACTAAGAAGTATTTGGATAACTTTTTAGCCTAATCCAAGTTAACAGCATTATTCCTCTTCTTTTCAGAGGATAAGTAGCTAGCACGCTACAATACACGCCTTCAAGAAGTAATTATTACTATTACAATAAACAAAGATAATAGAAGGTAAGGTCCAAAAATAGGAATATATAGCAGAAGAAGAGTAAAGAGATGAAGTCACAGTAAAGAAAAATGAAAATTGACAGTGAAATTTTCCCCTTCTGGCGGTGCCGATGTTAACGTTTTCGATTTGAGGCTATCTTTCTTGATAGCATTAGTAAAGTAGTGGGCTCTCTCTTTCAGCTCTATTTAAGATATGACAGTCACAAGTTGCAACTCATTCCATAATTTGTCACGTATGTTTCATTTCAGTCCTTAAACTACTGTTTTTTTGTATTTCTACCATCCAACGGTCCAATTTTCTCCCATCACGTGGCTGGTTTGTGGCGTCCCACTACTGTCCCATCACCATATGGCAACAAAAAACCTGTTTCGTAGATTTGTTTTTTTTTTTTGGCACATTCAGACCACATCAAGAAACAAAAATCTGTGTTTTTTATTTTAATTTTTTTATTGATTTCAATGTATTGATATATCTTTTGGTTGTCCGAATCCACCGTGAAATTCTGCATTATCATTTTAGACAACAATCGGTGTGGTCAATTCTTGTTTTATCTTTTTTTTTTTTTCAATTTTATTTTATGTAAAAAATATTGCGAATATCATCTACATTTCGTCTTCAAAATCTTTTCATTGAATATGCCGATTAACATGAAGTATAGTTGTACAAACCAATATTTAGAAATTCACAAAAAATCTACATTTTGTCTTTGATGTTTGAAGAGAGCCATTCATTGCCACAAAAATCCAGAACATGATTTCTTGCCAGAAGTTTCACCTGGTCCTTCTTCCTTTGCCATCCTCTACAGAACAAACTTCGCTATCTTGACTCGTTTAATTTACACCATCACCAGTGTCTCATGGCAATGGATCGTGCCGAATGTATAGCGAAAGGCGTAGTCATGCACATGTCATATTTACCGATTTCGGTTTTCATGGCTCTCCATTTTTAACTGCCTCCGGTGAGGATCCACCGCTGATTCTGCTTGGCACTGGTGTATTTTTTCGCGATTGGCGTTTTGTAGGCACTAAGACACTCTCGGTTTCTGCCTTTCCTCTCATATTGTCGTCTTCGTCGTCGTCGTCGTCAACTTTGAAAATTGGATGAACATATGCTCCCTGAAGGTAGGCTTTCAAATTAAAGTTTGGTTCCCTTGTTCTTTCCAGGGTATCTTTCATCATTGCTTCCTGAAAACCAGAGGTCAAGACAAGATTAGTTGTCTGCAGCTTTTGAGTCATTTTGCTCTAACCTAAGTAAACTCTTCATCAGAACATCAATTGATGAAATGGCTTATATTCACTTGAAAAGCATCATGATAGAGACTATATTTCTTGATAGTATCCAACCAACTGCCCAGAATTAGTCAAACATAAAAAAAAAAAAAAAAAAAAAGTAAGCTGAGTTTGTAATTAACATTTTTTGTACCAAATGGCATTAAGCAAATCTATCTTGACATATGCTAAAATAAATTCATAATTGCATATAAGAACATATCAGTATTATGCAGGCAAATCAATCTAAGAGCAAACAAGTACAGAAAAATCAAGACAGAACGAAAAGCAGCGACTCCACAATATGCACACACCAACACACCTCTAATGGATATTTGACAAATGCTGATTTGTAGCGTCCTTCGTAGATCCTATGGAACCATATAGTGAGTACAGGAAGAGCAACGAGAAATGGTGTTGACTGCGCAGCTTGTTTTGTACTCATCAGTCCCATCAAAGCCAGCTGCGAAATTACTAATGCAGTAATGACACGCACATGGACATCAGGCCAGAATGCTGCACCACTTTCATACGCTTGGTTGTAAACATTTATGATCTACATAGGTGCACACAAAGGAAAAATATGAATATACATGACCCAGGAAAAAGCTAATAATTGTGCAATAGGATTGTCCTTAGAATGAACATCAGTCATTATTAAGCATGCGCAATAGGATCCTCCTTAAAATGAACATCATATAACCAAAAGTATTGAATGTTTACCTGATGACGGAACACTACATAGGCGAAGGCGAAGAAAATAATTATGAATGGAAGGAGAACAGGTGTCACTGTTGCGTATACAAGACCTAGCAGAAAATATAATTGTATACGGGGTTCGCCAGAGTGAAACCCAAGACTGCCAGGATCCATAGCCTCTTCCCTGTCTTTTTCAGTCTTCACCAACAAGAAATTCTTCAAGTGGTAGATTATCAGTGGTTTCAACATTAAAACTTCTCCAGCAATTCCAGCCCATCCGTCAACCATTATATAGGTTATGAAGAAAGTTGCTTTCATTGGAACAGCTACACCAATTGTTTTAGGAATTCTGCCACATGCATAAATGAAGAAATAAGCAAACAAAAAAAAAAAGCATATATATATATATAACACTTAAATGGAAGATGTAGAAAACAAAATGCAAAAAAATATTAATGTAGACCCTATGAGCTTCGTCTCAGGAAGGGGAAGAAACCATGAATAAACAGTCTATCAACTCAGTCTGGAATTCTAGATCAATGAAAAGTGAGATAAAAAAAAATTATTGAAGGGAGGATAAAAAAAAATTACAGTAAATAAAATATAAGCAATTGGGCATCCTCTGAAGGCACATGCCATGAACACACTTTCACACAGAGAAAAAAATTCCAACTAAGCATTAAAACTACCGACAGTCTTTGGCTCTTACACTATATAGTACTGCTCAAGCTAATGCAATCAAATTCCCTTAAATATGCACACACACTAATAAAGAAAATACTGAAGAAAATATTTAATAAATACGTGAGAGTAACTTACTCGTTAGCAGACTGCTTAATAAAAGAATTTAGCTGTTCAAATGCGGCCCCAGTGAGTATGCTCCCAAGGAATACATTGATAATGAGGAAAATATAGTATCTCGTTGCTGATCTCCTTTCCAAAGATGATCGAGATGTGAAGCCTTCAAATTTAGACATGATCATCAATATTGTTGGAAGGAAGATGAGGAAGAGCTTCAATACAATTCCAGGAAGAAAACCTTGGATAACAGATTTGATAAATTTTCTGCAAAATGAATAAAGAAACAATTAGTAATTTCTGACAAAGAAATCTTGCAACTAAGTTAGAAGGCACGGTGATGAAAGAAAGAAAACTTACTTTTCAATAACGGCCTTAAGAAAAGGGGCTTTTTTCTCAATTCCCTCAATACTTGCTAGAGCTTGCACAGATGCAATAGGTATCATGAAAAAGAAGGTAAGGAAAAAGAATGCAACTCCAATTACCAGCCTCCTAACTGAGAGTGACACGTATGGAATGGCTAAATTTTGCCAATATACATCGCGCGGCTCTGGAGCCCACTCCGTTAACCACAAAGTCGGATTTCTTGATTGTTGAGTTTGTGCACAAACAGCTGCACCCCATCGAGTCTTGAATGAAACAAATGCTGCCGGCATGATAGACTTTGGATCATTTAATACCTTTTCCCTCTCTTCTCCTATCTGAACAATACCGGAACGATCCATGACCCAAGTTAGAATGGTGATGTAAATAGTATCTGGTAAGAATGTACAGCATCTCTAACTCATTTGAGTGAGCCTCAAACTAACTAATAAACTTCATGGACTTGCTTTTTTGAAAAAGAGGTTGCCAGATTTATATGCTTAAAATGACTAATAAAACAAGAGGTTCAACCTTTTGAAGATCAGGAAATTTAGGTAAGAAATTGAAGCTACGGGCTTACTTCTTTTGACAGTTTCTCAATCTCTGATATGTGATAATCGATTGCATCCACTTTTTGCCCCCAAAGCCCAAGGAAACCAGTCTGAAACATCAGAGAATCGTAAAAGTGGAGGTCAAAACTGAAAATTGGGTTTAGTCAAAATTAATGGGCAGTAGATTTGGACATGAGGCAGTAACTTCTTAAGTCGTATCAGATTGCATTTTGAGAACTACCTTCATCTGAGGCCTCTGCAATTGATTCCTGGAGTACTTGAGTTGGTAGTAGTCAAGCCAGTTCTGCTTTTTCTTCTTCTTCTTGACCAAGCTGGCTAGTTTGTTTGCATTGCACACAACCTGCATTAAAATTTTCATAAGACAAAGATTTACAAATTCAAGGACAAACTATCCTAGAACTTCAGGTGCATAAGAAAGTGCAAGGATTTATATAAATATTCCAACAAGTAAATAGTAAACATGTTGCCTCCTCGTTTTTCCCTATCCCTTGCTATTTAGCCCAAATAATGAAAAGCTTAGATGAGCTGCAACACTCACTTAATCAAGAAAATAGTAAGTGTTTTTTTATGCGCAATAACACATTCCACAAATCACCCCAGCAATACAACATATGATAACACACAGAGGTTCACAATCTTAGTTCAACAAATAAAAAATCCAAGTATATCTTTTTTTATCATTTTGCTGTGTCGAAAGACAAGAAATGCAAAGTAGTTTATTGGTGCAATTCTCTGTTAAATGTTTATCTAGAAAGAATGAAGTCTCTATTTCCTACAGGGACTTCTAACAAATGTTTCTCTATGACGTTGACTATTCCATGATATCATCAATCAAATTCATTGCTTTCTACCAAAGATTATTTACAATATAAATTCTGTTTGAGCAGCAAGATACCTGATGGGTGAGATAATGATCTGGATGATTCACTAGAAAAAAGTGCTCCACAAGCTCACTGACAGTTTCATCTGGATCTGGAGGCACGTTCCTAACAAGCACCTGTGAAGATTAAACTAAATGATACAAGGTTCTTGAATAGGAGAGGATAGAGAAAAATTGGTAGGCTAGAATTTGTACTGCAACGTCAGGCAAGATGAAAATGACTGTTAGACAAACAAACTCTGCCCAACCTTTTGAGGTCTAACAACCCCTGCCCATTTTGAAAATATTTCACGACTGGCATTTATTTTTTATAATGGAAATAGAGGAACAAGCACAAGATTGAGGAAAAAAGTTATAAAAAGAATAAATCAATAAGGAAAATAGTTCATCTTACTGTGAATTGATCTGGACGACGACTTTCTGAAGAAAGAAATTGCAACCTCAAGGAAGCAACTTTCTCATACTCCCTTAGTAACACGTAGCACGTCCAGAAAGTGAAGGCATAAGCCATCACTAAATGCGTCCAAAATCTGCAACGCAATTCATATAAATATTGGGGTACACTGAAAAAGAAATTACAGGACACAACACGATTGTCTTATGGAAAAAGCAATTACTCTTGTTTTTTGATAAATGAGCAATTAATAAACATTCTACAGATATCCGTAAAGGGTCATTATGCTAGATAACATAGTAAAGGAATTGTGATCGATATATCTGAATACATCAATGAAGGATGGCTTCTTACCTTTGTGATTGAAGCGGTATATTGGAAATTGAAAGCTTGTCGATGTTACTAGCAGTCACATTAGACACCAGCTCGGCTACCTCTAAAACATTATTGGTGTAATTAACTGGTATCAGGATAGCCCAGGCAAGGAATGTTATAGGCACAAAAATTTTGAGTCTGCATAAGAAACAAAAAAGAACTTAGCGTAAGCTAACAGATAGACAACTATTTTCAGAAACATATAGTTGCGAGAAGATGTTCAAAGGATACTAACAATATTTAGCCAAACTTCCTTTTTAAAACCAGCTCCAACACACTAAAACTCACTACCATTTGGAAAGAGAAGTTTGACCAGACACCATTAAAGCACATATGCATATATCCATCTAGCAATAGAGGTATGACATGGTAAAGCACATACCTTTTGATCATTAAATAAGCATAGGAATGGAAAGATAAACGAACAGAAACGTTAACATAGACCAGTACAACAGCATTACCCCATCAAGTAAATGCGCAAGTAAACTGCAGAATCCAATCCTGCGTGATCGATAAGCTCAGGCTCTGGCATTTTAAGTGCTTCAGGCATCCAGTTCAAAAACCGGGCATATGATCTAAAGTCTAAGTTCACAATCCTCCGAACAAACGCTCCCGAGTGCGAGGGACTGCTTCTTAAGCCCATAAGATACCATTTTGGAAAGTAAACCCTATCGTTGAAAGGTTGTAGCCTCAAAATGGCAAATGCCAATAGGAAAACGAATGCACTCAGTAGATTTATAGCTGCCGAAACCGATATATCTGCAAGCGTTGCCATTTTTACCTTCACAAAAAACCAAAACAAAAACCTTATCAATTACATAACAAAAAAGGAAACAAAAACCATATCAAAAACATAAAGAATCAACAACTTTTCAACAAAATTTCAACACATATAAGAAATTCAAACTCTATATTTGACATCCAACAATTCCTTTTAGTGAAAAACACCCTTTTAGAAAAAAAGTTGACAACTTTCCAATTAAAATCTCAAAAAGACAATCTTTTTCATACTTACAAAGCAAATCAGTCAAAATTAAACCAATCCAAATCAAACATGAAATTAATATCCAAATGCAACAACTCTTTCCATCTGCGTCACAAATTTAACAACTATATCACACACCAGAACCCAAAAAACATATTCAAAGAACAAAAAAAATATCAACACAACAAAAGGTAAACAAAAAGAGGTAAAAACACATACTTTGCTTTCAATTAACCAACTTCTTTCCTTATCTCCAATGCTATATTGACCTCTCAATCTTCAAAAAAGCTGAGAAAGTTGGAACTAAGAAGTATTTGGATAACTTTTTAGCTTAATCCAAGTTTACAGCATTATTCCTCTTCTTTTGAGAGTATAAGCAGCTAGCACGCTCCCATACACGCCTTCAAGAAGTAATTATTATTATAATAAATGAAGATAATAAAAGGTAAGGTTCAAAAATGGGAATATATAGCAGAAGAAGATGAAGATGATGAAGAAGACAGATTAAGGTTCAAAAATGGGAATATATAACAGGAGAAGATGATGAAGAAGACAGAGTAAAGCAAAATAGACAATGGACAACGAAAATTTCCACTTCAGGTTGTTTTGGTGTCAACGATTTCGATTCGAGGCTACTTATAGAATTAATAAAGTTTTGCTTTCATTTTCAGCTCGACTCAGGAAATAAGAGTTACAGCTCAGTACTGAGTTTATCAAGGCTTTTCATTTCAGTCCATAACTACTGATTTTTGTACTTTTACCATCCAACGGTCCAAGTTTCTCCCGTCAAATTTTGATGTGCCTGGTTTGTGACCTTCCCATCACCATATGCTAACTTTTTTTTTTTTCCGAATACCAAGTGGAAGTAGCAATTTTTTAATCTTGAAAAGAGCTTTATGTCATGCATTAACAGTATTTTGGAATAAAAAAATAAAATATTTATGAGAAAAAAGGAAGACAAGATAGTTAAGAGAGAAAGATCTTTAAAGGGTAGATCTATTCTTTTTAGATTATTTGGGATGGAAGAAACACATGAGAGTATTAAAAGAGAAAAAAAAAAACAATTATAGTAGGTTTTGAATTCTAAATAATTAGTACCATCAAAAAGAAATAAATAATTTAAGATGGATGATTTAGAGAAAGGGATTTAGTTGTTTAAGTAAGTGATTTTGAATTCAAATATTTGTATATGAAAAAAAAAATTTCGGATAAGTTGTTCTCGTTTTATACGCCTAACAAAATAATAATAAATAACGAACAATTAGTCTGAATATTTGGATTTGAGATATGAAAGATCAAAAAAACAAAAAGAATATTGTTGGATCAGTTAGATTATTGTTTTTTTTAGTTAAACAAAGATTTAAAACTCAAATAAAATTAATTAATAAGTTTTAGTTTCTATAAAATGAAATAAATTTTTAAAAATAATTTTTTTCATGTTATAGAACTATGAATCAATTGAATTTTGGTGCTCAAAATTTAATCACATCTCAAGCTCTTAAAAATTGACCAAATTCACTAGTGTTTCTTTTTTGAACTTGATTGTTAGTTTAATGACCATTGTATGCTAAAATTGCAGGAAGTTAAAATTAGGGGACTTAAATGAAATTTTAGAGAGAAACAAAGGACAACTTAATTAAGACAAATAGTATTATTTTATCTCTTACATAGAAGCGTCTTCGGAGATGTCGGCAAGTTGCCAGGTGGTATTTCTAACGGCTACTTTGTGGATTTTGAGCGAAAAAGTTCATATCCTTTCACGCGCTTCTTTGAAGGTGTTTTTCACGATCCAATCAAAATGGTGATTAGTGGGATTGGTAAGATAATGGAAGGGAGGTTGTGTATTTGATCACCCTACTTTGAATTTTATTTCATTTTAGTCTTTGTACTGTCTTTTGCTTTAATATAACCCCTGAACTTCATATTTATGGAATCATTCAATTTCTCAATCATCTGTCACTATAGATCATCATAGCTAAAAGATTTGAAAAAAAACATCACGTCTTAGTAAAATAATATTATGTGAAAAAATCTTTTTATATGTTCATAGATATCATAATATAATATGAACATATGTTGGTAGTATTAATTGTATTTTTAAATAAATTTTTTCTGTTACAATTTTTTTATTGCCATTTTTTTCTTTTTAATTACTCTTTTTTATCTAAGATTTTTTTTTTAAACATATGTCAACAAATAATAACGACATCTATATGCAATAATTTTTTTTACCTAATCTTAATTATATAAAATTATTTTCCTTATTATTTTGATACAATGTATATAATTAAAAACAAATAGTCACAACTAATTTAAAAAAAAATTCAATTAATTAAAAAAAATGTAAAATTGATTGCAGAACCGTTCCTCTTGCCATGTAAAAAGCAAATGACTGAAAAAATTGGCATAAGAACTATTTTCTTAAAATTCATGGCCATCTTGACAATATGAGCCTATTTCCAACCACAATTAAACTTCGGGAGCAAAAATGACAGATTAGTACAAAACAGAGAATACACTCAACATAAGGATGATACTAAAATTAAAAATTGTAATAGAACCAAATTAAAATATAATTGAAATTATAAGGACCAAATGCACCCTCATGTGACAATATTGATGGAGTGCTGCGCGGATAAAGTGTGAATTGCGTGTGTGCTTCGAGATTAGGGAGACAGCCAGCGGTGAGTTGGGGATGACGGCCTTTGGAATTTAGTAAATGCTGTCTTAATACGATTACAACCGTTTTACTATGCATCGATTTTGACCCAATTTATTATTATTTTTTTAATATTTTTTGTGTCTACACAATTATTTTATTTTAATTTGCACTTGCGCTTGAGTAAACTATAAACTAGTTATTCTATTTTTTAAAAAAATAAAACAAAAAGGCTTTTTCAGTTTTAAAATTAATTAATTAATTAGTTTCAATATTTTTAAAATTATTTATAACTTAATATTTTTTGTTTTTTTCAGTTATTTTTTAATACATAGAAAAATAAAAAATAAATATAAAAATATAACAATATTGATGAGAAAATAATATATTTTAGAAATAAAATAATATTAAATTAATTATTATCATCACTTGTTAAGAGACTGATTAATTATTTTTTTTAAATAAGAGAATATTTAATTTATTTTGCAAAACTAAAGAGAGTAATAAATTTTTTTTTTTTTTTTGCAGCTAATGATGTTTTGGGATTTTTGGTGTACTGTGAAAGAGTTTGTATTTTTTGTAGAGTTAAAAAGAGGCAATTGAAGTTAAAATTATAAATTTTATAAGATTCCTTTTGATCATTGAATTGAAAGGTTTTTTATTTTTTTAGAAATAGGGTCGGGGTGTGTGTCAAATGAAAGAAACACTACTTATTCATTTACTCTAAAATATATATATATATATATATATATATATATATATATATATATATATATATACATGTAAATTATAAATTAGCTCCTCTATTTTTTAGGAAAAAAAAACTCACCTGTTGCAAAAATTAATATAATATTATTTTATTTCATAAAATATATTTTTTCATCAATTCTTTCATTTTTTTTTATTTTTATCTTTTAAAACAAAAAATAAAAATAAATTGAAAAGGAGAAAAAGTGATTGAGTTACAAGAAAAATTTAAAATTTAAAGATTAAATAATTAGTTTTTAAAATAAGAGGGATTGATTAATTTTTAAAAAAAACTAATGGACTAATTTATAATTTACTTTAATCGTGTATTTGATTTAATGTATGTCAGCTATTTGACTGTGATGATTAAATTTGTGACTTGTGAATTATGAATTTTGAATAATATTGAGAATGGTAATTTAAAATAGGGTCTTTTTGTCGGGTTGGCAGATTACAAGTCAAAATTTGAGGATTAGGCCGAAAACAACTTTGATTTTTTCAAACCAAAAAGACAAATGAAATTCAAGGTGTAAAAGTTTAGGAGATATTTCTATTACTAAATTTATAGACCTCGTACGTTAAGGTACATTTAAAGTATCATACACATACGAGCATGTTAGTATGCATGCTCATGTACTCACACGTGTTTATATATATATATATATATATATATATATATATATATATATATATATTTGTCATTTTTCAATTTGTTGTTAAATTCTTAATTGAATCAATTTATTCTTAAATATATGTGTGTTATAAAATAATGAATTTCCATATGAATATCTATCTATTTTTCATATCCCCACTACCCATGATCCTTAATGTGATTTAATTCATCATTCAATATGAGAAATTGCAAGGGTGATGCAATTGATGTACTTTTAATTATTCATAGTCCATTCCAATTCTCATCTCAATTTTGAGGCCTATAAATAGGCTTGATTATTCATTTGTTGATGTACAAGTTTCCTAGAAAGAATAAGAGAAACTTTGAAGTTCTTATCACTTATATTCATATTATAGTGATTTCATTTTCTTGTCATCCTTTTCTTCAATTCTCCTATTATTTCTATTTATTTTATAACAATGTGAATTTTATAATCTATTATTTTGTTAAAATTTTTTAATCATTTGTCGAATTATTCATATGATTTATATATAATTAATTTTTATTTTCAAAATACTCTTACAATCCAATCAAATAAAATATTCCTTCGCAAATTAAGTGATTTATTATGATAGTTTAACTTAAAAATATTATCGAACTATTAGGCACTAACGTATATTAAAGATAAAATTATTTCAATTCGAGATATAAAAACAGATTAAGAATTATTTTATTATATAAGAATATATCGAAGCATTAACTTTATATATGTATGGTTAATTTAATTAGGGAATGTAATATGATTAATTCTATATGGTCACCCAATATATTTTTAGGAGGAAAATTATGAAATCTCAATCGAAAATGGAGGTGATGGGAGCACACGATCAAGATGGTGGGCGATCCGTGTATGGTTGGTGTCAGGGAAGGAAAAAAAATGGATTGAAAGCAGAAAGATCATAACTTGTGACTGAATACTGTTCCTACTCATGAATTTTTCATTTAAAAACAGAATTAAATCCCACGTGAGAAGATTCAGTCAAGTAATTGAAGTTTTTTGTTGTTAGAGTGAAGCCAATTATATATTAGTTCTTTTATTTTCAAAAAATGAATTAATTAGTCCTTCTTATTTTTAAAATTAATTATTTAGTCATTTGATCAATATTAATTATATTTAGTTTTATATTATTTTATTTAAAAATATTATTTTTTTTCTTTTCAATTCTTCCGTTTTACTTTTATTTTTTAAAACAAAAAAATAAAATAAATTGAAAAAATGATTAATTAAAAACTTGAAAAAAATGCAGGGACTACATAAATAGTTTTCGAAACAATAATAACTAATTAATTCATTTTTCAAAAATAAAGGGATTATTTTATAATTTACACGTTGGATTTCAATATTCATGTTTTAATTCAATAATTCTTGAGAAAGGGTCCATCATTCTTTGCCGACTAGCCTGCCATGTTGATCTTAAGCATTGTGGACCAAATGTGCCCCCATAGACTGATAATAACTAGCTAGGAAGGCCATTCTTCCAAGGAAAGAAAAAAAAAAAAAGACAGAGGAAAAAGTAGTTAGGAAGTTGATGGGGTGGTTGCAAAATAATAGTAGTGCAAAATAATTTTTATGAATATATTAATACGAGTATATATAGTTTGTTTAAAATTCGAGTATAAAATAATTTAATTTCGATACATAAAAGTTTATTTGAGAAAAAAATTAACCGTCTAAATTAAAGAAAATAGAACAAAAATGTTGAAGTTCAAATAATAGATGAACAAACACAACTAATAAGTTGATTTGTTTTTTTACGTTAGAGTTTTGAGTTTGATAAAAAAGAAATTTTTTGTTCAGATTAAGGAAGAAAGCTTTTAATTTCAATATATAAAAACTTATTCAAACATATCTTTATCATTTTTTTTTAAATTGCTAGTATTAGGTTTATTGGTCTTATATTGCTAATTATTGTTCATAGGGTTTTGCACGTATCAAAACTCGTACAATTTAAATTTTTTTAATTGAGATTCTAATTTTTTTATTTAATTTAAGAGTTATATTATTATATTATTATTATTTCGAACCCTAATATGTTATGTAAGCATACATTGTAAGCTCTAGTTAATGATTGCTTGTCATGTGTTATGGTAGCGGATGATTGAAGTAATGACGTAGTAAGTTGTCATTGACTAAAACACGCATGTGACAAGTTATTATTGCTTAGAGTCTGAAACAAAGATATCATAAAAATAAAGCTGTTAAATTATATATATTTTTTAAGATCTCAGTAAAAAAATTTCTGAATTATACAGAGTAAAATCCATTGTTTATATACGTATATATATGGAACCAACAAACTGTTATCATAGACATTTAAAGCAAGAAGTACGAAGAAAGCAGAGAGGTTTTCAGTTTTATGAAGTACTTTTGTGGCCCATCTCCATTTTTGTTTTTTAGCAACTTGGGGGAACATGTCGTCATTTTTGGCACAATCATTTCATGGAAGGAGTTGGAAACAATGTATCCAAGACTCCACTTGCTTAAAATCATCTCTTAGTAAAAAATGCATGTATAGTGAAACTATATATATATATATATATATATATATATATAATAGTTAGTTTTTGTCAAAAAGAAAAATAACAATTGATTTTTTAAAATTTGAACACCTAATTAAATAAAAAAGATATATAAATTGATGGAGAAAAGCAAAGAAATATATAAATGTAAAAATTATCATATATATTATATAATAGTCAATTTGTGTAAAAACAATAATGATTGATTTTTTAAAATTTTAACACCTAATTAAACACAAAAAAAACATAAATTGATGAAAAAAAATTGATTTTTCAAAATTTTAACACCTAATTAAATAAAAAAAGAACATTAATTGATGAAAAAAAGCAAAGAAAAAAAAACCATGTGTAGAGTATTAGTTAGCGGATTAAAATTTTTATTTTAAAATTTTAGAGATTAAAATAAAACGAATCTGAAAATTTTTAAAAATTAAAGAAAAAAGAACTTAAATTGATGAAAAAAAAAAGCAAAGGGGGAAAAAAATAAAAAAACATGTATAGTGAAACTAAACTAAAAAAAAAAAAAGAAAAAAGAAAACACTTGCTACAGGAATCAGTGAAACTAAAATACTTAAAAAAAAGGAAAAAAAAAAAAAAAAAAACAAACCTTGCTTGTAAAAAGTAGAGGAAAGGCCGGGAGAGGAGAAAAACAAAACACAGTAAAGTGTTTTTGGGGTATTAAGTAAACCCAGAAAAGAAGAACAACCGAAAAAAATAAAGGCAGCCGGAGAAAATCAGAATCATATGCGTCTACCGGGAATCGAACCCCGGCTTTGTTGTTTGGCAACCAATTAACCTAACCGTTTGACTACAAATGCTTTGTTGTAACTTAAATTATTAAATAGTTATATAAACAAATAACAAAGAGGTGAACAGCCAACAGTCAGAACCCCACGTCTTTTAGATATATAGTAACTTGTTCAACCATCATTCTTTGCCAGTATCGACTGCACTTAATATAATATTATTTTACTTCATAAAATATATATTTTTCATCAATTTTTTAATATATTTTTTTCATTTTTTTATCTCTTAAAATAAAAAATAAAAATAAATTGAAAAGGAGAAAAAGTGATTAAGTTACCAAAAATTTTTAAAATTTAGTGTTTCATTATTTAATTTTAAAACAAGAAGGATTAATTTATTTATTTTTTAAAATTGGGTAGACCAATTTATAAGTTACGCTAGCCATGTATTGATTTCATGTGTGTCAGCTATTTGACTGCAATGACTGAATTTGTGATGTGTGAATTATGAATTTTGAAGAATATTGAGAATTAAAAAAAAAAAAAAGAATATTGAGAATCGTAATTTAATATGGTGTCCTTTTTATTGGGCTGAGAGATTACAAGTCAAAACTTGAGGATTAGGCCGAAAACGACTTTAATTTTTTCAAACCAATAACAAATGAAAAAAAGTTTAGGAGATATAATAATAATAATAATAATGTAATTTTTCAATCTATTATTAAATCTTTAATTGAATTAATTTTTTTTTAAATATATGTAAACTTTTTAATATATCATTTTGTCAAGATTTTCGGGTCATCTATCGGAATTATTCATGTGATTTGCATATAGTTATTTTTTATTTTCAAAATACTCTCATGAGCTAATTAAATAAAATATTTTTTATGCGAATTAAGTGATTAATTACGATAGTTTCATTTGAAAATATTGTCAAAAATGTAAATCGGGCACTTATGTATATTAAAGATAAAATTATTTCAATTCGGATATAAAAACAGATCAACAATTATCTTATTATATAAAAATATATTGAGGTATTAACTTTTATATATATATATGTGTGTGTGTGGTTAATATAATTAGTGAATGTAATATACTCACCGGATATTATTTTAGGACAAAAGTTATGAAATCTCAATTGAAAGAGAAAATGGAAGTGATGGGAGCACACGATCAAGATGGTGGGCAATCCGTGTGTGGTTGGTGTCAAGGAGGGAAAAAAAAAAAAAAAGGATAAAAAGCAGAAAGATTATGACTTTTGATTGAATGCTATTCCTACTCATCATTTATTTTTCATTTGAAAACAGAATTAAATCCCACGTGAGAAGATTCAGCCAGGCAATTAAAGTTTTTGTTTTTGGATTGGAGTCGATTATATATTAGTTCTTTATTTTCAAAAAATGAATTAATTAATCTTTCTTATTTTAAAAATTAATTATTTAGTCATTTGATCAATATTAATTATGTTTAATTTTATATTATTTTATTTTTTAAAAAATATCATTGTTTTTTTCTTTTCAATTCTTCTACTTTTTACTTTTTTCCTTTTTTAAAATAAAATAAATTGAAAAAATGATTAATTAAAAATTTGAAAAAAAATACAGGAGCTACATAATTAGTTTTTGAAACAATAACAACTAATTAATTCTTTTTTCAAAACTAGAGGGACTATTTTATCATTCTTTGCCGACTAGCCTGCCATGTAGATCTTAAGCATTGTGGACCAAATGGGCCCCCATAGATTGATAATAACTAGCTGCGAAGGCCATTCTTCCAAGTAAAAAAAAAAAAAAAAAAACAGAGAAAAGTAGGTAGGAAGTTGATGCGGTAGTTGCAACACTGTTGTAAGAGATAATGTTATTAGTATTGGAACCTTTAAGGTGATTACGATGGATTGTGCAAAATAATTTTTATGAACAAACACAACTAACAAGTTGATTTGCTTTTTCACGTTAGAGTTTTGAGTTTCTGATAAAAAAAAAGGGTTTTTTTTTGGTTCAGATTAAGAATGAAATCTTTTAATTTTGATATACAAAAACTTATTCGAAAATATCTTTATCGTATTTTTTAAAAAAAATTTGTTACTATTAGTTTTATTGGTCTTATATTACTAGTTATTGTTTATAGGATTTTACATATATCGAGATCTTATATAATTTAATTTTTTTGAATTGAGATCCTAAATTTTTTTGTTTAATTTAATAGTTCAACTCTTGTGTTGTTGTTTCAAAATCTAATATGTCACATAAGCATATTTGATAAGTTTTAGTTAATGACAACTTGTCATGTGTTATAGTTGACTCAAATTAAATGATTGAATTTAGCGACATGATAAGTTGTTATTGACTAGAACTGTATCAAATGTTTAATTATAATTGACTAAGGTCTAAAACTACAATAACTTAAGAATAAAACTCTTAAATTAAATTAAAAAAATTAATAAAAATCTTAATAAAAAATATAAATTATATGAAATCTCGATATACATATATATATATCATATATATATATATATATATATATAATCCATTGTTAATATATATATAGCTGAACCAATGTTAGCATAGACATTTACAGCAAGAAGTACGAAGAAAGCAGAAAGATTTTCAGTTTTATGAAGTACTTTTGTCGCCCATCTCCATTTTTCTTTTTTGGCAACTTGGGGGAACATGTCATTTCTGGCACAATCATTTTCATGGGAGGAGTCGGAAATAATGGGTCCAAGACTCCACTTGCTTAAAGTCATCTCTTAGTTTTGTAATTGTTCAACCACCATTCAATCAATCATATCCTAAAGTCCTTCTCAAGCTTATGCCATCTTTGTTGCGTGATTATGAATTTTTTGACGCATCTTGGGATGGTGTGTTCTAGGCTTTTCACCACTTTTCAATGTATTGGATCCAATGATTATTTGAGAGAAAATTGTTAACTGAAATTCGTAAGATAAGGGGATGAAAAGCACCTCCTTTATCCAACTTGATCTAACGAGGCTTGCTTCTTTTTTTGTTTTTTTTGATAACACGGGTGTTTAACCGAACTTATGTGCATCTTGACTAATCCTACGAACTTAAAAGTTAACGATCATGTAAGCGCTTCAATAGTCACCAAATGGAACAATCGAACTCGAACCCGAGATCACGGGAGAAGCAAATCCTTGATACTAAGTCTTTGTCGCTACGCCACCTCCTAGTGGTTTCTAATTAGGCTTTCCTACTAGTACTCCTAGTGGTTGAGCCTTTGCATTGTTATTTTTGGGCTTGGCCCTTTAATGGAATTATTTGCCTTTGATATCGGTTGTCGCAACAATTATTTTATTATCAAGATAAATCATGCACCATTTGTAATCATAATTATAATCGTATTCACGATTTAAATTTATTCTTGGCTCCCAAAATGAAAGCCTCGAGTTGAAATTTTCACTAGAGAAATTTTAGAGGCTTGGAAAACGAAAGAAAGAAAGAATTATACAAGAAATGAATCTAGAAAGAAAACAATCTAGACATTCAAAGAATTATACAAAGTTAAATATCATAAAATTAGAAGAAACAAAATCAGGATAACGCTCATTGCAATCCACAAGCTACCTCCCTGCCATGAGATTGACTATAGCTTGATTTTCATAGACAGAACCAACATCCCAATCCTCAGATGAGGAGGAAAGTGTCATAAGCGCAACCACAATTGACCTCATGCTTGGCCTTACTTGAGGATTTTCTTGTGTGCAAGCTCTAGCAAGCTGGGCCATCTGTGAACAAAACCAAATTATGGCATTTAGTACTGAAACTAGTCCACCACAGACAGACAGACTTTGCATTTTCTGGGATCAAAATTCACCTTGCAAACTGAGTCCAGAGGGTAGTCATCTCCAAGCCTAGGATCAACAAGTTCAGGAAGATTTTCTCTTGGATCCTGCTGACGCAGAACATCCTCAAACTGCAGCAAATCAGTACACCTAACTCAGGTTATCATTGGAGAAAAAAAATTGAGAGATCGTTTATGTTCTAGTGCATAGAGATTTAATGGCTAGAGTAACAACCAAAGCTACAAGTCCCTTAGATTCAGTGATAAATTCATTGGTCTTGACAACCGCTTCCTTGGCAGATATAAGTTCATAGAGCACGACTCCGAATGCATATACGTCTATCTTGGCAGAGACATCTCCATATTGAGCATACCTGGACCGAAATGCCAAGATCAATCAAACCTTTTAGTGCTTCAAAAATACATAATACCTGATATAATAACTAATGCACAGATAACTATTGGAGTTGGTGGAATCTCAGAACATCCTGTTAGCTATTCATGCAGAGGCCGATTTCGAAACCTTTTACTGTTAGAGAACTTACTCTGGAGGCATGTATCCAAATGTACCTACAAGGCGTGTGTGCAATGAAGCACTTCCTACTTCAGTAAGCCTCGTCAAACCAAAATCTGCAACCTGTACAAAATATTAGTTTGGAGTACTTCACATTAATAGACCTGAGAAGCTACCACTACCATAGGAATACAGGAAGATCGACAACCTTTCCGCGGAAGTTTTTGTCGATCAAAATGTTTGCTGATTTCACATCACGGTGGATATATACAGGCACAGTATGCTCATGGATGTATTCAAGGCCTCTGGCTGAGTCTAGAGCTATTTGTACCCTAGCTGGCCATGACAACGGCACCTTTCCTGAAAAAGAACAGAACTTCAACATGTTCATTAGAATTAATCGACGCAAAAGCTACATGTTGATTATGAAGATGGGTTCTTACCCGAATTACTACGCAAATGATGACTTAGATTTCCATTCTCAATGAACTCATAGACCAAGAATAGGGAACTTTCAACACAATATCCTATTAAGCGCACCTGCCGAAAATTGTTTCGCATGTGACTCGATGACTATAAGATGATTGAATACTTAAAGAACATTAAGGAAACATCAAATGTAAACTAATTAATCAAGTTGCTGATTCAACACCAGTTCCTAAGCATGACAGACATAAAAGGATGAAACATTACGTACCAGGTTTAAGTGATGAACGTGTGTCAAAACCTTCAGCTCAGCGAGAAATTCTTTCGATGCTTGCATATCCATCTTCTTGATTGCAGCTTTCTGCAAAGATAGTAGGAAGAGGAAAGAGTGGTTAGTTTCGAACAATTCCATCCTGTTATGAACTTCCCTGTCGATTTCCTGTGCATTTATTAATGATGAATCAATGATTAATAAGAGCATGACTACGAACCTCGCCTCTTAGTTCAGCATAGTACACTATTCCAAACCCGCCTTGCCCAATCTTATTAGCTATGTTGAAGTCATCAGTGGCCTTAGCAAGCTCTTCATAAGAGAACTCCACAGATTTGTCTACTGTAATACCTGTTAGCCCCGGAGAACCAACAAGAGCAGCTGTTTCCGAAGTCTTCTCCAATATATTACTGGAGCCTAAAACCAAGTTTAGAGAAAAATTAAGCCAACCAAAAGAGGTACAAGGAATCGTATATATCATGCCCTAGGCGTGGGAGCAGGGCTCGTTGTGCAGGCCAACAAGTGCAACACTGCGTTAGGCTTAGAGGTGACTCCTAAGCATAGTTTTAAATAACAACCGTTATATTATATAACGGTTATTATGTAACAAATTTAAAATATTTTGTTATCGTTATTTTAATATTATAATAAGTTACAATCTGCTGTTACGATCGAGATCATTTTTTTAATCTTTCGTGATTTAAAACTATGCTTCTAAGGGTTCAAAAGATGGCTCCATCTCTTCCAAGGATGTAGGTTTAGGTTTAGTATCTGTTGCCCAACTTGAACAACAGCAAAGCTAGAACACTGCGTTGGACTTATTAAACTCGCTATCCAAAATAATATTTATTTTGATTGGTACAGAAAGTAGGTTATCTATGAGATCTTTCATGTCATCACATCTAAATCCAACGTTAGAACACATCTAATTTTTGATCAACGATTAAGCTATAATTTTAAACTAAATCAGTTCAAACTTGAGTACCACTAATGAATAATTATGGTGGAACCATGGACTTGGACAAATCAAATTGATCCCATTGCTGCTAGACCACAGCCCTCGATGGTGAAATAGTATTCTTTGTTGCACATAAGTCCATAAATTATTCCTAATATTTTATTCAAATTCCTCGTAATCCCAAATGTGGAACATGGGACATCACAAATCCTTCATCACTTAACTTAGAATATGATTTCTAGACACAAAAAACTTCATAAATGAATAATTACCAAGCCTATGGTGAATATAGGGGCTTTCAGCTGCTTCTGGGAGTAATGATGCCATAACCACTCTTCTTCTGTAAAGTCCAAAATAAAAACAAGAGGCGAAAAAGAAAGCTCCAGCAACTCCTGCAACAGATATGCCTGCGATGACTCTGCTTGAGATTCCTGCTTGAATGCCATGCACGACAACATAAGCTCAAGGCCTATATGTCTTCACATTTTCTTTATAAAAAATTTGAGAGTTGAGGAAAACAATACTCAATGAAGATCAGGTGATCCTACCAGTTGCACTGCAAGAATAATATAAAAGGAAAAGAAAATGGTGATTAGATACAATTCAAAAATAAAAATAAAAATGCAGCCTTCAATTTTGTAGATATGAAGGTATGTGTATCTTACTTGATCTTTAGTGGAGGATAGTTTCCAGTTTGATCTGTGGAAGACAGAAAACCCAAAAGTTAGTGACCAGATCAGTTACAAGCAATAAAATCTGCTTGAATGCCATGCACAACGATAGGAAATAGTTTATGTGTGAACAAAAAAATAAAATAAAATAAAATCGGGATCCAAATCAAAATAAAAAAACATTAAAGACTTTTTTCATCTTGATCAAAAATTCAGAATACTTTATAGTTTAGCCTAAAAAATACTCAAAAATGGAACCCATCAACAGTTTCTTGCTATACTTGGATTTTTCTGAAATTTTTTCCAAAAAAAATGGGATCAATTTCTGTGTTTGTTGTCTACTTTGTAGTAATGGAAAACAAGAGCAGCAGCCAGTCAGTTATAACGGTTATTTAACCGCCAAAAACAGAGGGTTCTAGGTTGGGCTGGGTTGGGCTGGGCTGACTGGTATTCTTGTTGATGAGCGTCAAGTATGTTTTATTTTATTTTGCGGTTTTTGTTTTGAAATTTTTAAAATATAAAAAACTTGTTTGCCTTTTTTTTTTAATTGAAAAAAGCAAAAATTGGTGACCGTCTCTATAAATTTTCAAAATCACTTTGGGTGATTTTAAAAGTCGTGACAAATGATTGCAGATTTTATTTTTTAAGATAAAAACCAACATAAAGAAATTAATTTATATTTTTATTATTTACAAAAATAGTATTAGAGAATAATATAAATTATATTATGGGTCTCATCAAATAATTTAAGCTTTTGGATTGAAATGACCATTTGATATGGTATTAGAGTCTTGTTAACCTAAAGATCAAAAATTCAAATCTTACTACCCTCACTTTCTCGTGTCCATGTACGTTTCATTTGAAGAGGTGAGTTAGAGAATAATCTCTCAAATCTAACGATCAAGAATTAAAATCTTGTTATACTCAATTTCTCTCAATATCTTAAATTTTGAAGTACTTAAGATGATCTTTTAACAAATAGTATCTAAAGGCTAACTATAATGGTGTAATGATGACAAATGATCACGTTAAGTTTTATTTATTTATTTAATGAATGATATAATTATATCATTATAATATTACTCATCAAATAAATTACTACAAAAATAGTATGACAATTATATAGAAAACACCTAGAAACTACTAATTTTTTTTGTCAAAAGACTAATTTACTTTTATTAAATCTATAAACTTTTAAATAATTCTTGTAATTTTAAGACACCTAGCATATGCCATGCACCAGCTTGAAAGTGATCATTGTTTACAATTGATTGATTAATTAATTAATTAATTAATTATTAGTTATATTAATCTCATTTCTGCAATGATAAGTAATCGACAAATGTCATGAACCATAACCTTTCCTCTTTTGTTTCTTTCTCAACTTTACTACACAAATAAAATAATATTTCAATAATATTTCTAATGTTACAAAAACGTTAACATGGAATGTTTCAAACACTCTACATATTTTACTCATAAGTAGTTAAGTACCCCGTTGCAAGGGCCAGCCATACAACTAGGTTGAGTAAATTATAAATTAGTCCCTTTAATTTTACAAAACTAATTAATTAGTTCGTTTGTTTTTAAAATCTATTTGTAACTTTATTATTCTATTTCTTTTTTTTTTAATTTTCTTTTTTATATATATATAAAATAGAATAAAGATGACAATATTTAAATAATATGGGTAGATTGATGAAAAAATAAAATCTTTTTTCAACATATAATGATTTTGACTAGAATCCAAATTAAGATACAAATTTTATACCAAATGTCCAGCTAACAAGCCACGACACTTTGGCTCCATGCATGATAAGTTTTTTAGTAGTATTCTATACTTTGTGGAGCCTGAAAGAGATAACTAGCTAGGTTATTTGTTTTATAGAAAAGCAAGGAAAGAGAAAGGTTGATCTCGTCACTGAATAATTAAGGCATAATCATTTTTAGACGAAGTAGAAATTAGATTAATAAGAAGAAAATCAACTAATAATTGATAACAAATTAAATAGTTCGATCGAGTTCAAATGCATCTCTTTTCGTGGTGACGATAGGTTAGTATTATAATAGTTTTTTTTTCTCGAATTTAGGGGAAATGTCAATTGGTCCTCGAAGAATATTATTGTTTCATTTGAGTTGAAATTTTTCATCGAAACTCTCCACTGATTTTTTACAGAAAGAACACCGAGGTATTGCTCTAGCTATGTGTGTGTGTGTGTGTGGAAAAGCACAGAATTCATATTGAATCCATTAAAGATATTGCAAACTCACTTTGTCTTTTAAGGACTCAATCGAGAATCCCTATATCTTTTTTGACAGTTAAAAAGTAACTAACCTGTTGCCGGCACATAAACAATTCCACTCCCTGCATTCAAATTCGTCCCTAGGTTGTACCTCACTAGCAAATCGGCCGGCACACCGGACTCCGCTGCTAAGGATGCCAAAGTCTCTCCGGGCCGAAGCGGGTAGGTCATGAACAATCCATAATCCTTTGACACATGCTTATCTCCGCATGAACAATTCAATGTTACATTAATGGGGACATCGTTCGGTATCTGAGTAATATCATAAACGTTGACTCTATGTACCCAATCCTCAGTGGTGAGGTTAGCAAAAGCAGTCCTTGCGATCCTAAGGTAGGTGTCATCAGATTGAGTGATGTAAGAGAAGGTATGGCCCAAAAAATCACCATTTAAACAGTCACAAGAGAAGGGTAGGTTGATTCTTGTATCAGTGCGTATGCTATCTTGATTTGGGACATGAGGATTGTAACGAAGGATTTCGCTTATGTCTAGGTTAAAGATGGTGCTAATATAGGTTAGGTTTGATCCTTGCCATACACAATATGAGGCTAGGGCAAGGTCACAACCTGTTCTACACTTGGCTTGGAGTTTGAAGGATAAGAAGAGAAGAACACAAGAGACTAAGATCAATTGAATGTGTGAATTTCTGTAGGAGGATGTGATCATTTTGTGGAGGGAGAAGTTGGAAAAGTGGGATGATTTGAGGATGCGAGAAGGTAATAGGATTTGTTGGCTAAGTATGGTATTCGGTAAGTAGTCAAGTCCAGGGCAAATTTAATATTTATGAGGTTGGTTTTGTTTGTTTGTTTACATGCATGTAATATATGAGACTTTGGTCAAATTTGTCGTCATGCTCTATCTATGATTCGTTGGAAGAAAGAATTTTGGAACCAATCTTGGATGTGCTGAGGTCTATGGGTCGGGGCACTAGTTGCAATGGGTTGATCTCAGGGCTCATAATGCATTTTGGCCCGAGACCATCCTATGTGGGTTAGGGCACTATATATGCATGCATGTTATTTATAAGTTTTAAAATGATAAATGGTCACAAAGTATCATGAATTTTTGGTTAACCAAAAACAAAAAAAATCGATTTGGGTTTCAAATCCTTTCTCTTTTATTTGCAATTTTATTTTATTGATTAATTTCATACAGCATTGGACACGTGAAAGAAATATGTTTTCTTTTATTTGTAATTTCGTTTCGTTAACTAATTTCAAATAATATTAAACACGTGTGAGAAGCACATGAAGTACGTGTGAGATGTCAAATTTGACAAGAGCAATTAATGTTAGTATGAAAAACTAACTCTAAAATGCGTTACGGTTAACACTAGAAAAACTAATCATGCTATCAATATGAAAATACATTTGAATTAAGCAAATAACCAATCCGGAAATAAAATATTACTAAAAAAAATCCATTAATTCATGGTATTTGTATGATTTAAGATGTGATCATCCATGCATGATCAATTAATGATCGTAATTTGTTATTAGACATGACATAATTGATACTTTGAAGCTATTTAATCTTGACTATAAGAAAAAAACTTTTATAATAAATATGCATTTTTATATAAAAATTAGGCTAATATGTATTGGTAAACACCTATAAAATTTAGTAAGTTGAGATATTGAAGGAAATTGAAAGTTAAGATTTATTGTAAGAATGAGAAATTTAAGGAAAACTATCACTAAAGATAAATTAATATTTTCTATTTCTTAATAATAGTAATATTTTCTATTTCTTAATAATAGTAATATTTTCTATTGTTAATATAATTACACGTTTTTTTCTCTATCCTTGTAATCTTCAATATTTTTTTAATGAGTCTGATTTAAAATTAACAAGACTATTATATATTTGTGTCTTTTATCTCTAAAAATATGAAAGGGGTATTTGTGGATTTTACCTCAAAAAATCTGAAATGGGTTTTGATTTTAACAGAGATCCATAACAAAATGAGAAAAAAGTTGTTCATTCTTATCAAATAAGAAGTAATTAAGATTTAAATCTAAAAAGTTGTTCATTCTTCTCTTCTATGCTTTTGTGGTTATAGAAGAGAAGATATATTTTTATTTATTGTGAAATTTTAAAATAATAATAATAAATAATTTGAATTTTAGAGATTATGCCAAAAAAATTAAGACATATAAAATTTCTCAAATTTATATTTTTAAATAATAAAACATCAACAATTATTGTAATTATTAAATTATTGAAACTTAGATATCATGATGTTCTTTAGAGACAATCAATCCACGAACTATCCATAATAAGACAATTATGTGTTTTTCTTATATGAAATTGCAGGTGATGTCCATCGTACGTACGTTATATTATTTTTTTTAATCATTAGCTAATAACTATATAGTCTGGTTCTATTGCATCGATCTTTGTTGGCCAAGCCTGCAAAAATGGTGTTGTTAAACAAGATGATAACGATTTAGGTTTTTTTTTTTGTTCTTTGGGTTTGAAGTGACCTGCGATATTGGTTCATTATGAATTATAAAATCACAAAAGACCATAATGTAGATGCATTGCTATTCATATTTAAGTTTTTGTTATTAGAGATCAAATTAAATGTTTTATGAAACAAGAAGGACTGAACCATCGCAAAGTCAAGACAAATTATGCGATTCAACAGAAGATTGTGACAAATTTTTTATTATGAAAGCGAATGATTTTTAATTTTTAATATATTTTGAACCCTGGCCCAAGCTCGAACAAATGGGCCAGGTACGTTGAGCCTAGTGGTACCTGGCCCATTGTCTGAATTTTTCAATTAATTAATATTTTTATTAAGAATCAACGTAATATTCTACTAAAATTGAGGGACCAAAATCCAATCCAATATCAGCTAAATAAAATTCAATAAATTCAAAATCACAAAATACGAAGAGTTTTAGTATAAAAATTTATTTCAAAAGAGGTTTTTTCATTTTTTTTTTTATTATTGTTGAGTAGATATAGCATATAGACTGGATTTTGAATATAAAAATTATAATTATATTCTTTTAATAATTTTTTCTCATAATAAAAAAGGATTATGTCTAGATTTTGAATATAAAAATTACAATTATATTCTTGTAATAATTTTTTCTCATAACAAAGAAGGATTATTCTCGGACTCGTGGTGTAGGTAGAATTTTTCCAAATCAAATAACTAGGAATTTTTGAGAGAGTGTATTAGAACTCGTTCTAAGGAGAAAGATTATGCAGTAATCAGAATTGAACAATTATATATAGGAAACAATCAATAAAATCAATGAAAAAAAATCAAATATTATCTATTGATTTGTGTACTTGTTAATTATATGAATTGTTTCCATATTTTTCTCATTTTATTTATATATAAACGGGTTTATCCTATAATTGATTTCTGCATAATTCTAATTTTTTTTATTGATACTCTCTACTATTTTTCAATTAATTAAAATTTTTTATTCTTATAAATTTATTGATTGAGACCCTCCGTTATAATGCCGTTGACTATTTATCATACGTGGCAAATTAAAGCTACGATAGCAATCGGACAATAACACGTGATAAATTTTTTAATCCATATTTTCATATTTCAATTCTTGATTAGCTATTATGATTTTTAAAATACCACATGAGATGAATAGTTAACAACGTTTTAACGAAGGAGTTTCAAGGAATAAATTTATAAAAGTAGAAGGCTTCAATTGAACTGAAAAATAATAAAATATCTTAATAAAAACAATTCCTACTGTAGAGACCAATTAAGAAGGGTTTATACAAACCTTACAAAGGATCTTGAAATCTAATACTGTAGAAGTGCTGGAGTATAAGACACCAACAAATATACAGTGCTATAAACATGTGAACAGAAATGCAAAGTCTCATCTTCTTGGCCTAATTCATCTTCATTCAAGATTGAAAACCCACGTCCGATTTCTCCATAAGTAAATATTCCCGCCATTGGGACCTCAGGAAAATTGTCCAACAATGGTGAGCTATCAACATTGCTGTGTCCAAAGAATGATTCACCACGGCCCCAACAAGCAAAGACGAAACCTCCAATGACTTCCTCATTACCAACACCCCCACCTACATGAAGCTGGCAGCTTCTAAAGCTCCAGTCTAGCTTCAGGTTTCTGAAATTCTTGGAGACATTACGACTTGAAGATGATGCAGTGCTTGGATCTGAATGGTAAAGGCGAAAATAGTCTCCAGTTTTGATGCCAACTCCATTAACATAAAGGTTCACTGTATCTGCTCTGTTGACAAGAAACTATCTCAATGAGAAGAGAATCTCTGAATATGGTCTTAAATTAAGCACAGGAAAAAAGTTTCTAGGTTAATTTATGGCTATGGTAATAACAAATACAAATCGTCCCATAAGGCTGGCTGATCATTGGCAGATGATGATGAAAGTTTAATCTCACCCCATAACTTCATGGATAGCCAAGGATCTCGTCGGTCTTGGCTTCTCTGACCCACTAAAGCATTTTCTTTGGTAAGAAACCCCAATGAACAGTTTTGTTTGGTTCCCCAACTGTAACATATTTAATTATACTTCAGAAGAGAGCACAAATAAAAAGAATAATACTCATTTTACGATATTGGATTAATAAGTTAATTTATCTTTATACGATAATTCTTCAATCTATCGTCATATCTCTAAGTATACGTTGTTTCTAACATATCATTTTTACAAGGTTTTCAAGCTAAATCATCAGAATTAATCACTCAATTTGTACATAAAAGTCTTTCATTTGTTTAGTTTGCAAAAACAATTTGAGAATAAAAATAATCATATGTAAAACACGTGATTAATTTCGATGATTTGATATGAAAATCTTATCAAATTAATATATTAAAAAATTAATATATATTCAAAGATAAAATTAGCTTAATTAGAAATACAAGCACATATTGAAAAATTACCTTAAGCAGAGATTGAGAAATTGCCTTCATATATAAAGGATGGCTTTCCGAAAAACTAGTTAGCATACCTCATTGATGATGTCATCTATAATCCTTTGACCACCTAGGATCTCTTGTTCTCCTTCTCTTCTGACAGTAAGAGAAGTACTAAGACCAGTCTCAGATTCAATCTCTTTGACAGAAACTGCCTTGTACCTTGGACCTGTCGCAGAAACACCAGTTGATAATGCAGAGTGGAAATGGATTTCCCCTGCACCTACTCATTAAGCCAAATTAATCAGCAGAAATATGAGATAACATGTCATATAATTATCAGATAAAGAAAAGACAACTACGTTGTCTTTCCATTTCAGTTGCAAAAACATAGATGAATCGAAGAGATATGTACCAGAAGGTTTTTCTCTATCCCTTGCAAAAACAAGAGCAACTGCATCAGAAAAATATTCACCATTACTCCCATACACATTTCTTGACTCTATGCCACTTCTGTATACAAACTTGGCTCTCTCGTCACCAACAACAGTAGTTTCTCTTGACATGGCAAGATCTACAACATACAATATATTGTTAATTAACCTATGAGCATGGCAGAAAAAGGATGCAAAATGAGCCTTGATTTATTTTTCTTATGAACAAAAAACTCACCCAGCTTTTCCACTACAGGTTTCTGGTCAGTTTTTTCGCTCTATAGAAGCACAAAAGTCGTATCTTAACAAGAAACTTACTGAAGAATACAAGGATATGTGCAGACAAGTATGAAAACATAGCTTACTCCAAACATTATTATCAGAACTGGTGATGTGGAACCAGAAACAGAAGCTGCATAATTCCTAATATCCATCACAAAGTTGTCAACCATTGCCACTCCCTGTGCCTGATGTTTCCATTTCAGCAAAAAATGCTCAAGATTAGTCAGCTTATTGTCAACAAATTCCCTGAAGCTTTATAAGATTCCTCTAATTATTGTCAACAGTAAGGATAACATCGGACCAGGTTTAGCAAACTAAGATTAAAATCCTCCTCGATCGGATCTTAAACAAGCCATCCAACTTAAAATCTTATAGAGAACATCGTTTTCTAGACTGAAGTATAATTAGTTGCATGATTTGTTACCTTTCTTGGACGCAGCAGTGGGATGGCATCAACTTTTAGTCCTGGTAAAAACCCCACAGTCAGCACGACACCAAAGCCTGAATTCGATGCACCATCAACCCAAAAATCTTCTATCATAACCTACACATTTTTAATAGAAGCCAATAATGGAGTCTTTTATGTTTCTTGAAAAGAAAAAAAAGCAAGCAAAAAAATGTTGCAGTGCTGAGTCTGCTGACCTCTTTATATTCATCAGTAACAGCATCTCTTCCCATCATTCCACTAGCACAAGAAACAATAATTGGAATTTTGGAACCAAGTTTGGCTGCTAACTGCAACATAGATCATACAAAGTAATCCAACTCAAACGTTAGATTAACAAAAACACAAAAAGGGAAAAGCCACAAAACATATTTGATGAAAAATGTTACGAAATCAAGTTTTCCACTCATATCAACTTCACTCCCAACAACATTTGCAATGGCAAACTGGGGTCTAATTGGCTCGGAGAGAACCTTATCGACAACCTCTTCTAATGCAATCTGTTTGATCACCGTCAAAAACACAAAAATTCAATTCAAGTTAGGAATTTTACACTCAAACTTTAAGATTTTTCTGCATTTTTGTTGGTCTTTTTAAGACCCAACAAACCTTTTGGTCAGGATTGAGAGAAAAAGCAGAGGCAAGCTTCGGTCTGGAGAGGATTCGACGGCAATTTTGGTTCCATGATTTGCTAACACATGCTGCTGATGCAAAAGATAAAGCTGGTATTCTCTTTAGTATATTTTGAATAAGGTCTTCGTTTATTGATGCAAAGCCTGCCGTTGGCGTTTTGGGTTCTTTTGGTTTCTTCTCCATTATTGATATCAGAATTCTGCAACTTTTGCTTGACCCGAGGGCTGTTAATGGAGATCCCAGCAAAAAACTTCAACTTCAAAAAGCAGCCAGTGAGTCAAGTATGGGACCCAATGTTTTTTAGGCTTATTCAATTTCGAAAGGAAAATTTCATGGAAAGGACTTGGAAATTGAATTTAAGAAGGGCCCGGGAGACTAAGACTACATGCATTGAAGTCAGACTGCCATTAATTCAGATTCCCTGAAGTAATTTTCAAGCTTGGACTAATGGAAAAAATGGAGTATTTTTCACATTAATTCAGTTACCCTGAAGTAATTTTCAAGCTTGGACTGATGGAAAAAATGGAGTATTTTTCAAACTTGCATGACCTGTGATCAAATTTCACCTCGCTAACTGAGTCAAGTGGGTAGTCATTTCAAGCCTAGGATTCGTCAAGTGGATCATGCTGATTCAGGATATCCTCAAACTGCAGCAGATCCACAGATATAACTCAAGTTATTCAGTGCTTCAAAAATGCAGAAAACCTAATAACAGAGGCAGTCATAAGTATCAAAACGAACTTTAGAGAGATCTGCACTTGAGAGTCACCTTGGATCCACTCAAGGGCTTCTACATCAGGGCTTACATGCATCAATGGACACCACTTTCAACCCAGAATTCTAGCTGGTGGTGGTCTATCTTTGTATATAAACATCTCAAATTTCTCATTCCTGACGATGTAGGATTCACATGTGCAAACCCGACAATACTCTTATGCAAATCAATCTTATCTTGTAAGAAAATGCAGTTATAGAAAGTAAAGAAGGAAGAAACTCATAATCCAATCCAATCGTTGCAGCAATGAATTAAAAAAATCAGAAGCCCTCTTGCCTCTTGGATCAAATCGAAACCTTTTATACTACCGCTGCAAATATAAACTGAAACTTACTCTGGAGGCATGCATCCAAAATTACCCACAATTAAGGCAAGTATGCAACGAAGCACTTCCAAATTCAGACATCTTTGTCAATCCAAATTCTGCAACCTGTACAAGGTATTAATTAGGACTGTATATACACATAAATGAACTTCAGAATCTGCCTTGTGAACACAGTAAAGTTGGGAAGTGAGAACCTTTTCGTGGAAGCTTTTCTCTATTAAAATGTTTGCTGATTTGACGTAACAGTGGCCATATACACAGTCACTGTATGTTCATGGATTGATTCAAGGCCTCTAGCAGAGACTAAAGCAGCCGGTACCCTAGTAGACCATCGCAGTGTAATATCCTTCCCTAAGAGCAAAAATGCATCATGTTCATTAGACTCTGATAAGCCATGTTATGATGTTTTTATGGAAGTTGACTCCACCGCTAGGGCTGACAAATTCTTGCCGGGCCATAGTGGGTATGTCGCGAACAATATTTGTTCGATATGGTACTACAGATGTTTCATTTAAATTTCAATTTCTGTAAATTTCGTTTAGGTCTCATATGATCCACAAATACTATAATATGAGCAGAAAATGTAATAATACTGAGAAATGTTGTACTATGCAATAATTAAGTTCAAAATTAAAACACCAACAACAAGCCCTACCAATAATAGAGAGAGTCAGTACTTCTGGTAATCCATCAGAAAGAAGATATATGGACAAAATCTAATGCTTTAGAGGTGTTGGAGTATAAGACATCAACAGATATATGGTGCTATAGACATGTAGACAGCAATATTTGCTCTTTTCTTCTTGGCCTTGATCATCTGCATTCAACATCGAAAACCCACGTCCGATTTCCCCATAACAAAATATTCCTGCCAATGGGATTCCAGGAAAATTATCCAGGAATGGTGAGCTATCTACATTGCTGTGTCCAAAGAAAGATTCACCACGGCCCCAGCAAGAGAAAACTAAACCTCCAACAACTTCCTTATAACCGACATTATAAGCATCTTCGCCTGCATGAAGCTGGCTGCTTCTGAAACTCCAATCTAGCTTCAGGTTTCTGAAATTCTTGGAGACATTACTACATGAAGATAATGCAGAGTTTGGATCTGAATGGTAAAAATGAAAATAGTCTCCAGAACTGATGCCGTCTCCATTGACAAAAAGATGCTCTCCATCTCCTCTGTTGACAAAGCAACTATCTCAATCAGAAAAGAATCTTTGAAATTGTACTTGAACCAAGCAAATAAAGGGAAAAACCTGGTTAACTAGTGGAAAAACTACAAGCCCAATATAGATGATGAAAGTTCGATAACATACCCCTTAACTTCATGAAAAGCCAGGAATTTCATCATTCTTGGCTGCTCTGACCCAATAAAGCATTGTCTTTGTTCTGAAACCCCAATGAATAGTTCAGTTTGGTTCACCAACTGTCACAAATTGAGAAAATCAACAGCAAAAAACAACGATGGAACATTAGAAACTTGTTTGAGATGGTTTTTTGACATGATATCGCTTAATATATGGATCCACTCTCATTCGTACGAATCTATTTTAAAGGGTTAGTATAAAATTCAAATGTGCTGGCCAAAACATGCCCGAACTCAGAAGAGCCGGAGGAGTTTGGGTATAAGAAGAGAAAATGCTTTTTGTGGTGCATTACTTCCCATTCACAAGAATCAAAATAAGAATATGTGGACTTTTTTTCATAAGATTTAAGTGTCATAAATGAAAAATAAATGACATTTCAACCAGATAATTATAACAACTCTGCAAATGTTCGTAAGGCTTTTCACCAAAGCAAAGCAGAAGCAAACACGACAAACAACTAGCTAGCTAGGAATAAGGAAATCGCCATTAGCCAAAAGAATGCATGCATGAGTTTTCAAAAGACTAGCATACCTCGTGATTGATTTCATCCATGATCCTTTGACCACCTAGAGTCTCTTGTTCTCCCTCTCTTCTAGCAGTAAGCAATGTATTAAGACCGGTATCGGATTCAGTCTCTTTAACAGAAACAACCTTGTACCTGGGACCTACTGCAGAAACACCACTTGATAATGCAGAATGGAATTGGATTTCCCCTACCCCTGCTCAATAAGCCAAATCAGCAAGGTCATCAGATAACATATCATATGATAAGATAAAGAAAAGGCAAAGTACGTATGCAGTCTCTTTAACAGAATCCATTTTTTTTTTTAATCTAGGGCTAATTGATGAATATGTCATTATATGATAAGATCCAATCTGTTCTTATATTTTTAATTGAATCAATTTTTATCATTGAATATATGTTTAATGTTTAATTTATTTTCTGATAAGATTTTCAAGCTAAATTATCAGAATTACTCACATGATTTACACATAAAATTCTTCTATCTAACTTGTTTATAAAGGTGTTTTGAAAATAAAAAATAATCATGTATATATTATGTGAATAATTTTGATGTTTTGGTCAAAAAAATCTTGACAAAATAATAGAGTATAAATTTAACGTATATTTAAAAAAAAATGACTCAATTAAAAATATAAGAATATATTGGAAAACTAATAAGGATAGATTGATTCACTAACCCTTTAACCAATGCCCCAAAAAAAAAAAAAAAAGGAACATTTCTCCATTTATGTGTCATTCTTATACAAGATCATGTTCATCATCTCTGTATCGTTCTAATTTTATTAGATTTTCTCAAAGTAAATTCTTCTATTCTTTTTTCTGCCGTTTTAGTTGTAAAAGAGAAAGAAGTAGCAAGAAAATAGATGATAAAGAGATACCAGAAGATTTGTTTTGATCCCTTGCAAATACAAGAGCAACTGCATCAGAAAAACATTCATCACTCCCATACATATTTCTTGAATCCATGCCACTTCTGTACAGGAATTGGGATCTCTCATTACCGACAATGAAAGTTTCCCTTGACATGGCATGATCTGCAACATACGATATATCAACTTCAAGAACCAATACAGGAGATTGCTTCTATGCAGCTTGTCATGTCTAGCAACAGTACTTTTCGAAAATCTGAACCAAAACTTATAAAATGGCCTTCGTTACAAAAAATAAAATAAAATAATAAACGGCAAAAATAGAATAAATATTTTATTTGTAAGGATCAAACTGAAAAATTTTAAATAAAATTGACTAAATAGAGGCAAAAATGTATATCTCCTTATATTGTTTGGTTTGATAAAGGTATAAAATATGAACCCTAACCCTTAAACCAAACACAAGCAAAAAGTTTCCTTAGTTGAGAAAAACTCACCAAGCTTTTCCATGACAGGTTTCTGGTCAGCCTTTTCACCCTGTAGCAGAAAAAAAAGAGTCATATCTTAGCTAGAAAATCATACAAGAATGTGCATGTAAGTATACATGAAAGCATGCATTAGCTTACTCCAAACATTATAATCAAAGCTGGTGATGAAGAACCAGAAACAGAAGCCGTATAATTCCTAATATCCATCACAAACTTATCAACCATTGCCACTTGACCTGCCTGATGTCACCATGCCAGCAAAAACACACAAAGATCATGTAGTTAGCTTTTTGTCAAAGCTCTATGTCCTCTAAAATAATGCATATCTTAATTTAAATTGTTTATATACATAGTTTTTAGAATTTTTATTGTATGTTTGTGTAAAATTTTTATAATAAATCATTCTTTATGAGTTCACAAAATTTGACCAAATTTAGCTATATCGAATGATTTTTGCTCATCTTTAATATATATATATATATATATATATATATATATATATATATATATATATATATATATATATATATATATATATATATTTTAACGTCAGTCTAACTTGACAACTCAACAGCACTGAATTATAAAGTCTAACCAATGAGATATGTATGTGACGAGGGAAAAAAAGGTTTGCATCAGCAGAATAATTAATTTCCATTTACATTATTTTAGTTTTGCAAATAAGAGTTATATTTATAAGCAGTTGAGAAATTCAATACATTGAAATAGTACTGGATTTTCTAACAAAAAAATAAGATTTATATATAAATAATTTTCTTGATGGATCTTATGATAGATCTTATGTTATGAGAGAGATATGAGTAAAGCTACATGTATATATACTTAATATTTCTCTAATCAATTAATTAACCATGATCTCTTTGAAACATTAATTTTTTATAGGCGTTTATATATGATTGGTTGGCTTGACAACTCAAGATTCTTAATTGTCGAAGTTAGAATCATATATAGTTATAACCAGTTGAATGTGCATACAAATTAGATAGAATATGTGAAATTATTTAAAAAAATTGTTTTAGTTTAATAGTTGTTGTCATGTAGCAAGTCTACTAAAATATATTGAAATCATAGGGAAAAAAATTCACCTAACTTCATGATTTTTTAATTAAAATTTTGTACTTAAGTAATTATTTCTTATGTTTTTCATAACGGATTTCCTTATTTAAAAAAAAAATTGATTTTTTTTCTCTATATATGGATTTTTTAAAAAAAAATTGTAATAGTCAAAAGAGTAAGCTTTAATTAATTGGAAATCCAAAAAAATATATAAATGTAATTTTTTTTCATAAGATTGAATGAAAAAATAAAGCAACAATCAATCTAGAAAAAATTGCATAAAAATAAATAAATTTAAAATAAAATTTTACCTTTGTTGAATATTAATGAGAAAATTAATTTTTGAAAATATTTAAATTATATATATAATAAAGCAATATAAAAAATTGACCATCTATCATAAAATTTAAGTTTTTTTGAATGAAATCAATACTCGATAATTAAATTCAATATGCTAATAGATCCTCAAAAAGATCTAACAATCCAACATAAATTTTAAAACCCAAATCAATTGATAATCCAAGAAATATATTTCAAATGAGGAAGAGCGTTATAGAAACTTTCACATATTGAATAAATACAAGAACAACAAAGCAATTAATATAAAAGATTGAGAATAAATCACGAACTATATATAAGACTAGAGAACCCGGACTCAACTGTAATTTAATCAAGTGATTTTTAAAATATTTGACACTTTAGTCCTTGACAACATAAATATTTATTCAATAAATTTCTATCTATAAAAAATAATAGCCAAACTGAAAAGCAACTTGATGAAAAAAATAAAATAAAAAACACGAGCCAGTTGTAAGGGCAATCATTTGAACTTTTTTTAAAAAATATTAATATTAAAATTATTTTCCTCTTCACATGTATCTTTCCTTTTTATTATTTTATTTTAATGACTACTGTTTAAATACATTTCTAAAACTATTTTCAATATATTATTTTCTCTCTTTAAGGAACAATACTTGTAATTAAAATTATACTCAAATTTAATGCAAATATCTAAAAAAATGTACAAAATATTAGGAGTAAAATGCATTACTTAAGATAATCAATTTTAAATTAACATATATTTTTTTAATCTCATTTGAATATGTAATTGTACTTGACAATTTATAAATTTAATGAATATAAATTGATTTTTTTATAGAATAAGTACGTCAATTTTAAATTAAAATAATAAAATACTCGATTCCATGCACCTCCATATATATATATATATATACACACACACTTGTAGATTTAAAAATTAATTAAAAAATTTGGAAGTTGCTACCGGTACCAGGCAATTCTAATGATCATCAAGAATGACATGATTAACTCTCCATTTTCTTTCTGGGAATCCTACCAATAAGTAGACCGATTTTTGTGGCTCTCCATGTTGCCGTTTAACATGGGGTAGTTGACATGCATGAAGAAACTAATTAATAAATAATGCAAATTTGCCTGCCTTTCTTCTTGGTCCTAGCAGTGGGATCGCTTCAACTTGTAGTCTTGGTAAAAACCCCACTGTCAACAGTATACCAAAGCCTGAATTTCTTGATGCAGCATCAACCCAGAAATCTTCCAACATAACCTGTACCGAATTTGTTAAAGAAGCCATTAAGTAATGCAGTACCTGAGGGATTGGTCTAATGGTTAAAGGGATGAGCTTTTCTCTTTTTCGCAATCAAGATTCAAATCTCAAACCGTGCTATGAGAAGCATAGTTTTTATAGAGTGACAGATTTAGTCTCGACATAGTACGAGGATGTCTTTAATAATAAAATAAAATAAAAAGTACATTTCTCTTAAAAGTAGAGAAGCAGAAGGTGTTAAAGTGCTGACCTCTTTATGTTCATTAGTGACAGCATCTCTTCCTAAGATTCCATTTGCACAGGACACGATAATTGGAGTTTTGGAACCAAGTTTTGCTGCTAACTGCAACATAAACCATACAAACATTAGCATAACAAGAAAAAGAAAACAAAGAAAAGAGCTAGAAGAACATGTTTTAACTGATGAAAAATCTTACAAAATCGAGTGTTTCACTCAAATCAACTTCACTCCCAATAACATTTGCAATAGCAAACTGGGGTCTGATTGGCTCGGAGAGAACCTTATCGAAAACCTCTTCTAATGCAGCCTGTTTGATCATCGTCAAAACACACAAAAACTCATCAATTCAAGTGGTTAGAGACTTTACAGTCAAAACTTAATTACCATCTGTACGTACTGCGTTTTTTAAAAGGACCCAACAAACCTTGTGGTCAGGATTGAGAGAAAAAGCAGAGGCAAGCTTTGGTTTGGAGAGGATTTGATTGCAAGTTTGGTTCCATGATTTGCTAACACAAGCTGCCGATGCAAAGGATGGAGCTGGCGTTCTCGTTAGAATGTTTTGAATAAGGTCTTCGTTTATGGATGCAAAGCCTGTAAATGGTGTTTTGGGTTCCTTGGGTTTCCTTTCCATTATTGATAGATATCAGAAGTATCGGTGCAACCTCAACCTTACAGTGAGGGCTTAATTTATGGAGAGCCTCAAAAGGAAGTCAAATACTTTACTAACAGTGAACTTTCCGACAAAAAAAATAGCTTGAAAGGGACTGGAGTGGTCAGCAGCCGCGTAAGACGAAAGGGCACCGACTGCATTCACCTAATACTATATAGAGTTGACCTTTTTTTTATGACAAAGAACAAACTATAGGTGATTCGATTTTAGGAAGAAAAAAAAACCACTTTTGAAAATTAAATTGGAATACTTGAACACGACTTATAGACGACAAAAATAAGTACTGAAGTTAGGATTTCTGGGACTATGATCACATGCATGGTGTATATTATTTCAAACTTGAGCAGTAAATGGCGGCATTCAATACCGATCGTCATTAAATTGGACTTTTACTGCTCAGAATAGACTGTTGTAAGATTAGAAAGTCGTTCGAAATAATGCAGACATATAAGGAATTAGTAAGTTCTGATCCTTTCAATTCAATTACGTAATGATGAGGCTAAGTCAATATCAGAAATAGTTCATACTTAGTTTGGACTTCAAATTGAGGATGAGAAGACAAGAGCATGAAAGATTTGACAATTAGGATAGTTTTGCGGATGGATCATTTAAGGTTGCATGCAAGAAGATGATCAAAAGATTTGACAATTAGGATTCTGTTTATTGGAAGAAAAGTTATTTCGAATTTAATGGCAGAGAGGTGGAATTTACATGCTGAAAATTCAGGTTCAATATCACCATCCTCGTCCTTGACCCTCCTCCTTTAAGGAGTGGCCCTCCCTTGTTCAGAAATGGTTTAATGATATTTTTTTTATACTTGAATTATGGAGGTTGTGACATATTAAGATATGCGTTATCAATTTTGATCAACCTTGTATTTGAACTATCATTTTTTGAATAAATATTATCCTAACGTTTAATTTGATTGTTATTATTGATCAAAATTCTTTTAAATAATTGGTTTTAAAAAAAAAAACTAATTAATTTTTTTTAAAAAATAAAAAGCTAATTTATAACTAACTCTTTTAATTTTATTATACTTGGTATTTTTTAACTGAAAAAAAAAGTTGTTTGATTTGGGATTGAAATGATTTTATTAATGGCTTAATTAGGTTAAGAATGAGATGTAAGAGGAGAAAAGAATGGGAAAAACGAGGCAATAACAAGTTTAAAAAGTAAATTATAAATTAGTCTTTCTATTTTCGAGAAACAAATTAACTAGTTCCTCTCACATTTTAAAAATTAATTATTTAATTATTTAACTAAGATTAACAACACTTGGTTTAATATTATTTTATTAAAAGAATTATACTTTCTCATCAATCTTTTTATATTTTTTTATTAATTTTTAAAACAAAAGGTAAAAATAAATGGAAGAGGAATGAAAAGAAGTAAGTTACAATAAAATTCAAAAATTAAAAACTAAATAATTATTTTTTTTATAAAAAAAACTAATTAATCCGTTTTTTGAAACTAGAGGATTAATTTATAATTTGCTCCAAATTTAAAGGTAATTGGTACAAACACCTTCTAAATTATTGATCAACGAAATCTAAATTTCTGATATTTCGATTTCTTTTTATTTTAATTCTTCATACTACAATGTAAAGCTTATGTTATGTTTAATAATTTAAGGACTGTTTGTACCAATTAGAATAAGTTTAATGGTTTTTTTTTTCAAGTATATATGATTATAAAGGATTTGTTGGAAATAAACACAAATTTTTTTTGCAGTTTTGTGCAATTTGGAAGAATCAATTTTCCTTTCCCTTCTATAGTGGCACCCTTCTTTGCTCTAAGACAACAATGGTGGGACTCCATCCTGAAAGATTTTATTACTTTCCACATGCACCCAAAAGATATTTTTGCATAAAATACCCAAGGCAAAACTGCAGGGAGTAAATTATAAATTAGTACTTCTAGTTTGGAAAAATAAATTAATTAGTCTCTATTCTTTTAAAAATTAATTTTAATTTTGTCCTATTTCGGTTCTTTTCTAATTTATTTTCTTTAAATAAATAGATTTTATGAAAATAATTGATGACAAAAGCATATATATTTTAGAATAAATTAATATTAAATTAAGTGTGATCAATATTGATCAGTGGACTAAATAATTAGGTTTTGAAACAAAAAAGATTAATTTATTTATTTTTCAAAACTAAAGGGACTAATTTATAATTTACTCAAGCTGAGGGAGATGGGATATTTCTTGCTTCGTGGTCTGGTCTCAACCTGAGCTTGAAGAAACAACACAAATAACAGAACCCTAAATCTTCACTTCTCGGAGAAAAACTAAGTATTGTATCATTAAGCATGGAATCCTCTTCAGTTCTGTCACTCTATCAGCTCTCCTTTTTCCTACCAAAACCCAACAGAAACAAAGCTTATCCTTCCTGGCCATGCAGAAAATTACCAACCACTCGACCAACTCGCTTATACTGCCAAAAGATGTATGTCCCTGGTGGGTTATCACGCAGAGAATGATCTTTGTGTTTCCTCCTGTTTTATAGGGTTTGATTGTTTGATGTACGTGTTTAGGGTTTGGAGAAGCATCACCAGAGAAAAAGGCAGCAAAAAACCTGCATGATTTCTTCACTTACATTGCTGTTAGAATCGTCGCTGCACAGCTTCAGGTTCCTCCTTTCCTTGCTTCATTTTTCTGCTGTTACCTTATGATTGTTTGTTTCGATGATTTCTTTCTGTTAACAACTATTTCCCAGAACAGAGCTATAACCCTGAGGCCTATCAAGAGCTGATGGAATTTTTGGATAGGCATTCCTTGAACGATGGAGACAAATTTTGTTCTGAATTGATGAGGGAATCTTCTAGGCACAAGGGTTTGGGTAATGCTAACCACACATCTCTATTTGGTTCTTATCTTCTATTTCTGTTCTTTTTTCTTGCTCTCTAACATCTCATCTTTCTTTCTTTTTTCCCAAAAACCTGCCCAAATTACAGCTTTGCGAATCATAGAGGTCAGCATCCTATTTGTTAATCTTCACATTTTCATTTTTCATCCAGAAATGCTAAGCAAGCAGTGACCTAAACTTGTGGTATGTTAATGTAGGTTCGATCTGCATACTGTAAGGATGATTTTGAATGGGACAACTTGAAGAGATTAGCAGTCAAGGTTAGAATTCAGCTCTAATGTTTCTGATGCTTCTTATTGATAAACGATAGGGGATAGTTTCTCATTTTTAGTGGTTCTGTTGCCTTTTTTTTAACAGATGGTAGATGAATCAAACACAAGGCTCATGAGAGATTATGTTGTAGAAACAAGCCATAATGTAGAAAGTGAGAAGTGACAAATCGGTGCACCAGCTCTTGTATCTGTCTGAATCCAGTGCTCTCGGCCTTGTAAACCATAGACCTCTGTTATGAAATAGAAAATACTCAACCAACACAGTGTCCTTCCGATATGAGCTATTTTTGGCCATTCTCAAATGGTCAAAGTTCCAATGTTCAATCGCAGAACGGAACGGGGTTCGATGCCAAATAGTTGTAATATACAAACATTAAGAGTTATTTAGTGAAGAGTACACTAAAGATCTTTTTATTGTAATGCTTTCTGGTGTTCAATCTGTGTACATTGTAGACAGTTTTACTTGAAAAAAATATACAGAGGTACAGAAATGCAGAAAGTGAAAGAACAACATAAATGTGTTCCATCGAATCTGGAACAGAGTATGGCATCTTCTCGAGCCTTATTTGATAAAAGCTCATCCAAGACCATAAATTGAGCTGGACATGCCGTCCTTCCTTTGTACAAGTTCTTAATAATCTACAAATGCAAGATCTAGCTAAACTGGAAGCAAAATTATGCACTGCATGTTTATCCTGCAAAGCTAAGCTGTGGTTGCCTCATGTTCCTTCTGTGGCTGCAAACAACAGCCAAATAAGAGGTCGGAAAGCAAAAGAAAGGGTGGGTTGTTGTTTTTCGAATGCTCAAGAGGAGTCCATGATTGACTAACTCATGCATCGAAAATGCAGAATCATGCTATATATGGAAGACAGGTTACCTTGATATGGCGGCGAATATCACTTGAAGCATGTATATGCCCATTGCTGAAATATGATTGAGCATATTCTTCTATGTGCTCCACCCTGCAAGTCATTTTCAATATATCATGTCATCTAAGGTTGAAACTTATGTGGAATCAAACCTTTTAGGCCACAAATCGATCAAAAAAAGGGTCAAGAATTATCCATTCCTGCTTTAGCAAAGCTAAATAAAGATGAGAAGCATAGGCAGAAAAATTAACAAGGCAAGCTGCTGTTATTGGTTTAATTAAGGGGTAGGTCTTCTAGGCAAAAGCTGAACGGACACAGGATACGGGTAATGAAATGATACGGATAAGTTGACACTTCAGATTCTTGAAAATTTAGGATGTGTTATACGTCATGGATAGGGTACTAAAAAGTATATGTTTCATATATTGAAGATGTAAATGATAAATATCAAAATACTTATTCAAAATAAACACAACTATTTAAAATACAGCGAACTACAAATTAGTTTAAAGTACACCGATAATATTCATAAATTATCATCCATCTATATTAAATTACATTAGTTTAATATTGTAAAATTCAAATATACAGAACTATTAAAAGAAATTATTATTTCCAATAGTAAGAATAATTGAAATTGCACTAAAGAAGTATCCATGAGGTACTGGATGCATCTATAGAAGCATTTTTTAAGCATCCCAATATCCACCAAAAAAAAAAATTACCATTTATAAATTTTGGATACGCTTTAGAAGTATTTGATATGTATCTAGAAGTATTGGGTCATGTATCAAATTACGGGCTCAATATGGATACAAGAGGGATTTTGAAGTATCCCTGCATCAAAGTTTGGATCTAATCAATCCACAAGTATCATATGTATCAGCCTTTCCTTTGGTGAATCATGCACAATCTAAAAATAATGTTGGTTTTGTGAAGAGAGTCACCTGTAAACATAGTTCACCATGATACCTCCACTTTGACGAAGTCCTTTCTCCGACCGGTCTGCCATCCAATTTAATCTTTCAACCATCTGTTCCACGTTGAAATACATGGCATTAGTATAAAAAAGTTTTCAACTTGGAAATCATTTTGTTTCTAAGCTTTCCAACTTTCAGATCATTAACCACTTAAAATCACCAGGAAGCATGTTCAAACTCTCATCTGCAGGCATCTAAATCGACTCATGATGAAACAATTAAGCTTCTAAATCGACTCATGAAGAAACAATTAAACCAATATATAATACATTGAGAAACCATATGGGGTCTGCCAGTTGATGTGATTGCTAAAAGTGATGAGATCTGCTAATTGACAAAATTAAGGTAAATATGATATACCGCTCCATTTTGCAAGTGGAAATTTGCCACGGAATCTAGAGCTTTTCCTCTCTTCTTCTCTTGGAGAAGATACCTATATTCACATAACCAACATCTATAAATAGCATTTCACAAAATGAAAAAGTTAAAGCTTTATGCAACACCAGAGCTGAGAAATATAAGGTCATTTCCACCACACCCAGTTATTAGACATATGTGTCACTGACTACACACAACCTATCATTTCAATGGAAGAAAATGGAACAACATTATGAATAGATGTTCCTTGTACCTAAGGCAGAGAAAGTTATAATTTCAATCGATATCATGCGTTGCCTCAAGTGCAATGCCTCATGACAATTTGGTTTGTTACACATTTTCAATTAGAAATATAAACTATTGAGGGGGTTTCAAACCCCTGAACAGCAGTTTCATTAGACTTAAATGTTAAAGTTCTCTTACCTGGCACACAGCCGCATTAGAGGGGGCTTCAAGGCAGAAAGTAATTCAGCTGAACTGATCCACTCATAGTCTGTTGATGTCAGCAAGTTCAGCATCACTTCCATGCCATTTTTTCCAGCATAAGTCTCCCTACAGATCAAAGTGTGTTATCCATCCTACAGCAATGCTGTGATGTAAGTTTTTAACTAGTCACATTTTTAAGAACATAAGAGAAGCGACTGGAGATACTACAATGAGACAATCATATCATGGTGATTGGTCCAAGAGAACCTCAGGTGAGTTCGTGTACAAAAGCACTATAATTTTGAGGAAAGCAAAGAGCATCAAGGATCATGTATCCATATTTTGTAGGCTGGAAACTGGACCTTCCAACTTTCAATGTGGTTCAATGAGGTACTAACAGCTTCTTTCAACACAAAACCACTATTGTCTATAACATAATTCAGGTGACAGAGGGTTAAGATCATCCTGAACTATCTGATTATTGGCATATTTGCACAATCTGTGCATATGAGTTTTCTGTAATGGGAAAAAACAACTAAAAGCAATTTAGAACCTACATTGGTAAAAGAAGTTTAAGGCTGTCCAGGATCTGCTTCAGTTGGAAACTAGCAAGATCATGATGGTGAAATAGTGAAGATCTAAGATGAAAAAATTAGTTGCTGGATGAGGAAATAAGTTGTCTAAAATGTGTTAGGATGGTAAAAAAAAAAATGTAGGAAGGGCTTAGAAAAGAGTGATGCTTTGAGTATGATCTACAAGCAAGAAAAAAAATGAAACTTTGGAAGCATCCTGTGGGAGAGACTTTTTTTTGTATTAAAAGAATGTTATTCCATTATTGGGGAAAAAAATCATTTAAGGTTCCAGACTCTCTCAAGGATAAGAACTGCAGAATAATCAAAACTCAAAAGAGACAAATAACGAATAGAAACATACGGAGCAGAATTCATAAGCATTCCTTCTTCATCTGGTTCAAGTAAGTTCTCCTGAAAAGTGGAACCAGATCCACCTGTTGGTTGCTCCATGTTGTCTGCTTTAGCAATTACTGATTGAGATGCCAACTTAGATAGCAACCATTGCATGTATCCAGGGATTGGGCTTAGTGTTCCAAATGTCTTCATACAATAAATGAAAAACATTAGCAGAATAATAGAATGCCACAAGACTTGACTTTATTTAACCATGGCAATCCAGAATATGCAAAGATTAAGAACAACTTCTTCATTTCCAATAAAGCAATTAATACCAAATGACTTTGAACGATGTGGAAAAAGTAGGCTTGACACCAGGAACATATACTACATATGTCAAAGAAAAATGCACTTCATTCTTCAATCTAATGAAGCAACAAGGCTTACAGGAAAGTTAGTTTAATAAAGATACCGATTTTATAATTTTATGAGAATGAAAGTGAAAAAAATACTTACAGATACTCGTGGCATATCTCTTTTCACCAATGTAATAACGCGTTTAATAAGAAACTTCCCTAGATTGATTCCTGCCAAGCCAGGCTGTCAACTTTCTGTAAGTATGTAATCAGGTAAAAAGGAAGCAAATAATCGAAGTTTGTTGTTCAACACAGTGCTATGGATAACAATAGATATCACCAGTAAATACTCATGCACACTGAAAAACACTTATAAAAGTTACAACCATCATGTCTATATATGCATCAGCAAAAGGCACATATGGTTAGAAAAAAACAAAAAACAAGCAACTGCTATATGACGCATCAGTGGATAAGAAGAAGAAGAAGAAGAAGCTTCCTTACAAGAACAGGATGGATATGAAATAATGCAGTTGCTCTCACCAAAGATATTCTGAGAAGTATAGCTCAACTAAAGGCAAAGGCTCAGGCAACAAGAGAGCAGAAATACATGGTGTGGTAGGGTATTAGACTTTGACAATCCTAATTGATAATCAACCATCACATGGCATGTGGCAGACCAAATTTGTGCAACCAAACATGCCTTCAATCTGAAACCAAAAGATAATAGGCAGAAGTAACTATTCTCACCTGAGTTGATGATATAGAATAAAATAATGCACATGCAGCCTCAGTTTCAGGTATGGGAGGATCATCCCACAAAACTTCCTGTTAGAGTTTAAGAAATTGTCAGCAATAAACAAAAATAAAATAGAAATTTCAGTTTGTGAAACAAACCTGTATTGTCTGAGCCACATTCTTCAGAAGCGCAACTTCTATGAAAATAAGAGGCTCACCTAAAAGAATTTCAGAATTTAGACCACAGAAAATGAATAGTTAAATATTCTTTTTAAAATAAAAAATAAAAAATCCAGAAGCAAGCTATAACTCCAATTCAAAATTTGTTAAGCTAGTCTGTGATTTCTGGTAAACATTTTCATGATTTGCTTATGATATATTCAAGAACTTAACCCAATGAATGCGCTCCAAATTTACTGATAAAGAGGCTAATCAACGCTATTTTCGTTTGGCAGGTATCTGCCTTTCTTGCATTGGTAAGGTTAATCTCCATTAAAACATTCACAGTGACATGTGCAGGATATGAAACAGTTTATCGCACATTTAATATCATATGTCAATTTGAACAGAAGCCAAATAATTGCACTAAGGCTTTAAGGTACTAACTTTCTATCACATGTATCAATAAATTGACCAAATGATTCGGGAAAATGATAAATGAATTGCAATGTCCACACAAGCAGTGAGAAGATTTGCTAACCAGGTATTGCTGGATGTAAATATCCAAAACAACGGCGGCCAACGCCCAACCTTCTTTTTAGATCCAAAAGATTGCTGATTGGATGCACTGCCTGGACGAAACAGCACAATTAGAAAATACACAACCCACACAAGGAAACAATAACATCCATGAGTAGTGCATGACAGGTTAAATAAACATACCTCATAAGTAACAATTTTCTCCAGCAGAGAAGCAGAATCATCCCACGTAATCTGGTGAAGCTCCAACGCCACTGGACTAAGCCATGTACTAAGTTGCTCCTTTAAGCAGGAATCTAATGCTCGCAAAGAGGCAATATTTTCCTCTCTGCACACAAAGAATCAATTGATGAAATTCTGAATTCCATCGCCGTATATTGCAATTGTTATACCACTAACTTAGCATATATTAAAAGTTAAACCAGCAACGATCAGCAAAAGTTCTCTAAGGAAAAAAAAAATTATGCATTCTAACTGTCACTTAATTTGCAAGACATTGTACAAAGAACCATTTCATTGGATGGAGAAAGGAATTGGTACGAACTGATGCAAGTACAACATAAATGCATCTAGAGGTAGAAGCTGCAACACTCTTACAACAGTGTTTGAGGCTACTTCTATGCACAGAGATCTAAAAACTCAAAAGGCAATTCAAATGAGAAGCAAAGGTATTGAGGTTGGTAAACAAACTCTCCATTCCATTTTTCCATAAAAGTTTCGAATAAATATATATTTCCAATGACACAAGCCATACTGAAAAGATCAAAATGAGAACAGAAAATTCATGCAAATATGCCAAAAAATAAATAAATAACCTGTACTTGAGAAAAGACAAGATATCAGCTCGAAGATCCGACAAGAACTTCAAGCCCCCAGTATGGTTATTAAGTCTTTCAAAAAGAACATTGTACATCGGCTTAAGAGCTTGTCTCAAGTTTCTCTCAATCCGATAGAAAGCAGAAAGATCGCCGCTCGTCATCAACATTACTCAATTCACCTTCATTACCTGAAACCCAAAACATCTACATCCCTCAATCTGAAAAAAAAAAACCTCAATACTAACATGGCAGCAGTAATGCATCCAACAAAAACCTCACCACTACGAAGCTCAAATCCAAGATATTGCTTCAATAATTCCCGAACTTGAATCCGATTAAGATCATACTCTTTCGCAAGCACGAGCAACAATTTCTTCCGATTTTCATACGAAAGACTAAAATAACCCTAAAAATCACAATTTACATCATCAAATCAGTACTTAACCAGTAAATTAATTACAAAATTTCCTAATTTCATATATCTATATCTACCTCGGAGAAATCATCAAGTACGACATCCAAAGATTCAGTTTTGTTCAGCGATATAGCCAAGCCCATGGAATCCTTTACTATATCAAAATTCCTATAAAACCACAGTAATAATATAATTAAAAAAACAATAATTAATACCTTTAAAAATGTTTAATTTATAAAAAATAAAATAAAATAAAACAATCAAATCCCAATAAAAATAATTAAAAAAAAAAACAACAACTAACTTAATAAATAAATAAATAAGACCTCTCATTATGATTCCCAGAAACACTGAAGTTGCTGCTTGAATCCATTGCAGACCGTTGATTTCTTGGAGGATTACTCATCATTTGATTATTCCCATTCTGTTTTTGAGACAAACATATTAATATTTGCAATACTTAACGATAATTTAAAAAAAAATCTCAAAAAACTGAGATAAATCAAAAGAAAAAATCACAGTACTTACAGAGAGAGAAGGAGAGAAAGAAGAAAGCTTTGATGGGTCATTATTGGGTCTCATTTTTCTTCTCATTAAAATCGATAGTCCTTTCTTGTTCATTTATAATTATAATTACACTTTATTTTTTCTAAATTTCAGTGTTATTATATTTTCATTCATTTTCTTTTTGCGAAAGTTGAGGTTTCTCTTTCGCTTCTGTCTGTGAATGGCGTTGGGCAAGACATTGATGTCCACGAACGAACCTTACTTTACTCGTCTCCGCATCTTAATCGTACAAAAATGGAAATAGTTACTTTTGATCCTCATACTTGTTTCATTTGGTCAAATAAGACC